>BLKM01002586.1:72567-275067 GCA_013340265.1 Coptotermes formosanus
ATTGGTGGTGGGGCTTTTTCCTCATGTTTTGAACTGCTGTGAATATTTATGTAAAACAGTATTATAGTTTGGTGTGTTTTAATTGCCTTCTGTTACATGTAATATTCCTGAGATTCTAATTATTCTAAGATGACACAAGTTAACAAAAATCATGAAGTGTTGCAGCGTTTGTCACAATTGTTTATGTTTTGTTTAAGATTTCTTTAAGTTTCAAACATTGTCAGTGCACTCTGTAGTTTATGACTTTGCTATTTGACTCCATACCTGTTGACTCACAGTTTAATCATATGCCTTATTTACCTGAATATAAGACTAGAATTTTTTCCTTATCATCTGAAAAGTGGGAAGATTCCATTTCATCACATACAAAGTTAAACATGTTTTGTGCAGGTATTTTCCTGAAAATTGAAGATTATGTAGCAGGGTCATCTTGTGTGTAGGCTTGTGTCATATCTCGGCAAGTAGAGTATTACTGTATTTCAGAACCAGCTGATATGTAACACAAACTTTAGATATGACAGCAGCCTTATTCATAACCCAACATGTTTCAGCCCCTATTCAGCCATCATCAGAAGTCTCATATACATGGTGGTTTCATGAGTTTGGATACATTACTCAAGTGATTTAAGTAAAAGCAAGTTACAGGATATACAGGAGCATAACTGTTACTCTTCTACAAAACTACTGCTGTGGGTAATTTATTATTTAGCCATGTCATGAAAGCAGCATTACAGTTGATTCACAGTATTACTCATGCTTGATTGTTGTGCTGTTGATAGAATACAAGGAGAAACCAAACTATCTGGAGCTCCGGATTTCTATTTTGTACCAACAGAATTTAAACGTCACAGAGTCTGAATCTGTTTTGCTAACTCCACATGTATTCAGAGTGTGATCAAAACTGCACGTGCACAGAGCAGCACTGCAAAATGCCTCCAGAAATACAGTAGGCCTTGGTATAAAGTGATCCTTAAAATTGTTCAGTCTTCATGAACATTGAAATGGCATGACAGTTTTACATACATAAAATTCTCCAATATTAAATGTCATTAAAATCCATTTTGCAGTGCTTGGACTTCTCAGACCCTGAAGGTGGAGGCATAGATCACCTTCAAAATGCTACTGACTATTTATCAATTGACCACACGTCTTGCTCAGCTCTGTAGTTATATGTATGCAGATGGGTTTAGATAGATAGAACACTTTAAATAGGCACTGTGGAGGGGAACATGGTAAAATGCCCTTTTAACATTGGTTTAAGCAGTGAATGTAGAAATGAGTACCAAAAGTGGGTTTTTAATTAAAGTATTTACAATAACTTCACTATAAAACTAGAGTGTTTGTTATTTAATAATGAAACATTACAAAAATCACTCGGAGCGTTTGCCTGCAACCTGAATGCAAGTTGAAGATGGTTACACACATTATTGCTAACCTCTTCAATAATAAACTGTAAAAATATTCAGATCAGTGTTTAAAATAAATATGTGTAATGTGAACACATTCTTTGCTGCAGAGTGGTAGCAATGGTGGGACAAGCTCTCCTCGGCGTTCTACTCCACGTAAAGTAGCAACATCTAGCAGAACAACACACCAGGTGCTTTTCACTGGATTTTCAGATACCAAGCAAGAATCCATTGTCAGAAATTTAGGTATGACAAATGCTGATGATGTTTTCATTGGCAGAAAATGTAAATAACCAGAAGTGTGTAAAGCAGAGCAGGACACAGGACGTCAGATTCTGGGCCATTTAAGCATTATGTCTGCATCAGCCTCAAAACTCTCATATAAAATACCGTGGAATAAGGTCTTAAGTGATCATTCAGTAGTTCAGTAGTAGATCCTGGCCCAATATCACATCTTGCAGAAATTCAACAACATGACCTGGCAGTCATAAGAACATCATTTCCACATGTTTTTCCCTATGCTCCATGCACAGAAGCACAGTATTAGAACATGTAACTGAGCAGTGAGTTTTCCTACTTCCATGGCCAGCCTGATACTGGCTCAAGAAATGCAGTGACATGTAAGCTGCATAGTGCATATAGGTAATTGCAAGCAGGACATCAAAGATTTCATTATTTTAATGGCCTGCCAACACACTGTTGGCTAGACTGGAGTATTCTGTACTGCTCTTAAAGTGATGTCTGTTCACTGTTGGCACCACATAATCCTTCCATTCAGTATTATCCTAAGTAAGTTAAATCCAGTATTAGAAGTTCTCATGGCAGTGCTAATGAAGATGCAAGTCTTCTCTGATATTACACTGTGTCAACTGGTAGACAGTTACTAGTCATACAGGGGAGCATATTCTTTTCATCTTCAGGGTTGAGTAGTCCAAGAATCATGCTGTACTGCTAGACCCTGAAGGTGGAGGCAGTGGGCTCCTCTAAAATGTCAGAAAGTATTTTCCAGTCAACATGGTATACCATTCCAGAAGACATGAAAGTTCAATCCAGTTCACATGCACTGAAGTTGTCTCTTTGAATTCAGTCTTCATATGTTGTTTGTCCTGCTCTTTCTGTCCAAATGGTCTTTCCGAGATGGGTTTAAAAATCAGAATTTTTTATGTCTTGTTGTTTTATGAACATTGCCGGCATCTTGAAAGTGACATTATATAGTCTAGTGTGTGTGTACTGGTGTTTCAGATAAACCTGCTATCTCCATCTTCTGCCCATTTGATGGAGACGGCAGGGTCTTCTGAAATGTCAGTACTTGTATTAGATTACTTGCCCTGACATCTTTGTAGTTGGTGCCTTGAGAATCTCAAATCTTGTTGTTTTGTGTTGGCATTCTACATATCTAGTTGACCTCAGCTTCCTTGTCCAATTTTCTTGCTCCTTGCTGCATCACGTATCCTCTTTCAAGTAACTTATACATCTCAGTTTGTCATTTTTTAATATTTTTTATCTCTGTTCTGTCAGATATATAGACCAGGCTTTGCACATGTTTGTAAAAACCATGTGGTGCCGAGTAATTTGTAATCAATTTCTAGTAGGTGAGATATGTGCTCTTCTGGGATTCTATGCAATGTATAATGGTAGTTTGTTAACGACGTTTTGGGACAACCTGTCGGTCCCATCTTCGAGGGTCAAACAGTTCAACAAGATAGGTTGTCCCGAAACATCAGTAACATACTACCATTCTTCGGTGCGTAAAATCCCAGAAGAGTGTAGATCTCATTTATACCGCAGCAGAAGCCAGAAATCACGCAGTTGATAGTAGTGTATTTGGTCGTGAGAGTACCTGCTTTGGTAATCCAGAAGACTGTCACTTTTTTCACAGAAGCCCACTATTTGATGTGTACTGAACTTCTTCAGTACATTTCACGTCATAACACTGTGTTACTCAAGATCTGTGTAACTCTTTCACATCCTTTTTATATCCAGTTTCACTACTGCCAGTTAAAAATTAATTTGCTCAGAAATTACAAAGGAAAGAAGATACTTTGGCAAGTAGGAATATAAAACTCCTGTCATCTGTTGTTCCCATGTGAAACAGCTATAAGAGATGGTCAGACAAGGTGAAGAGCAAAGCTGTAGGGTGGAGAAGAGTGAATATTACCTTTCTATCTGTGTTTGGGTCTTCAGAGTGTTCTCTTTCCTGGAGTATGCCAATCAGACTCTTATATTTGTTTCTTGTGTTCCCCATTGTGTTAACTGATTGACTGCAATATATTGATAAATTAGTAGAAGGAGCATACCCCATATTTATTTGTTTTTATGTAAATGCTGCAAGCAAAGCATAGCTGATCATTTAATGTGTAAGCTGTAACAGGATTTAAATATGACTGCATTATTGCTCGTGCTGACACCCACCCCCAACAGGATTACAGTTTTAAATTTGAATAACTAATTTATTTTGAGATATAATCATGGGGTGTGTTATGAAATGTTCAACATCTTGCACAGTTTTCATTCCTTTCATGCTGTGCATGCAGACTTTGCTGTCTCAGTGACAGTAAATCTGTGTATTTGTATTTATTTATTACCTTCAAATAGATCCCTACAGGCTGATGCAACCACTGGATGTAGAATACGTCACATGAATACAAATTTACCATGTTATATCATACAATTTTTAACATGTAAATCAGTTACAAGGTAATAAAAATAGGCATTATAGATACACAGTTATTTATAGTAAAATAGTATGATACCAACATTTTCTTCAGTCAGTACGTTTTTTGATCCAGATAGACATTAAAATATTTAAATAAATTTGAGTTTGCAAATACAAAACAATTTTAACAATTAAAATATTTTATAATATATTGAGTTTGTAAATACCAGTAGACCTTGAAAGTAATTGTGATTAATTATATCTTATTGTAGTGTTGTCCCTCTAGTATTGTAAAATTCCTTCATTGTATAAAAGGAATGTGTATTCAGAAATTTTCTTAAGACTTGTTTAAATTTTTTAGAATTCCATACAATATTTTTGATATCTAGTGGTAGGTTATTAAAGATTTTTACACCTGAGTATTGAACTTGTTGATAGGTAGTTAAATTTGCCATTGGCAAATACAGATTGTACCTTTGTCAAGTCTCTATGCTTTGATTTTCAGATTCTGTTTGTAAAACATCTCTTTTATTTGCCACAAGTAAAATAAGAGAAAAGGTATACTGTGATTTGAGTGGTAACATTTCTAATTTTTTGAATAAATTCCTGAGAGAGTTTGTACTCTTACTTCCCATCACAATCCCAGTTGCCCTCTTTTGTGTTTTGAAAATTTTTAGATTATGGGAAGTTCCCCCAGAAGGTAATACTGTTAGTCATACCTGAGTGGAAAAGAGAATAATAGGTCATTATCAGTGCTGAATTAGGCATGTATGACTTGTTCATTGTAGCATCAGCTTAGGGGAAAGTTAAGTACAACATGTGGTTTACTGGGTTCAAATCTATTGTAACCCTTCAGTACAGTTTTCAATGTACGTACTTAAGAGAATGCAAATCGATTTGTTGTTGGATTTCTCAGTATAAGAAAACAAGCTTGTGACAGAAGAAATTGTGAGGAAGTCCATAGATGCCAAAAGAGGCTTTTGATGCATGTGGCGACTGTTGCAGTTTATACCTTTGTATACTCAAAGGTCATGATCCAAAATTTGGTGCGTAAGTGTCTGAGATTATATCCTTACAGAATTCAACTGGGACTTGAAGTCAAATACAGTGATATTCCAAAAACTGTCAGGTGTGCAGATTTTATGTTCTTTTACTTTATGCCATCTTACTAACTGCATTAGGTACACAATTTAACTGCCACTGAGACAGTCATATGTGCATATGCGTGCACATTTATGTCAGACCGGGATTGAAAAGTTCTGAAGTTGCTGAACATTTCAGGCAAACCCGGTGATTATATGTGACAAAATAAATCAGGTTTTCAGCTTTGAACTAGAGCATTATCTCTCACTGACATTGTATTGTATTAATGTTTTCCTGTAGAGGTTTATTGTGCAAAAGTTCTGTTGTTCTGCAGGTGGCAGTGTAGTGGATTTGCCTGAATCTTGTTCAGTTCTCGTCACGGACAAGGTGCGGCGAACATATAAATTCCTTTGCATCATGGGCCAAGGGAAACCCATTGTTTCACCTCAATGGCTAATACAGAGTCAGCGTTCTGGCCGCTTCCTAGGTACGTCATATGTCCTTGGAACCAGGGCTGTGGTGTCAGTACGCAAAACTTCCAACTCCAACTCCTCAATTTTTAAAACTCCGACTCAAACCCCAACTCTGACTCCAACTCCTTCGTAACAGCTCAATATGTATTAATAATGGTAAACCTACAAGACATTTCATCACCACCCCATGAATCATCAGGCTACTTTTTAGACTTACAACCTATATTTAAGTATAAGTCTAATGGTTATTGTAGCTATCAGAGCTCTGGATTTGGAGTATCTAGTTAAGATTTTAAATTGAAGTCGGAGTCGGAGTCGGTACATTTTTACCGACTCTGACTTCATGTAAAATTCCTTCCGACTCCAACTCCAGCTCCACAACTCTGACTCTGACTCCACAGCCCTGCTTGGAACTTTCCATTTTCTCTTTGCATGTACACACACACACACACACACACATACGCGTGCGCACACGCACACACGCACGCGAGAGTTCATTTCTGTTTTTTTGCATCTTTCATAATCTGCAGTGATATTAATGTTTTGACCCAAGTAAGAAAACAATTTCATAAACATTCAAGTGTACTAAGAAGTTATAAAATTCTTTGAAGATGAGGGCAGCAAGTTACTGTTCAGCATTGGTAGAGTGGAACTCCCACTTAAGGTTTTCTGTCATATATGTTTCAGTTTTACTTATCCCAAGGTAGAAATTGTAATGTGAAATTTTATACAGCTGTGATTTTTCTCTGTTTAATGGTCACATCTTCAGTTTCCCAGCTAACTCCATGGAGCTGAGTTCTGTTTGAGATGCCAGTGGTTCCACATCTGCTCAAGAATTGACACACAGTTGCTGGAACTCAAACATTAATTCCTGTGTAACCACGGGCCTCTGGTCTGAACTAGGTGATTCCTGTTGACACCCTTCCATTCCCTCCCATTAGTTACAATATTGTCCTTCTATCTACAGCATGGTCTGTCATGTGGTGTGTTCAGGTTTTACTGTCAGAACCCTATATGACATACTGTTCTCCAGAGAAATGTGAAATAGATGTTTTGCTGTAACTGTATATGTGTGTGCCTCCTACTAAACACATTTATACCGCTGTAGTTTTAGGCATCTATTGGGTATCTTTCTGTTCAGTATATACATTCATTATCTGTATGGTTAGAGTAAGGTTCCATTATTACCACATGCTATGTTCAGTTTTATATTTTTCATAATTTAGTATTTAAATTTTGTATGTTTAATTCTTCTGTAACTCTTGTATGCCTAATACAGACAGTGCTCACATAATTAAATTAACCACCTGGCTCCATGCGAAGCATGTGCTGTGTTGCACAGTGAGATGTTTAAATTGCCTTATGACACATTTTTCAACCAATTATAGCCGTACTTTTGCAGACCTGTTGGAGTTTTTTCCTGTCCTGACTAACTTCAGCCATTATACTTCTGTCCAGCAGAGTGGGAAGAATTGTTGTTTATTCAGTGTGTCCTCACGCTCTTGTTCCCCTGTTCCACCCTGAATAAGATTTAAGGACACTTCTATGATGTAGTTTATCAGTTGGCTTGCCTAGTTACTTCAGACATGCTTGTTATCACTTGCATTGTAATCCAATATGAACATAGTATGAAAGCATGCTTACAGAATTCTGAACTTCATCTCTGTCTCTGTCACAAATGTTCAGTGGCATAGCAAAATGTGTACTGATCAGACCCAACGCCTGAAAGAAAGAAGAAACTAGGGAAAGGGAAGGTTAAGATTTAAAGCTATAGGAGATTTCCTGGGGGTACTTTGTACTCATAGTAGTCCTGGGACGCTCTGGAAGGAATTGTGGGGAAGTCAAGTGCAACATATAGCCCTCAAACCCACTAACACTCCCTGGTTCGATCAGTGCATTCACAACACACCTTATACGTTTGTTTTGTGTTCTCTAGACCAAAAGATGATATCGTCATGGGGTTATTTTGTGCACAATGGCACATGAGAAAGCAAAGTGTAAATACACAGTTCCAACCATGTCATATGTATCAGCCTTTTTTGCATTTCTAAAGGGGCCCATACAGGATCAAGCAATTTGCAGAACTTAGGCTGTTGTAGTACAGGGTGTTGTAAGACACAGACACACACACAGCCGTCTCTAAGCACCATCAAGTAAAACATGTGCATAGGGTGGCACACTACCAGGGGCAGCATATTATTTTAGTTCCTGTTCCCCCATCTCACCCCAAAAAAATCAATTGGTGGTATTTTATTGCAGAAACTGCAAATGTTATGCACTCTGTTTTTCAAAATTGTGAGCCATACCTAAAAGGTAATGCAAAATTCAGTGGGGCACAACAGCCAAAATTTTACTTGCCTGGGATGGCAGGGGTTGTACAGTCAGTGGTGTTCACACATGTGTGAAGCAGAATTGTGCAAATATCAGTAGCAGTTAACTTATGGTCATGAAATATGTTTGAAACAGCATGTTTATCAATCATCAGTGCTTGGGTTGGAGACTAGTAATACTACAAAACAGAAGAGGAAGCCAAGAGTGTGGATGAAAAGAGCTGGATTTCAGTCACAGCAACCTCCTAAGAGAAATGGAAATGTCTTTGCCTCTAGACTACAGAGTTTTTCATGAATGTTTGCTTCTGCTTTTGGTGGACTATTTGAAATGATTGTGCCTCTTGTTCATAACAAAAACACAAGTATGATAGACTGCTGTGCGACACCTGAAACCAGACCTACATTATCAACATGTTTTGTACAACTTGTATTGTGCAAGTTGTTTGATCAGGTATGGGCTGCTTCATGGAAAATATACCATATTATTATTGTGAGAGACATTTATTTATGTCATACATGATGTCTTACTATTTTATAGTGTGACAGCTGTAGTCCTTCCTTGAAGTTCTGGCTTGCCTCAATATACAGTGTGAACTGTGCTGCAGTGCATGCAGTAAGAATCGATCCTCACCTTGACATGAGAGAGCTAAAAAAAAAATCAGTTTTTGTGAATTATGTTTACACCGTCTGAATGCTACGTGTTTTGTTTTCAAAACCAGTGCAGTTTGAGTACATTTCCTTCACATGTGTCTGAGAGACAGTAGCACCAGTTTGAGTGTGCACAATGAGCTCAGAACTCTGCTCTTCAGATAGTCACTGGTGTGTAGTATGAAAGAAAAGTATTTGGTACTTAAGTGTGAGGGTTCAATTACTTCGTAAACATACAGCTGAATTGTATTTTGTTAAATTTGAAGGAATACTCTAAGAGACATATTTTTTTGTAAGAGTATGAATGTAAAAATGAAATTGTTTAATTTAAATTCCGGTGTTCTGCAGATCCCGCCAGGCATTTGTTTATGGCACAGAAGGGTTAAAAGAAATTAGTGTGAGGTTATGTTAAAGGGGAATTAAGTCAGGTAACATGTGTTGAAGGCTTAAAAACAGGTTCCATGGTTTTAGACTTCTGTTCACAGATCCGTGGCAGTTCCTAATAAAAGATCATGAGTCAGAGTCAAAGTACAGGTTCCAATTAAAAGAGTCATTGGAAGCAGCAGCTCGGACTGACCTACTGGCAGGTTACAGTGTCTACATTACACCAAGTGTCAAACCTCCACCATCAGAAATGAGAGGTAAGGGTAAATTTCTGTTGCAGGTGATGATTGATTGAGAGAATATTTAGGTTCTAAGTTAATCAGTCATTTATCTTGTATGGTATGTTTGTTATTTATTATTCACTTAAGTTGAAATTATGTAGACCTGTACCTGGATAACACAAGATGACTGTGGTGTCCGTTCCTCAGGTGTTACCTAGCACACCATTTCACAGCTTGTTCCACTAACCCACGCCTTTTGAAAAGCAAGAACTCGTCTTCTTTTTCTTCCATTCTGCTTCCATTATTATTTCTGTTTTATGCTGTCACTGGACCAAATGTCTCCTGTCACTTGTTTCTACTCATAGTCTTGCCTTTTTAATGTATGGCCTGCTCTTTTCCTCTCTTGTTGATGTCTTCCATTACCTGGCTGAACTTTCTTGTTCTGGGTCATCTGAGAAGTCTCCTTGTTCCTTTAACTTTAATTCCTTTTTTTGTTTTCTTGTTTTCCCATTCTTTTACATGGCCAAACCACTATAATCCAAGGTCCACAAGTGGCTGTGTTACTTGAGAAATAGTGCTCTATTACCCATGCTGCAGAAGAACCATGAATTGGACAAAGAAATTTGTATTATTTCTGGAAGCCCTAAACAGTTTCATATTAAAACATACACCACAAACCAAAACCAAAAGGGCGAGGGCTGTGCTTTCAAGGATGTCATACTTGACTGTGTTCAGAGAAAGAAGATGAAGAAGATAGTGTAGAAGATGAATCACTAGCTTTCACATCAACAGCACCACCGCCATCACCACCACATAAAAGACCGCCAGTGACGGATCCAGCTGACCATCTACAGAGTGGACTCAAGATTTGTAAAATGGTTCCTGTTCCACAGAGCAAGGAAGGAAGGAAGGAAGGAAGGAAGGAAAGAAGGAAGGAAAGAAAGAAAGAAAGAAAGAAAGAAAGAAAGAAAGAAAGGTGTAGCATCTAAAGAATGTAGAGTTTGTTCAGCACACAAACAAAGAAGCAAAACCAGTTTTTGTACATTTGACTTGCAATGTGGTACTTTGCGGCACTTTATATTTTTGCAAATACCACACAAGAAAAATTAGTAAAGACGTGGTGCAAAGTTTGATATGATTCCAGGTATATATTCTAACATTTATTTTTAAAAAGCAGTCATATGTTATTATTTGCATTGATGTAAAAAACATTACACTGCCTGTATTTTCCTTCAAAGGCGTACCAGAATACAAGTGGAATTTAAATGCTCTTGCCAGCGAAAGGGTTAAGGTGGAATACAGACTGCTTTGTGAAGTTAGATGTTTCTTAGCAAAGTTTTTTTTATAGAAACAAAATGTTGGATGTGTACAAAAGCTATTTCCTTATTGGGCTGTTCATGCTCAGCAGTTGCCTGTTGAATTTTCATGTTGTGATGTGGGTTAAACGCCGTATTTCTTTCAGGTCATGAGCTGAAATTCTATCTTGTATGTTCCTTTTTGTAGTTACTTGAACCAGGTGTTTATCAGCAGGTTATCACAAACAGACTGCATGCAGCAGAGTCTTTCTTGAGAAGCTAAAAGTCTGTCAGCCAGTTACAAAATTCTGTGTGTCTTCTGGAATGTAGTGGTTCAGAACTACATTCACTAGAGCCCATCACTGGTCCCTGTCCTGGACCACATGAATCTAGTCTGTGCGCTTTCATCTTATTTCTCTATGATTTATTTTAATATTATCCCTGCATCTGCATCTAGGTTTTCTAAGCAGTCTCATTACTTCATGTTCTTCCACTAAAACCCCATGTGTATTTTCCTTCTTATCCATGCATATCACGTGCCCACTGACCTCATCCTCTGTGATTTTATCATCCTGATAATATTTGTCAAGGAGTTCATGTCATGAAGCTCCTCTTCATGTATTTGTTGTTGTGTAGTTTCCTCAAGTCTCCTGCTACCTTACCTTTTAGGTCCATACAGTTTCCTCAGCATCCTATTATCAATTGTCCTTGGAAGGTCATCCCAGAAAATTAATTTTCATAAACAACACCTGCTTTATTTTCAGAATGAACATAACACTTTAAACACTGTGCATACAAAATGTCTTGGCCGTTTGTATTGGCCATCATCAGGTAGAATCACAGTAACATAAATAAATTTTAATAAGTTTTTGTAATGTTTGGCAGGCATTATTGAAAACTGTGGTGGTGTTTTCATGACCCAGGCAGCTACCAAATCTTGGCCAGTCAATAGTTTTATCATATCCTGCTTGGATGATAAAGCCTGTTGGTCGAAACTCAAGAAATCGGGCAAACCTATTGTAGGACCTGAGCTGCTTCTTTTGGGAGTTCTACAGCAGAAGCTTGATCTGACATCAAATGTTTTGGTGTAGTGACTGCATTCCTGAGCACTGTGCATCCTGCAATCGTGTGGGCTGCATGGAGCTCAGTTTACATGTATACTTGTTTTCAGACTCTGTGCTTTTGTTGTAAATTGTTCGTCAGAAATTTTTTATAATGCTGTAAATGTGAATATCCATGCACATTGTTACATAAATAAGTGTATGTGCTATTTGTAGTATGTGTATTAAAACCTCATGAATTCAGAGTTTTTTGATGCAACATTAAATATATATTTTTTAAAATGATCCATAACCCTGCATTAAGCAGTTGGATAAGATAACAAAACCAGCCAATGCACATAAGTGTACGAAAATGTATTAGACACACTGTAGACCTCCTATATGTTTCAGCCACTCATTTGACCGTCTTCAGGGAGATGCATTACAAAGGATAGGGTGTTGAAATATTACAGAAGCTAGAACCAATGCACAGATATAGAATATTCGATTTTAAAAACAATACATTGTTTAAAATACACATTAATGCTTAAAATACAGTTAAAAATATTTGTGATTGATCCTGATGGGTAATGAGTATTATGTGTGTAGTAAATCACCATCCTGAAAGGAAAAATAAGTGTGTGTAGGAGCTAATTGATAACATATTGGTACATAAAAATTATGTAAGGTGATACAGAGATGAAATGGCTGTCAGTAAAATATGTACCAAGCAGGGATGGGTTGATGTAACCAGTCCAGCAGACCACTCAGTGTTGAAATCTAGCTACAAACAGGAGAGAGGTGAGTGGGGGTCATGCACATTCATGGGTGAGTTGTATACTGTAGACAAGATTAAAGAGGGGGTTATTACCCTTCTGAGAGTGTTCAGAGATGATAATATTGCATCATTGGAAAAGTCAGATGTAGAAGTTTTACTTCTGAATCCAACTTTTGATGTGACTCCATGTACAACTGAAAGCCATTTGAGGATGCTGAAGGTGGAGATATTGCAACAGATCACCACATGCATTTAGACAGGTGTCACATTGATCCACATGTTGCTGTGTCCCATCTGCAAAGAATTCCTTGGGCTGCTGCTTACACCACTGTGCCACAGCCTCCTGCACATCGCCATCTGAATGTAAATCCTTTGAGGGCTGTTATTAATGATCCAAAAACATGAAAATTGCGTGGCAATAAGTCTGGGCTGTGTGCATGAGCAGGATGTTTGAGCATCTCGCATCACGTGGCATTCAGTTGGTCCTGGACTTCGTGTAAGGGGCCTCATGGGGATGGGAATTGTGCAGCAGTACGGTGCCATCAATGCATTTACACAGAGGTTTGTTCTTGATCTTGCTATGCAGATTTTGAAGTGTTTTACAGTAACAGTTAGCATTATGTTATGATCTGAAGTCCAGTAGCAGGGGTCCCATGATGTTTCTTTGGTCATGTTTGCATGGATTCACCACCTGGTGCTTAATCATCATGTCATCCATACTAGCTATCCATCCAGCTGCCTGTACTGTTCTACACAAATGTTGGCTAGTATGCTTACTAAGTCAAGTGCACAGCTGTGCCCTGTATGCTGCTAAAGCAGTGCAGTGAACAGGTTTCAGTTGTAGGTGCCTCCTATTCCCCCTCTTCCTCCCTCTCAAATAATTAAGTGCATATGAAGGGTAAGGTCTTGTGGGACGTGACCTTGTGAGTACTGAAAACCCTATTATATTTATGCTTGTGTAGGAACCACCTCACATTCAGTGTACAGTTGAGGAAAGTATAAACTACAGGAAATTAAAATTATGCAGTACTATAACAAAAATGTATATTTTATTCATTCATCAATCACACCCACTTAACTGTATTATACACATTTTTAGTTGGCAGTTTCAGCTCCAGTAAATAACCATCATCAGGCCATTAACAAAAACTATAAAGTGGAGAACCTCTATGTTATACGAAGGAGATCTCCCCCTTTACATCTTGGATACATTACAAAATGTATATGAAAATGATTGGTATATTGTATGCATATTGCCTAAGTAATGTTAAAAACTGAAGAAAATGTTAAAAGGCCAGTGTTATTGTGAACAGTAGAAATAAATGTTTTAGACATGATTTTAAAAAGTAATTGTAAAAAATGAGATAGTCAACTGTAAAGGTTTAGTAATATATATAGGCAGCTCTAGTAAAAGACAAAAAACATGCTACTGGTATCAGCCAATATGTCTGTTAGTAGCTGTTATGCAAATGGTCTTGACAGGTTTTCATGCGGAAACTATGTGTATGTATTTTCGGCATTCTCTGTATCGTTTCATAATCTTCACGTCTATGTAGGTCTTCTGATAGAATAATTCAGTGGTCCACATGCATGAGTTGGGTAGTGGTAGACCACTGCACTTCAGGAATGAAGTATTTTAGATATGTTTTGTTGCACAGTGTTTATTGGGTGTATCTGTGGCCAATGCTTCTTATCATACAACTGTTTACAGTCAACAGTTAACGAAACCTTGACAAGTCATTTAAAATATTAATGTTTTAACATTATCAGTGTAAATAAAACAAGGTACTTGCACATGTATAGGAAACAAATCCTTCAACATATTGTCACAGCATAATGCCATGCACTCAACACCATAATAATTGTGATGCAGTGCTTACTAGTTACTCTCAGAAACATCCTTATATAATTTAAATTTAAAGTGGTTGAAAGGTGGGGTGGAAGGGGGCATTGTCACTGAGTAAAGATTCTAACCTAGTGATGTACTGTGTTAGTAATGTTAGGAAGTTAAGTACAGTATTTGGTTCTTTAACCAGTCAAAGTAAGTGTTGTTCCTTTTTACCAGGAGATATCAGTCTGCAGTCTGTGTAGCTCATTTCTGAGTTTGTTGCATGACAGTACTATGAGTCCTCTATATCAGGTTGGCATAAAGTGCATAACATCATGTAAAGCTCAAAAATGGTGGGAATGTAAACTAGGGGTTCTGGTGTAGTTTGGCAGGTACCAACATTTCCCAGGAAGCTGCTGCCTTCCTTCTTTTATCCTGAAGATGGAGGCAACATGTTCCTCCAATATATATCTGTCAGCCTTCTAACCTACACAGTGGCTCTTTAGATTGTCTGTCATGAGAATTTCAAATTTCACATAATTATGGTTTCCAATTTGAGATTCTATTTATTTATCAGTTTTAATATTTTTGCTTGTTTTGATCAAGATAAATGTGTTTATTGCCTTCATTTTCCATGTGTATGTCTGTTACTACATAATAACTTTCAATGCAGTGGGCAATTTTTCATTAAGGCAATGTCACAGTTGATCATTTCTCAGTTTCATTTCATACATGTGAATATCACATGTACGCTGAATTATGCAACTAATTTCATCCCTTCAAACTAGGTGATGAAAAAGAGTCTGTTTCCTTGCAATGAAGGTCACTAGTACAGCAGCACCATACAAAGACAGTATTTTTATTTTACTTTATCCCCTTTTTACCACTTCATCTCCTTTTCTCTTGCTGTGTAATCTCTTCATTCATTCTTTCCTAGACTCCTTTTATGTTTCCTCCTTAATTTCATTTCTTGTCTCTTCTCCTTATTTCTTGCATCATCCATTATTGTTCCCTTCACTTCTTTCCTCCTCATCTCTGCCTTCAGCGTTCTCCTCCTACTTCTCCCCTTTCTCCTCCCATCCACCAACAGTGTCTATCCTTCCTCTTTTCCCCTACATATTCTCAAGTTTGCACATAACATACAACAACATCTTCATGTATGCAAGCACCATGCTTGCGTACACAACTGTTAGCCTGTGTGTGATATTATATTTTGCATAATAATAGCGATTAGTAGGATGCAATAAAAGTGAAGTACATAAAATAGAAGCTTTTTAAGTCTGTAGCATACTTTCAATTCAAAATTTCCAACTTTTTATATAGCCAGTGCACCTTTATTCATTTATCATAATTACACTATATGCCTATATATCTTGTGACCAGAAAAGATTTTAAAATCCCAACCAAAATGAGGAAGAAGACTGGCATCACATCTGACACAGTAATCTTTTTGTAATACTTGTAACATATCTCAGAAGACATAATAGTGGAAGGTATGATGATGATGATGATGATGATGATGATGATATTGATGATTATTGTAGTTGTTATAAATGTTTGGTATGTATTTTTATTTTTTAACAATTGCCTTTTTATTTTGTATTCCTTTTGACAAAAATCCACTGGGACAGATGCCTGGCTTGCCTCTCTCCCTCTTTAATGCCTGTGGTTGTTTCCTGTTTGTATTTGTTAACTTGTTTCCTACTGTCATAACCTATATGACGTCGATATGGATAATTTTAATAAATAAGATACATAACGTATGTAGTTATTCAGCTATTTTGTAGGAACCCTCACATTAGACAACAGATCGGTAACCTTTTGGCACTTATCAGGCCACATTCTCCTTTCAACTTCATAATGTGGGCCACTTCTGTAAGATATGTTGATAACAAGATAAAAACATAAGACTATCAAGAAACAAGTGCCTCATTTGGTGAATACAAATGTTTAAAGAGTCAGTACACTTTTTTTGTGGATTTCATCCTGTTGTGTTATATTAAAACTGACATACTTGCTGCCATCGACCACAACATATTTTGTTAGTTTTGTCAATATATGCTTGATGTGAGCTTGACTAGCTGTGACAATTTTTGTGGAATTCATCTTGTTGAGGTATATGTTGATGAAACGAATAAAACTTTTTGTCGTTGACAGCAGCACATACATCAGTTTCATTACACTTCTTCTTCATCATCATCATCATCATCATCATCATCATCATCATATATTTATTCACATTCCATAAATCTTGATACAGATATGGAAATAGTCATGTAAACATATGACACAGTACAAACAGACAGACAAATCATATGAGTATAGAATAAAATTGTGTATTGTCATACCATATCAGCATGCAATCACATTCTTTAGCGGAAGTGCTGAGGTTGGATGTTCCTGGCCATCTTGTAAATGTGTTCTTTGGAACTTGACAAATGCATATTGTAACATGCAAACCCGGACACGGTATTTGGTTTTGGAAAGTTCATGATTGAAGACGCCTGTTCATAGGTGTAGGCCTAAGTCTTGTGAAATGATATTATTTCTTTGTCAAAGTTCTGTTGGCCTTGAAATTTGCAGGCAGGCTGCCAAAGCAATGCTGTATATATCATTAAGTGAACGAATTTTTCAAAGTGTCATTATTTTGAAGCTGTATTTTGTATCTGCTTTGGAAGTTCATCGGTGCCAATAACAGGGGTTTCTGAACTTCGGGGTTTCATTTGTCTTCTTTTGAAAATCTCATAACCTTGAAAAATTTTGGAGCTGTTGATGCAAACGTACATATCCTTCAGCATCTGCCAATCACCTTGTCAGATGGAAGATTAGAAAACAATATTGGGTGACTAAGATGATGTTCTCCAATAGGTTTCTGCAGCAAACTCAGTTTCACTTCAAAGGCCTTTATTCCCGAAAACATACCACATAGTATTCCACCTTTTCCTTGACATTTCATATTGAGATCATTAAGATAAGTTATGTCCACAGCAAATGCGACAGCCATAAATCGTTTCTCATCAGATATCTGTGGTGCCGATTTGCCTTCTTCCATCATTAAAATATCTATTTTATTTCAAAATGAAAGAAGTCAACTTAACACTGCACTTCTATTCAGCCATATATTATGATCCAGAATCCAGAAAATGTTGGAACATCAGTTCAAATCGTTGCATGTACTGTATTCTAGAGTTCAGTTGGCAGTGTCCATAACTTCCTTCACCTCCAATTAAAAAATTATGCAGCACAGCGCTTCTGGATGAAAAACATAGTACAACACCCTCAGACTGTTAGAGGTCATGTGCAGAAGTTCCTCACAGTTTCGCCCTACACACCGACCTTAAGACTATACGTGTTTTTGTTACCATCTGTTACCACATTGGTTGTTTTTCCAGCTGAATACAGGTATATAAAAATTTTATATGTGTGTTAAATCGTCTCTATAGATTTAAAAATCTGTGCTTCACAAAAAATATGACTTTGCATTTTAATCATTAATTTACACAAAGAAATATTATTTTATCATTTTTAATTACATGATGATGTAACACACTTAACTCTTTTACTTAATTTAAAGAATGTAAAAGTCTTGGAGGAACTTCCAGTAGTATTTGGAGTGGTCTCCCTGAAGATGGCCATGAAAACATGTAGGAGAATTTGAAGAATAAATTTATTTGTGATTATGAATTTTTGTAATTTGTTGGTTGCATTATTACATAAAACTGAGGTGCGTGGTTGTTGCCATCTGCTGTTGGTCCTTATCGCGACCTACAGCATTTGAGACAGACTGTACTTGCCTTCACACTGGTTTGAAGGTCAGAAGTTAGGTGCACTGACTAGGTCTGATGTTGGAGCATGAGAAATTTTCCCAGCTTCTTAATAGGGTGTTTCATCCAGTGTTGTCAATGTTGTAAGAAATAACACTACACTTAGCACCACGGAAGAGTACTTTGCATATATTGATGTTTCATGTGTACATATGACGTGTTGAATGTTGTACTACATTTCCACACTATCTCGCTTCCTTTTACTCTGATTACAGTATGCCCTAGTGTCTGACCACAGTCTCTACTTTCTGATCACTGTGCTGTCTGATTACTGATTAATTGCTTTCAGACCACTTTGTCTGCAGTCCACCTTTTCTGGTATCTACATGTTGACTACATGTCTGTTCTTCCACCTATCTTGTTATCCTGGGTGACAACTTTGGCAAACATCTTCGACTTATGTGGTCGGTTGGGCAACGAAAGAGGATCTTCTGTCGATCTGTCGTTGGCAGACCAGATTTTAGGAAAGAAGTTGAGTGGTTGGACCATAAATTTGTCAACGCAAAATTTGTAATCCTATAAGCGAAGCTTAGAATGGTCAGGGTTCTTGGAACGACTGCCATATCTGTCATGACTGGGAAAAACAGGTGAAATGCGAGAGGGTCAGAGGGTCCTTCCTCAAGTTGGGGGCGGACGCTGCACGGATGAATACAGTTATGTGCACTCTCAGCGTGGTCAAACACAAAATGTAAAAACGTGTCCTATTTCTCATGCTGAGGGGTGGTCTCACTGGGATTCGAACATAATCCAATATCCGGCTGCACAGGCAAACTGTACCACACACTTCAGCTGGGAGATGTTTTCTTCCCTGAGTTCACCAGTCAAATCTTTATGCCTTGCTTCATGATGTTTCTAATAATTAGATACAACGTTCCCTCTGCATTTTTGTTACAAGTGCACGGACCTGCTATTGCTCTGAGCAGAAAATTGAAAAATTCCAGCTGCGCGGCAAAAATTCGCTAAGCATTTCAGTTACTGCGCGGCCGCGCCCGCGCAGCTTAGAAGGAACATTTATTAGACACGATATATTCTTTCATTACACAGTTGCTTCTCTGACAGTTACGACAAACCGTTTTACCACAAATTTGACTAAAGGATTTGCTGCTCCAGTCACCATTAAGAACTGTGCTTTGGTCACAGACTTTCCGTTTCTTCGATGTCATGTTTTAATTACCCCTTACAGTACGTCCTGTTCACCTGTACGACCTACGCACAAAATAGTGCCAAACGACCAAAGCCGCGAACAAAAGCGCGAAGAGCTATTTGACTTCCCTTTATCAGTTAAACCATTCCTTTGTAGTGGCGTGGCCGGCGATGATCCGACCACTGCCACCAATTTGTTATGGCTCTCGCTGGATCCGTCTTTACTCTAACTCATACAGTAGTGCTGCCGCCACTTTTATAATTTAAGCAGATCAATGACTACAGCAGCGCGTTACTGTAACTACCGTGACTCAGGAATGCTGATACGTACAGTGTCACGTTACCTACTGCTGTGCTTCCAGTGATTCCAAGAATAGTACAGGAAGTTAGTAAAACAAACTACTTTCTTTAAATAAATAAATGTACAAAATGTAATTATTAGTTTACAAAATTTACAATTTCAAAAGTACACCTTTGCCAAAGTAACCTAACCAAAGAAAAGAAGACTGCCTCATCTTAATAAATTAATGTAACCCAACGCAGTATAGAATTTTGAATTTACACGTTAATAAATAATTCGAATGTTCAAGCCAAATATGCTCTGTCTCAACGCGGGAGACGTTCTAAATAGTTATACACCAAAACAGTTAAAATTCAGCACAGCTTACCTTGTATGAATGGTAGCAATGGTACACGTTCTAGCTTCACAGCAAGCGTCGTTGAGATGTAGAGCCGTCCTTCGCGGGTAAGCGTTGCTTTTTGTAAACGAGAGTGAGGCCAATTACCTTGCAGCTTTGGGTTATATGGGCAATTCAGGAATGCGTGAAATGTCCTAGTCCAGCACACTGCGCAGTGCGATGAACCAGGAACAGTCAGGCCACCTCGCCTCCAACGCCTCATGTCAACGCAACGCGTTACCGATTGCGTTCGTGGAAACCCAAAATTAATTTAAAAGTGCTAAACTAATTCCACATTCATTACATCTGCCTCTCCTCAAGCAAAGATTCGGGACGGAAGCTTTAAAGATCTTCCGGGCAGAATCTTTCCCAAACAGACTAAACATCTGTAATGAATGGGGCGCACACAAATAAATAATAAACCCAAAATAAAAACAATACACTCCAATAGTAACATAGTAACAAAACCGTTCACAGCATAAGGCATGACTCAAAACAAAAGAAATGACAATAAAGGTAAAAACTGTTACACGGTCAAATTCGTCTAAAATACGTGAAAGTCCATATATCACAAAATTACGTATTACGTGGTGTACAATGGCGTTAGGTACACATGCAATGAAACGGACTGTACCCTCCACGTGTTGTAGTCCAGTCGGCAAGGGTACTGTTACGTCAGGCCGCTGTGATAGTACGGCTGTGTCAGCTTTATCTGTAGCAGAGCTTCACTCGTCTTGAAGCATCTGCTCTGTCGATGTTTGTAGGTGGTGTCCGAAGTATGGAACATACGTCGTTTTCCATAGTCAGTGAATCCTTGTGGATGCTTATTATTCGGCTCGTAGCCGATAGACTTGTGAATGTGGTTGTGGTTCCTTAGGAGCCTTCGGTATGTGATACATCGGCGTCTTGACCTGAACTAGGAGCGGGACGGTTTGGGTTTCGGTCCTGTGTGGTTTGTGTCGAAGAATTACTTTTTTCACGACGGGTTGTGAGCACCTTACACAGAAAAGGTCGTAGGAAAAAATAGAAAAGGGTCAAGATCACAAAGGTACAAAAGGCGGCTAGGAGAATGACGTACCATTCTCTATTGCGTTGCCGCCGTGGGGACGTCTAACATGGACCTGCGTGTTGACGTCAGGTATGTAGCGAGGTGCCGTCACTGCGGACGTAACCCAATCGAGTCGTGCGACCTCCGGTGGTATCATCTCCTCCAATGCCTTTGTTTCGTGACCCGTGAGGACGGCGACCTTGTCAGGGGCGTACAGCTGGGGTGCGTCGCGTGCGGCCTTCGCACTCCCCAGCAGCTCTGGAAACCATTCGTCGTGATGGCACATTTCGAGGTGTTGTGCAATACAGCTCCTCTGGCGGGTAACGTCGTATGGGATGTCTATGTGCCGTTGATCCAACACGGTAATACGATTTGCTGCAGCTGCGGTTCCGGGAATTGATATACTCATGTAGACTCACAGCCCAACAAAGTCGGGGTAGAGTGACGCAGAAGTAACCTCCGTTGGCATGAATTGTAGGAGTCGGACGTCTGGAAAAGCGGACTAGACACACGTTACTATCTGTGTGCTGTATATTACTTGGTGCGCGGGACATACGGTGATTCTTCCTTTGCTGCAGCGGTTCAATATATACTGCTTTAACTGCTACAACATGAATACACAACGGAAACACAAATCAACATTACCTATTATTTATCTAGTTAGGGGGAGTTCCTAACAACACTAGGCTGGATCACCTAGGTTCCACGTAACTTAAACAGTAATAAACATCTTTGTATGCAATGCTTGTTGCAAAAGTCATATGACGTGTATTTTTCAATCCGTGCATTGTCGATAAGCCATTCGCAACACTCAACCAACAAAATGCACGGTATTTCTCATATTTTCAGTGTGACATTATAATGTAAATATCTAAGGAACAACATTGTGCATTTTTTTTTTTGGTTGACTGTTAAGAATTGGTTATGTAACTTAGTTTAAGCGTATTTGTACAGGCGTGCACTTAATTTATGTTGTGGCAGAATACGTATGTTATTCCTTTGGCACGCTGGTACTCATTACTGCCTGTCGTAATATACTTTTTTCATGGCGTGACAGCCTGTCGTGCGCCAGGGCATCCTCATTGTCGAGGCATCACAATCACACTCACCCCACTCGGTAGGGCTCCTCGGGACGAGTGATCAGCTCGATGCACGGACCTCTGCCTGACAACGCACAACTCTGACAAGACAGACCATCCATGCCCCCGGTGCGATTCAACCCCACCATTCGAGCAAGTGAGCGGCCGCAGAGTCGCGCTTTAGACCACGCGGCCACTGGAATAGGCCCTTTTGTAATATACCGTGCAGTAATGAAGATCCACTAAAAATTGAAAAGTAAAATTTGATAATTCTATCTCTAGCTGCAGTTTCCACACTTAACCATTCCATTGAAACAATCAGTGCTGTCGGGGGGGGGGCGGGGCGGCCGGTACAATTGACGGGGGTCTGGCGGGGGCTCTACTATGTTGCATACGTTTTTGTCTTCCTCAGTAGTATCATTATTTGTGGATTGTACGTACAAATTAACCCTTTGAGACAAAGCCCACATCACTCTGCAACGAAGAATCAGTCTTTTCGTTTTAGTGTAAAGATTTTTAGCCGTCCCGCCCTTGCTGGGCGGGGGGGGGGGAGCGAAAACTTTTTTCACCAGGGCCTGAACCCCCTGTCGGTGGGACTGGACCCAATCCTATTCAGTTTAACTTAGCCTTTGAATTACCCTCTTAAATCACACTGAATGACGTACATGTAGCCTTTACGGAAGAAACTGAAACAGCACTAGCCTCCGTCCTGAAGCATATGTACCTTCCTTTCCCCGACGTTTCTTGCTGCCAGATTTTGGTCTTGTCCTCAAAGACTAGACCCTGCTAGTGATTCGTGTTCATTAACAAAAATTAGCGTAAAAACATTATCTTTAAATGGAACAAGTTACGAATGGCGCATTTAATTATGCACGTATTATTTTTTACGCGCATAAAAATAAGAAGCCTTTTATCTCAAATGGTCTCTTTTTGATTTATAAACAGTACTTCTTATGTGCTAAACGAAACGATTCTGTGTGCAGCTGTAGGAATGGCAACGACTTTTGATGTTTTTCGTATACTTCAATATCACGTATTGTAAGGAGCCGTGTATCCTGTTAATTCCTTCAACATAGTGTCAGGAATTCCATACAACAAAAGTGTGCGTTTGTACGAAAGTTGTTTAAATTGTTTGAAGAAAGTTGTAAAGTGAGGGACGTCATCATCTGTACTCTTCACCAAATATTATTAGAGCGATCACAGCATGCAGCTGACATTGCATTTTGTGGAACCGTAAGTTCCGTTACCGTCTTTAAAAGAGCCCGCGGACTCTGCACCCACGAATCCTATTTCATTAAGAAGCTTACAATATGCTCCAGCTATGACTGGTTCTTTCAAGCAATCTTTTCTTCAGGTTTTGCTATCTGAATTCTGTATGCATTTCTCTTGTCCCATGCTTGCCACAAGCCCCGCCTGTCATCCTCGTTAATTTGATCATCCTGGTAATTGTAGGGGAGGGTTATCCGTACTTAGGTTAAATGTAACGCCTTTAACAAATAAATGAATTTGGGTCTTATTCGTTTGTGTATAGGTTACTGTGCAAAGAGATCACGTGGTACTGGAAAGTAGTTGCGTTATAGTAGGCCTGCTTATAAATATTTCCTGCAGTTTACGGCCGAAGTTGACAAATTAACACCGCCATAATTTTGCATTCGACTGAATTTCTTTTATTTTGACAGCGGTATTGGGGCCTTGCACTTTCCCTTTCGTTCCAAGGTAAGACCGAGGTGATTTCAATACCACGACTTCCAGATTTCTAACTCCTGTCTCATAACCTCACAATGATCTGTCAGAGGGTAAAGAAGAGCATAAAAGCCCCAAAAAATCTACACAGTGCGACGTAAAATTATTATTATTATTATTATTATTATTACTACTACTACTACTACTACTACTACTACTTATTGGGGCCGCGGTGGCGCAGTTGGTTGAGGCACTGCGCTACAAACCGGAAGGTCGCGGGTTCGATTCCCGATGGTGCCATTGGAATTTTTCAGTGGCATAATCCTGTCGGTCGCACTATGGCCCTGGGGTCGACTCAGCCTCTAACAGAAATGAGTACCAGGAATATTCCCTGGGGGGAAACGCGGCCGGTGCATATGGCTGACAACCTTACCACCTTCATGTGCCGATTGTCTAGAAATCTGGGAACCTCGACCTCCTGGAACCCTCAGGGCCTGTCCAGGCCTGTAATGGGACTGCTTTTATTATTACTTAGACCCAAACTTGAGTATGCCTCAGCTGTATGGAACTCTGTAACGGCCACTGACGCTAAAAAGCTTGAACGCATCCAGCGGAAGTTCGTAGCCCTGTGTCAAAATCATTTCTCTACTCACGACCATGTTACGTATGACATTTTACTTGAATTTCTGAAGCTTCATACCCTGCACGATAGAAGACTTCATTTGGATGCATTATTCTTTCTTTCTGTTTATTGACGTTGCCCGTCTCTCTTGCATGCCACTGGTATACGTGTTCCTTCTCGTAATGTCAGGAACTCCTCTCTGTTTACTGCTGCTTGCACAAACCCTCTGTCAGCGCGATGTGTTACGGCTGCTAACCGCGTGTGCAAAGCGGTGGCTGATTTAGGCTGAAGCGTAAGTTGCGTAAATCCTTTGATATCACCGTGTCTACAATATCTGTGGTTTTTAAAATTTCGCTTTTGCAGACCACCGCCCCCCCCCCCCCCAACCTCGGTATGCCAAAGTTATGTGTGATGACAATACACACAAGAAGGAAATTAATAAAAAATGCAATTCACAGCTCAGGCTAGTGCGTCGCTGTTTTTAGCACATTTTTACAAAGTAAAATAACAGTGTGATGTATGGCTGCATAAACAAGCAGTTCATAAGTTTTCAAAATAGCTTCAGCGTTCTATTTCGGCTTTGCCAGGGAAAGAGTTAAAAGACGCGGGCTACATAACACAGGTTGAGGGGACCGGCGTTAGCGTATAGTTTTGTGACACGTGTGTAATGGAGCGACGTGTTTATCTGTCTCGTTCCCTGTCTGGTCACGTCACACACAAATCTAAAAACGCAGCGACATATAAGCTACACAGTACATAGGGCCTAAACAAAAGAATGTTGCTAGCCGCACGCCTGACATTTGTTTCTTCCCTCTTTTCTTTCCGTTGTTGAACACCTGCTCACACCAGGACAGCACCGAAACCGAGCACGCTGCACAACATCATTGGGAAGTATAGGAAACGACATTCCTCAATTGTTAAGTACAGCACTTCAGTCACTTTCCGCAACTAACTGAAGATGTATGCACGGGAAAAGTAAATTGATAGCAAAGAATTTTGCTATTCCATGTGCCTCAGTAACTTCACGTCATGTACTCAGTACGTGACAGAAGCGTTTCACGGTTTACAGAGTTGTTAGGAAAATACTTGCATTCTAATTGCTCGAGGTCGGCATATGCGCTTCTTCGCCATGTTTTCGTTTGTGTACGTCTAATATCGTACGTGTTACCGACTGAAAGTTGCGACACAGGCTTAAGACGGATGGCGCATTTGTAAGTTTTTACCCGACAGTCTTGCAGGTTTCATGCTGTGTAAGCGGAACTCGAAAAGGGCCAGATTTTCTTTCCGAGACAGGTTAATTTAGATGCGGACATCCAGTGAAGGTTTGTCAGAGTAGACCTTGCATCCTAATCCATATTATCAGTCATATATGGCTATTTTCTACGTAAATGTATTTTGGGTACTAGTAATGTGGTACATCTGTCGATATTTCGCACTTATTTCCAGCATCACAGAATAACAGGATCACCTAAACAATGGAATGGCCAATAAATTTTATAATAATTTATAAAACAATAGGAGTTTTAAGCCAAGCAGGAAATAGAGGATTACACAAGCTAACGGACCGCTCCGTTTCATAAAATTAGCGTAATACCTTATTCCACTGCTGGTCAGCACCTGCTATTGCCTACGTGTCATTTATTTTAACGGTTAAGGGTTCGAGTGCAAGTAGGAAGACTGTTGTGAAGTTGTGACATTATTATGAAATGAGGCTACGACATATAGCTCTCCACGATATCCCTGTTCCTTATATAAAATTTTGTATCTATATACACAGTGGACATTTCGATATTTCAACACGCTGGTTATTCTGAAGATTTCAGGACGTGATATTTTCACGTAACATCACGATGCGTAGCGCTAGTTGCAGTTGTATTTCTGTTGTAATATTTTCAATATTCAGTAGCTACGTCATATTTTGATGTCAAACCGCTTACAAGTAGACTTGGAAGTATTTATCAAATGTTGTATCGGATCCATAATTTAATACACTTCTCGGTCTAAAACAGCGTCCCATCGCTATCCTTTTAGCTCACTTAGCAACAGCGTAACGCGTACTCAACAAATAGTTGCCATTGCTAAGAGGATATGACCTGATGCAGCCTTCCTGTTGTTAGCACGTGCAACCACTCATTCTAAGTTCTTTCCCAAACTTAATTTCAAAGTGTAATATTAGCATCAACTATAAAATTTAAACAATTAAATTCCGCGTGGTTACACTTCCATACACTACAGTGAAGCAAGACTGAATATTGTGAACTCGTACCTTGAGGGGGTGAATGCTGTAAAAGTTGGCCGCACGCTCATATTGTCTGGCGACGAAGCTTGATTTCGTCTCAGTGAATACCGGCTGTCTCGAAATAACAAATCAAGATAAAAGAGCAAGATCTCGTGTTAATTCACGGACTGCCATTGAATGATGTTATGGTTCGTGTGTTGATAGCAACTAAGATGTCTGGGCTCATTTCTTCTGGGACTAAAAATTCACATATTCTGCTGTGTGATTGCGAGAGAACATGTCCTTTTTCTTCAGCAAATCGCGCACCACATGAAATTCGTCCAATATATGGGGCATGAAATTTGATTAAGCGTTCACCTGCTTCCTATTTTGAAACAAATTAATGCAGTATGTACACTTCTACCGCATTTCTTTAACATCCATTATTAACATGATTCTTACATGAACGCTAAAGTACTTCGCCACGTCTCAACTCTTTCACGTTTTCCAACAAAATCCTTATGCTGTTCTGTTTAAAACTTACATCATATTAAATTTTCCCTCGCCGTCAGCAAAGGTTTAATATTTAGCGAATTCTGCCTTTGCGCTCGCATTCACGCACGCACACACACGCGCGCGCCCCCCAACACCCCCCCTATACACACACACACACACACACAAACAGCAACTATGTATTATTAGAACAAACTGATGCAACATACTCACTGGATACCTGAAGGCTGTATTTCCAAGGAACAGATGGTACTGCAAACTCAGACTCAAGGATAAGAATCTGTTGGCAGCAGACCCCTATTTGCAATGCTCACGAAGTGTGCTGTTGCAAGACAAAAGAGTCCAAGGCATCCGTAATACAGACAATTGTTGCTACGCAACATTTGATGTTCTCACGTCGGTGTCCATGAAGACGTGTGTCTCCCAGTATGCGGCACTGCTTAGCCTGGTAGCGTTTTACTGCAATGCCGAAGGAACATAATGCATTCATCAACAGACTCGGAGAGTTTGCGCTGTTCATGACGATGGTACTTTCCTCTGTAACGACGACAAACAGCTAGACTACTTTGCTACACGGCGTCAAATTCCACCAGACACCAATCTTCATTGAATTATTTAGCTGAATAACAATTTATTGAGTCAAATAGGAGGTAACTTTTGGAGAGAGAAAGCAAAGCATTTTTATCTCGTCACCAGAATGCAGAACAAAATAACACTATCGAGATCTCTAATATTTGTTGAAAATATGTCGAAGTTGGAACATGTGAAAACGACACTAAAACTACAGAAATGCATTCATGAAAAAATGTAGAGCAGGTTAACTTCGGTCATTACTTATTACCGTCCACTTAAGAAACGCTTCTTTCCATCTTCTGCATGAACACATAAATAGTAAAAGCACGGAACTGTAATATTGCCTGTTGTTTTCATGAGTGTAGATTTGGTCTCTCGTATTGAGGGAAGAGCATAGATTGACGTTGTTCGAGAACATGGAGCTGACGGAAATATTTGGAAGTAGGCGGAAGGAATTAACAGAAGGCTGGAGAGAATTTCTCAATAGAATAGGATGGGCAGACCATGTAACAGGGATGCGGGACACTAGAAAGGCTTATTAAAATTTGCTCAGAAAGATTGAAGGAAAGGCATTACTTGAAAAATGCATTCTTTTATAGAAGCATATTGGCAAAGTCTGTCATATTTTGTGTTTCAGAATGCTATTCTGTAAATAATGGTAACGTCGTATTTTGTCCCAATCACGAATTGCGAACAGTGCCAACACTTCGAAAGGAAATCTACCTGGACACTCTGAAACCAGGATTACGTCAAACAAACAAAACGACTCGGATGAAAACGTAGATTTGTTGTCTATAACTAGAAAGTCACCAAGGATCACAATAATAGTTGCGAGCTTATCTGTAAAATTAAGTATTTCAGTCTTCATACTCAGTAGGCTGTGCAGGGGACGACCTAGGAATCAGGGCTCGATTGCAAACAGAGGTAGAGTCTGTTTTTAGGAGACACAGGATTAATGAATTTGTGCTGAGAGAACAACATAGGGCAGCCAATGCATCCGGAACTTCTGCTGACGGGCCCTTTCGGAAGATAATAGGCTAGAGATGCTTCTGTCCTCCGCAGTGCCCAGATCAGCTGTGTTGTCAAACCGACATTTATCTAATGTGAGGCGGACAAGGCGTTAAGCTTCAACAACCCTATGCGGCATCAGAGCACAGGGTTTCAAAAATACCTGCAACCATGACTAGCATACTTGCTACGTAGTCCTCTTCCTCACCATCCCTTCCTCCTTACCTCACACGGAGAATTGCGTATAATATATATAATATATTATATTAATAATATATAATAATATAATATATCATAATATAATGATATAATGTATACAATAT
Organism: Coptotermes formosanus; assembly: GCA_013340265.1. NCBI lineage: Eukaryota > Metazoa > Arthropoda > Insecta > Blattodea > Rhinotermitidae > Coptotermes > Coptotermes formosanus. The sequence goes on from BLKM01002586.1 coordinate 101,421, forward strand.
ATGCGTAGATTACTCCTACTTAGGTTTATGCAACAAATTATTTGTCGCCATAAAGGCAGAGGTTTCGCCTCTGAGCCTAAATGAAACGAGTTCACTCCTAAGGCCATACTTATGGGATTTGTGGTGGACAAAGCGGCAATATGACGCAGTATTCACGCTGCACATGGAGTTAGCACACTGAAAAAAATAGATGCAACTATGTTCGGCAATGGCCCAACAAAGTAGATGCATCGTTTTGGACTGGTTTATTTGACGCGCAAGGTGGATGTGGCTATACACTAGACAGATGAGAATGTATTCGAGATTAGCCCAGTAAACACACTAGACAGACACGACTATTTTCCGGGTGAGCCTACTAGACGCACAAAACAGATAGTCTAGGCCTAATCATTTTATTATAAAAACAAAACGTATAAATCATACGTATTATGTAAGAAATGTTTTAATCATATTGAAAAAGAATCTGCCAATTTCGTCAACCGATTCTGAGTAAGAATATTTCACTAACGAACGTCCATCGCGCCGCTTAACGTAACGGCCACGCTGTAGACATCTATTAGCGCCTGCCCATCGTGCCGTTTCATGGGCCGGTCACGCTGTAGAACTCTGTTAGCGCTTGTCCATCCCTCCGAATAATGTAACGGTCACGCTGTAGACGTCTGTTAGCGCTTGTTTATCCGTCCCAATAATGTAACGGTCACGCTGTAGACGTCTGTTAGCGCTTGTCCATCCCTCCGAATAATGCAACGATCACGCTGTAGACGTCTGTTAGCGCTTGTCCATCCCTCCGAATAATGTAACGGTCACGCTGTAGACGTCTGTTAGCGCTTGTTTATCCCTCCCAATAATGTAACGGTCACGCTGTAGACGTCTGTTAGCGCTTGTCCATCCCTCCGAATAATGTAACGGTCACGCTGTAGACGTCTGTTAGCGCTTGTTTATCCCTCCGAATAATGTAACGGTCACGCTGTAGACGTCTGTTAGCGCTTGTCCATCCCTCCGAATAATGTAACGGTAACGCTGTAGACGTCTGTTAGCGCTTGTCCATCCCTCCGAATAATGTAACGGTCACGCTGTAGACGTCTGTTAGCGCTTGTCCATCCCTCCGAATAATGTAACGGTCACGCTGTAGACGTCTGTTAGCGCTTGTTTATCCCTCCGAATAATGTAACAGTAACGCTGTAGACGTCTGTTAGCTCTTGTCCATCCTTCCGAATAATGTAACGGTCACGCTGTAGACGTCTGTTAGCGCTTGTTCATCCTTCCGACTAGTGTAATTGTCAGGCTGTAGACGTCTGTTAGCGCTTATCCATCCCTGCGAATAATGTAACGGTCACGCTGTAGACATCTGTTAGCGCTTGTCCATCCCAGAGATGAATGTGTAAGTTGATGTGAAAAGACACAGAAGCATTGATCAAAGAGTGGAATGAGAATGTAGCTTCAACCAGCGGACCTGAGAACTAGAATTTCTGCACTACAATAAAGACTACTGAATTTAGATTAATCTGGCTCCGTTGTGAAACTGAGGGATCTAAACATTCTAATTACATGTAGACATTGAAATCGGAATCCGACAAACGTCTTGGACGGAGAATCCCTTTCTAACTGCGGGTAGTTTTACTATACGTCCCCACGTGCACGGCATCGCCTATATTCCCAGTGGTCTCAATAATTCAGATAACTAAACACGCCTGTAGTCTCCGGCTCTTCATGTTTCGGTCTCATTCTCCTTGCTAGTTTCAGTGAAAGGACAGTACTACAGTAATCAGTTCGAGCAGAACTCCTTAAAGTCTACTCTTCTGTCGCAGGGGTTTCTAGTCAACAGATCTGCTGTTGTAATAATTTATTTCGTGGAGAACCTACTAAGTGGAGATCCTGTGTAGGCGACAATAAATTTATCAGATATGACCTAGACCTTTTCCCTATCACCATGTAGACTAACAAACAGCAGCTGACACACGACATTCAGCCACGTATAACGTTTTACCAATGTCATTTGCCTAGTTACGATAGTTTGTTACTCACAGCCATCCACTTGAAAGCGGAAGAAAATGTATAGCCAACAGCTGTTATTTACGTAGTAAATAGTGTAAAGAGTAGCATATGTTTCCCAAGATGTATTGGTTGCATTATTTCAGGACCGTAATTTAAACGACGCTAATATCACTCCCCCTTCACTCAGTGATGTCGGTGTTAGGCCAAGTCTCATATGACTAGTCTATGACGTAACGGTCCATCGCAGTGGAATAATGTTACAACCAAGTTTCGTGAAAATCGGCTAACTTATTCTAAAACTGAAATTTGTGACAGACAGACAGACGTGCATAAAGCATGCTGATTTCATGAGCCTGTGCTTACTTTTCTGTAACGAAGGGAAGTAGTCTGAAAATGAACACTCCTCCGCAGCATGAGCGGAACAAATTACAACCCCAGAATCATATTTCGTTTCTTCTAGCGATATTTTGAAAGGCTTGTAGATGTGCAAGTCTGTTCTGTACTATAAACGCTGGGAGTGTAAGAAATCATAAATACTTTCGTGCCTTAATAACAACACAACAACAACAACAACAACAACAACAACAACAACAACAATAATGATAATAATAATAATAATAGACATACCGTCTAGGTACCGGTATAAGGATAGACCTAGGGAACCCCCTCGTAGAGGCGACCATCTGGGACGACTGTCCTAAAACTTACCCATGCCTTTAACAATCCTTGCTACCCAAATTAAACTCCCTACCTATCCCATCCATAAACCTGGCAGAAGGTATAAAATGCTTTACACCCATGAGAATGGAGAAGGAAGTTAGCAGAGCCTCGGAAACTGCTTCGGGTGTGCAGTATATCACCCGCGCTGAACGTTTGGGGACTGGACAATCAGCGGAAAATAAGAGACAAGTTCCCGTGCAGACTGGTGAAGCAAGTGGCGCCATCCCACGTTGGGCTACCACAAGACCCCGTCGTGGGTCCACACAGCAACAAGAGACCCAGCCAGTTCAAACTAAAACTGGAAAACCACGCCAGCGCATACAATGGAGTAAAGAAATGAATACGTTTATCATGCGCCAGTACTACATAATAACTAAACTGGAAACTATAAAAATTGGGTATAGACAAGAATTACATGACAGATTTACAAGATAGTACCCTGAGATGGACGTTAGCGAGCAGCGAATAGCTGACCAACGAAGGGCCATTGTTACCAAAAACTTATTAACAAAGCCCTCGTTAGAATAAATCAGAGCACAAGTGGCTGAAACCTTAAAGGAGACAACTGTAAAAGAAAATGACCAAGATTCTGAGGAAAATATAAACACAGACGAAGAAACAACAAAGCCTATTAGCGAAAATGAACAAAAAGAAGAGCAAAGCTTAGAAAGCCGACAGACTGAGGAAAATTCAGAGCTAGATAAAATAAAAATAGAATTCCACAAAGCACTAAGAGAATTTGAAAGAACAGATCCAGCCATTAGATTACAGATACCTAAACAGAAATGCTCAAGGAAGTTAGCCACTATCATAACAGCCATAAACCAGAAGATACTTCCGGAATACATGAAAAATGATGTCACCAATTTCCCAGAATTGCACACCATCTACGCAGCAGCAGTAGCCACCGTGAGGATGTCGGGGGGTAAGATAAAAAACAACCCGGATTATTCACAAAATAAACAACAAACCCCACCATGGGAAAGCAGGCTCAAGAAACAAATCAGTGACTTAAGAAAAGACATTGGAAGAGTACAGCAGGTCCAAAAAGGTAATACCAGCAACAGAATACAGAAGCACATGCGCAGGATATGGAAAAAAATACACACACATGCCAAATACAACCCAAGTAATGTCCACACCACGGAAATACTTGACACCCTCAAGCAGAAGCTATCAGCAAAGTCACAAAGGCTTAGACGGTATAAGGAAGCAAATGAACGAAAGCAACAAAACAGACTATTTACTACCAACGAAAAAACCTACTACCATAACCTAAAAAGTGAACGACGACTGGATTGCCAAGACAAACTACCGGACAAACAGATGCTAACAAACTTCTGGGCGTCCATATGAGGGAACGCAGCCAGGCATAACCTGAAAGCAAGCTGGATAAGAAATGAGCAAAAAAGATTGTCTAAGGTGACTGCAATGGAACACAGTCCAATAACCACAGAACAAGTATCCCGGCTGATTGCTAAAACACTTAACTGGAAGGCACCGGGACCAGATGGAATAAGTAACTTTTGGATTAAACGGTTCACTGCAACCCACCCATATCTAGCACATTACTTTAATCAATTCATAGAGGACGCCGAAAAAATTCCAGAATTTTTAGTCAGAGGAATAACATATCTGTTACCGAAAAGTCAGGACACTAAGGACCCGTCCAACTACAGACCAATAACCTGCCTCTGCACAATCTATAAAATATATACAGCGTGCATAACTGAAAAGATCTACAAGCACCTAGAAACAAATAAATTACTAGCAGAAGAGCAAAAAGGATGTATCAAAAACTGCCAGGGTTGTAAAGAACAACTAATAATAGATTCAGTAGTTCTGGAACAAGCACACAGGGATAACCGAAACCTGTACATAGCGTATATCGATTACCGTAAGGCCTTTGACTCAGTGCCACATAGCTGGCTCATACGCGTATTAGAAATATACAAAATTGACCCAATGATAATTAACTCATTGCAGCAGCTGATGAAGAAATGGACAACAACCCTTCAAGTCAAAGTAAAAAAATAACCAACTTACAAGTGATCCTATCCACATACAACGAGGAATATATGAAGGGGACAGTCTTAGCCCACTATGGTTTTGCCTTGCACTAAACCCTGTCTCGTACCTACTTAACAGAACAAACTACGGTTTTGGTATAAACTCCAACAACCAGGAGACGCAATGGTTGAATCACCTATTATACATGGACGATATTAAACTCTATCCAGCCACAAATAATCAACTGCAAGAACTCCTGCAGCTCACCCAGACTTTCTCTAGAGATATCAGAATGACATTTGGGATTGAAAAGTGCAAAATATTAAGTATTGTAAAAAGGAAACTAGAACTGAGAAACTTCACAACAGAGGAAGAGGACACTATGACAGCCACGAAAGAGGGAGACATATACAAATACTTGGGCCACATGCAAACTAAGCAAATTAAACACGCACAAATGAAACAACAGTTAGGCAGTGAATATTTACAGCCCACAAAGAGCACATTAAAGACAAAGTTAAATGGGAAAAATACGATTAAAGCTATAAATACTTATGCAATTCCAGTACTAACTTTCAGTTTTGGAATAGTAAAATGGACGCCTACAGACCTAGCGAATCTCCAAATTAGAACGAGAGCGGTACTTACAAGATATAGAATTCACCGCCCCCGTGCCGCAAAGGACAGACTCACTCTACCACGGCACATAGGAGGAAGAGGGATGGCTGATATAACTCGGCTACATGATAAGCAGGTGAAGTTACTTCAGACATACTTCAAAACAATACCTTTCAACCGACCTGACATAACTCTCACAAACAGGAAAACAAAAAACACCTTCCTAATAGACATAGCTATTCCAAATACACACAATCTCGCCAAAACAATAAGAGAGAAACAAAAGAAATACCAAGAACTGGCGAACGAAATACGTGATATGTGGAAGCAGGATGCAGTACAAGTGGTCCCGATAGTAATTTCAGCTACGGGAATAATTCCAAAGTCACTGTCACAAAGTTTAAAGAGACTTAACCTGCACCCAAACACATATATACAAATGCAAAAAGTGGTAATTCTTGGCACATGTTCAATTGTAAGAAATTTCCTAAATTACACATAAGACCACCGAGCCTAATCTTGTTGATGATACATCCCAGGATAGGTGAATATTTCCCAGCTAAAGCTGAGAAGTGAGAAATTCGGATAATAATAATAGACCTGAAAGCAGAAACTGATAGTGAAATAATGGCAGCACAAGACCAAGCACTACAAACAAAATACCATGCAACAAAAATATTGCACACAGAAAAAGATAGACAAATGCAGACTATGTCACCAGTTTGAGGAGACAGTAAACCACATTATGGCAGCGTGCCCAGTATTGGCAAAAGAACAATACATCAAGCGACATGATAGAGTGTGTGCTCAACTACACTTCAATATATGTAAGGCACTAGGGATAAAATAAGACAGTGAACTCTGGTATGAACATGTACCAAAATCAGTAGAAACAAGTCAAGTGGGCAAGGTAACCATATTATGGAATCTAAAAGTGCAAACATAGAGAACCATTCCCAACAATAAACCAGACATCATAATCCGAGATAATGAAAAAGAAACATGTATGCTAATTGACATGGCAATCCCGGGAGACAGAAATGTGATAAAGAAGGAAGCCGAGAAGATTCTAAAATATAAAGACCTCATAATAGAAATACAGCGCATGTGGAATGTAAAAACAAAGGTGACGCCAGTTATAATAGGAGCAACTGGAACCATTTCAAAATCCTTCAGAAAGCATTTGAGCAGCATACCGGGAAATCACGATATCAAGGAAGTACAGAAAACAGCTACTTTGGGCACAGCGCACATACTTCGGAAAGTGGTACTGTAGAAGCACTAAAGAGTTTAATATTGAAGACAGTGTTATATGCACCATTAACAGTAGGCGCAGAATGCCTGCGACACTGTATAACCTAGAAACATGCTTTGTTTCAGGTATATAAGTGTGGATATCGTGCATAAAGGAGATGATGATGATAATAATAATACAATACTTATTTGTTGAATCTCAAGTAGATGTGTCTAAAGTCTGATGGTTAACACCAGGTTTTATGCAGTATAATCCAAATTGCGGTGCATATTATTTAAACTGTGTTCCGTAATCTACAATCTATTCGTCCCTATGTACAAAAATTCTTAATTTTTTTCGTCTACCCATTGCTCTATCCCCTTCCTTTAGATTTCCAATTTACGTTTTACTTTATACAAAATTTTACCTATATTTCTGGAATCTGTGACCTTATTACACCCGATTAATTTCTTATGCACTATTTTTTCACATACGTATATTTAATATTTTCTGTTCCAACGTTCTTATGTTCTTTTGTGCGTTTCCGTATATTTCAAGAGTAGATGCATACATTTTCTACCTCTCTACATATAGAACACCTAAAGCCCTCAGTTACCAAACTGCCAACAGAAAAGCTACAATCCCTTTTCTCTTGGGCATACTGCAGAGCGATATATGTTATTTGTTGCTTCACTTTGTTCATTTCTCAGAATGATAGTAAGAACTCAGAAGTAAACGTTTAAAAAGTACTGTATTTGCACACCCATCCGGTCCGCATGTACGCATATTTATATTAAATTTTTGTGGGGGAAAATCGCTGAAAGCAAATTCACGTTAAGTGGCGTTTTCTGGAACTAAAAGACCACGGAAAACCTGGGACGCCCCTACAAATCAGAAAATTACATCAACAGTCAACAGTAAGGAACATATAGCGTAGCGATGCCGTCAATTGAACCATCTTAAACTGTATCAGACATAAAATATATTCAATTCTTCATACAAATTTTGCTCCGAACAAGTTTCGCTTTGTAACATTTACCGAGTTAAGCTTGAGATTCCCGCAGAAACGTATCCAGTTCTTCACGTAACATGTCCGTTGTCGGTGTCTTATTTTTCCCCTATGTAAGGTCTGCACTATCTGATAAATAAAGTTTCATCTGTACGATGAGCTATGTGTCGTAAGATCATTACACTTTTATTTTAGCTCCACGTAAACTAGGGCTCATATTTGACCAGTACGAACAAAAATGAAATTCGCTCTACGACTTGAAGTGCAGGTCCCCAATACTAAATCTAGGCATCTACTAGGCATCTAGTAGGCATCTAGTAGTTTGAATGTTATCCACATTCTGTATTTGTATGTTTGCATTATTCCCTCAACAAGCAGCAATTATTTCCCCAAGCAGCATTAAGCAGTTTGTCTTTCTATGGTGATATCCCGTGTTTTAAGTGTGCTAAAAAGTGAAGTTTGTGTATTTTTTGTATGAGCCTCTTGCTTCAAAGCGTCTAACCACTTAATTATATAGGAACAAGCAATGACGTACCAGTATTTCAAATAACAACGAACGTGTTTGTTTGAAATAGACAACAGAAGAAATATGTACACTGCATAGAAAAATGATGCCCGGCCAAGACCAGCAACTCGCGAACCGACGCTGCATAGTCACCTGTTTTAGTCTATTACAAACAGCAAGTATTCTTGCCAAAGTAGGCCCACTCCTGGACATGAATACAACACTCTGTCGGTCTCTATGTACAGTATATGCCGTTTTAAACATACCTTTCCGCCTGTGATTTTCATTGATATTGACAAACGTCATTCCGTGCCTCTTCCTAATGGTGTTCAATAATTAAGTATCTCGTTTGATGGAGAAAAGTGTCCTTTCAAATATGAAATAAAGCAAGTCCATTCTTAATTGAAATATTTGGGAAATAAATTTCTCTTTTGATGCTGGCTTTTAGTAGTAAAATTTTCAGAGACATCTTTCGAATTGTGAGAGAAACAATCGCGGGCGTACGGATCGCATATTTAGGTTTCCTACGCCAGGTGTCAAGACAATACAATTTTCCCGTTACGCAAGGGGGCATATGGTGAAGGTTATGTCGACATGTGTGCTGGAAATGGCTTCACAAGGAAAGTTGGCGTCGAATGCGGAATTGTAATACGCTGCAGTTACACTATTTGTGCATGAAAACGTGGAATTGTGTGTAATGAATGGTGTGCGCTAAAAGACTGTACTGACATTAGCAAATGATGAGTGTAGTGTTGCCCGTTGGTTTTGCATTATTAGTGGGTGTTTATGTGTACAGCGTAAAGATGGTAACTGTTGCCGTTAGAGAGATAGAAAGGAGAAACCTTCATTGTCGCTCTGTGATGATGACTTATTTCTTTAGGTCGTCACATATGTGAAAAGGAGAATTTGGATTACTATCCGGTTGTTTTAAGATAAGAGTATACAGCATTAAACTTTGTTCTGTTTCATTGTATCATATTCGTATTTTCATCACACTATACACGTTTGTCCCATGCAACAACTCGTTATTTTAATACTATAACCGTATCATCATCGTCGTCATCTGTATCATCATCACCTCCAACACCACCATTTTCATGTGATCTCATGTAAATTGCCAGTGAGTCTGAGGAATATTTTCTGTTTGGTCCCAAATGACGCAAGAGTTGTAATGCAGTCAACATAAAGTTTTGCGAAGTTTTATTAACACCTCCATGTGCTGTTAGATATCGTAAGCATTGTACAGTACTGTCATGAGGATGGTAATGTAGATGTGCAGTATATATGTATGTCCAAACCAGCCTTCATGTCTCTAGGGTAATTGTGTTTGTTCCATTTTACGTATATATTAGCACTGTCAACGAATGAAAAATGGTCACGTGGAGTTAAGTCAGGATTTTCAAGATCCGTGACAAGAAATCAAAGGTCCACAAACAGACTTATAGTACGAGGGTTAGTGTTTGAGATTTCAAGTATCAAGCAAAAGAAAAATATGTTGCAATCCACGTAGGTAGAATTTCGGTTTTATTTGAGTCGCCGAACTGAAACAGGAAACTTTTAAGAAGACAGAAGAAATATAACTTTTAGTTGATGTGAGTTCAGCACTGAGTTTGTATTTTAGTGACAATTCAGCAGCATCAAATTTACATTTAATCCTCAAACCTTAGGCTTTCAGACATTTGTGTAGCTTGGGGGGGGGGCGGCCCCAGTGGTGCAGCCACCGCAGGCTGCAGGGTCTGCATGGTGGAACGTTGAGCAGCAACATGAATATTTTAAATGAAAAGTATTTTGACTTTCTGCGCTGAAGAAGTTTTAAATTTTGAGACCAATAAAATGACATTCAACAAAAATTGTGATCTTTTAAAGTCCATAATTAGTGTTAGGGACAGGCACTGTGATTACTCGCCCTGGGTATCAAAATACCTAGCTATGCCAGTGCTTTCAGGCATGCAGTTGGATGGAATATAAGCTGTATTTATGTGCAAATATAACTTCTAATCCACATGGGCAGTCGTAAATGCTGCTGTCCATCTGTGGAAGTACAACAGAGCGGGGTGTTTTAACTTTTTAGGAAAGTGACTCAAGCTGGTTGCTGCAAGTTTGCACACTCCGTTTCAGAGTTGTTATCGGTACCTATCCCCTGTCTACAGGTTATGTCGCCTAAACTGTTGTCTTCCTTTCTTTGGTGAGTGTTTTTATTGGGTTGGTCACTGGACACTTCTCAGTCTTCCTGGTATAAAATCATACTTGGTAGTGTACAACAATTTCGGACACAGTCATCAGAAGGTTTTATATAATGTGCAGCTAAATTGTACAGTTGTCCTTCTGAAGTCATACATTTTTAATCTGTGGTGAATGGTTCACACACATATTGCACACGTTCCACTCAGTCCAGCCAACACAATTTTTTGATGTAACTCTGCAAACCATGAAAAGCCTCGAAACTTCGCCAGATTTTGTTCCTGAGAATTTAAGTAGGCTTCGTTTAGGCTACACAGTATCAGTTATTGCTGAAGACAAACCTTTGTGTTCTCTGGTAAAAGCCAACACACATTCGTTTGTGCCTGGGACGATGCTGCTGATTTCGTTAGACATAAAATTATTTCACCATTTCAATTGTTACAAGAGGCAGAACTTTTTCTGTGTTTATATTTGAGCTTGATGGTATTCCTTTCACAGCCACTAATTTCTTGCAGGATGAAATGTGTAATTTCAGGTTTCATACTTTTCTAATTGACTAGATGTTTGGAAGAAACATCAAATTTGAATCTTTTCACTGTTTCTGAATGTTCTGTTGTATGACATTTTTCCTGCAATTGTGGTATCATTTCACCTTTGACTGAACTGCCGCCACCACAGGAGTTTGTGAGATTGAACAGTGTTCTTTCTGAGGCCATTTTTACTGTCTTCTGTTTTTCCTTCACATACTTCACTTGCGACACATTACTTGAAGAGAGTGACTATTCTTTTGTTTCTGCCGTCTTATTCATGGAAGAAACAGTTTGGGTCCACCCAATTTTAAAACTAAGATATCCTTTAGTTATGCCATATTCTGAGCTTGATCAGAAGACTGCTTCATTTTGAAAATGTTCAGGCAAATTTGTGGTAGTGTTTGTAAGTTTCTCACAGATAATTCATCCTTTCTGAATACGAGCATTCTTTATACTATCCAATCCAACACAGCTCTATTGTTATTGGCCCACCACATCTCTGGTTCAGTGTCTCATCATGTGGGTTCTTGTTGAAATGGCCTGCATCAGACCACTGGATTACTGGAAGAGGCAAGCATCACCAGCAGGCATAACATTATCCTTTATTTCAAAGCAATAGAATTCAGATGTTAGGATAATGTGAGTTAAATGTTGGTGAAAAGGGTACCAGGGAGGTAAGGCAGATGTATGTAGCAGAGTTGGAGCTTGATGCAGTATTTTGCATGGTCCTGTAGTTGCCTTGTCCTTGCTGACTCCTGTAGGCTGTCCTGGTCTGCTTTTGTCCACAGCCCCTTTGAGTGGTCAAGTGTTGCTGGGCTTCATGGGGTGGCATGGCTGTGCTGTAGTGAAGCTGACAGTCAACCAGGAATTAATGGAAAAATGCCCAGGAACCTGTCATCCCCATGTTGGCCATAGGACAGGCCAGCTGAAGATCCCTTGGTTACAGCAATGTAGATTTTTTTGTTCATAAACTAATACTAAAAGGCAGACTTAAGAATTCTGTAAGTTTGAATGAAACTGACATAGGAATTTACAAATTCATGGTCTGACTATATAGGCTTGAAAGCTTGTTTGAATTCCAGTTTGTCCAGGTAATGGTACTGTTGATTTAAATTGAATGACCCTGTCTGTCAGTTTCCCTACTTCACCCCATCTGTGCTTTTATATTTTCATTATTTTAAACATTATTATTTTAACCTTCACTTATTTTGTTTATATTTTATGTTTATTTTCAAGAAATGATGCCGACACTGTGCACATTGTTGAACCAGGGCTTCTTAACACCTGTGGTAAAAGTGTGTGTGGTTACATCAGTACCGTGAGTATGTTGATCATTGCCCAAGTGTTTGACTCGCACATTTTCTGATGCCCTAGGTGCCTTTCAACATGTATCGAGGCAACATGCATAAAGAGCTATGGCACTAACTGGTGAAACAGGTAAGGGATAGAAGTAGCATTCAGGTATTTTTGAGGTCTGAGTACAACAGAGTTCATAGTATCATTTCTTAAAATCTTGAAGTCTTAATGTGTTGTGTAAGCCAGATGCCCTGGGCAGAACTTGGTACACTTCCTTTCCTTCAAATGTTTTATTGCGCGTGGAGAACTACATGCCAGTATGAATGGTGAATGTACGTGGGGACTAAGCAAGGGGGAGAGTCCTTGACTGTGTGCGACCACCTAATGTAAGGAATGGAGGTCATGAAGAAACACGATCAACGTATTGTAAGAAGCAGCACTGGTGAAGCAGCACGTGAAAAGAGCATCATTCATTGAAACAAGTGGTGCAGCACTGTTACAAGGCCCAGAAAATTTTCTTCTGCTGGAGTCATGAAAAATGTAGGGGTTTTAGCGAGGTTTATTGAGAACAAATTTATTCAAGCAAAAGAAAGAGATGTGTGTAGTTATTGTGTACTCATTTTGTAACTGATAATAAAGTTTCTCTTGAAGCACAATGGTTACTTTATGTTTCACCAGGTATAACATTAAAAAATGTTTATGGAATGATGCTGTATATTGTCATGTTGGATTTTTTTGAATTTGGTTGTATTTTTATTTTTTTGTGGGGACAACGATGTGTGACACATCATTGCTTAAGAAGGCAGAATTGCACTACCCTGCATAATTTCTTTTATGTTCATTTGTGCAGATTTATTTTCACATTGTGCCTTGGCATTAATTCTTATGATTTCAAAATTCTAGCTGCAATTCTGTTGCTGTCAAGCTCAGGTAGACTCATACAGTTACTAGAACAGGAAGGCTGTATCAAGTTTCTTCACCAGAGTAGTGGCCATGTTCATTTGTAGCTTCATAATCTGTTGCTAAGTGGAACAAAAAACACTGACCAAGGACTTCCACTGGGGACTCATAGATTCAGGATGTAAAACTTGGCGTAAAACATGTTTTCTGTCGGAGATGTATGTGGTGAAACTTGTGCTGCAGTTCCAGGTGAGTGTTGAGAAGTATGTTTTGTACTGTAATCAGTGAATGATATCCGAGTGTAGTCCAAATTTTAGTCTGAAATCTCTGAATAGTGAAGATGTGAAAATCAGCCGTGTTTGAAAGCTGGTCCAGCTGTAAAGGTTTCTTGATTTAAGTATATTTGTATTTTCCTTTTTTCATATCTTTAAAACTGTGTAGTAGAAAGTTTGTTGAATGTATATACACAGATGACGGTAGTCTCCTTGGAGGGAAATAATGTGTTGATCACCTGATAGAATTTGAATCCTTCTTGTCCCTATGGTCCTGTTGAGATGGTAAATTTTTGCAGGGATGCAGTTCACATGTGTTCACAATCAGAACCCTGGAGTAAGATTCCCTGCAAAACCTCTAAATCCTGTGCGTATGCTCATCCTCTCGGACAATTGTGATGCGTGCCATAGGAACTCTTCCAGTTCCATTTTAATAACATATTCATTCTTATGGTACTCTGTGTGCAGTTTTACGCTTAGACACCACACAGTGAAACTCAAACTGGTGGAATTAATGAACAGTGCTACACAAAATGGTTTGGTAATACAATATGGTGACAATGAATGGATTCACATAAATGGTGCTGAGGCAGCGGTGCAATTTTGCAGATGCAGCTCTTATAAATTGGTGGCAGTGGCATGATGCCATAACCTGCCACTACATATCTACTTATATTTTGGAAGTACTGGGTTTGATTCTTGCTCCAGTAGCCAGCCGTCCTGCTACTCTGAAATAAGTATTGATTGTTTATTTTTTCCATCCTTGCACTTAGAAATTCAGCATTATTCACAGTCACCTCCTGTTCACACTGATACAACTTATTCAGCTGAAAAAGCATCATAGTTTTTGTGTTGTACTCATTGTTAGTAGGCTACTTTAGTACTGTTTAATGAATAATAACAGACAGTGGATCAGAGGACTTGTGGAATGGAAGCAATGTTAGGACCACTGAATTTATTCATTTATTCACATTCCATGGATCCTGTCTTGGTTACAAAACCTATGCATATGGAAATAGTCAAAAATAACAGAACAGGTCACAAAATACTTAAATACATAACATACAGAAAGTTGTGAGTGCACAGTGCACTTGCTGATGGCAAGTGTCATAATTTCATACATCATGTAATGACAATAAAATACAGTACAATACAGTAGTAATACAATATATTACAATTAAAACATGTATAATTATTGAGATATTACGAGGTATATAATCTGATTATTATGCATAATATTAACTATATCAAAATAATTACAGTTTTTACCTGGTAGAGGACCAAGATCCAAGATCATTAATTGAAATTACAATTAAAGTATTCATCCAAGGAATAAAATGAATTAGAAAGAAGAAATCTTTTCAGGGCCGGTTTAAATAATTTCACCTCATTACTTAAGCTTTTTATACTAAATGGGGGATGACTAAAAACTCTTAATTCCAGAGTAGTAGGTTCCTCTTTGAAAAATTTTCAAGTTTGCTGTTGGAAGGTGTGAATTCATGCCATATCTAGTACTGAAGCTATGAATCTCTTGGTTTGATTTATACTGATCTTTATTATTTACAACAAGTAATGATAAAGAAAATGTATATTGGGAGTACAATGGCAAAATTTGTAGGTTTTTAAATAGTTCCCTACAAGAGTCTCTAGGTTTTGCATTCATAATAATTCTGATTATATGCAGTTGTATCCTGAAGATATTGCTGTGGGGCGAATTGCCCCAGAAAATTACACCATATGTTATAATAGAGTGTACATAGGAGAAGTAAATCATCCTTAGGGTTTCCTGTGACATAAGACCTTTTACAGTCCTAACTGCGTAACAGGCAGAACTCCGTTTGGTTATTAATTGGTCAGTGTGATATTTCCATGATAGTGTTATGTCAATGTTTAAGCCAAGAAACTTAGTGCCTGAAGTGTCAGTAATATGTTTATTTTCATAGCATATCCTTATATCATTTTCCATATTATTTTTTGTCCTAAATTGTAGATAATGAGTTTTTTTTTAAATTTAGTAATAACAGATTTGTTTTGAGCCATTCATTTATGTCTGCAAATATTTTGTTCATATTAGTTTTAAAATCTTGGAGGCTAGGATTAGATACTATAACACTAGTGTCATCAGCATATAGAATGATTCTAGCGTTATTAGTTGTTATTTCAGTCAGATCATTGACATATAAAAGGAAAAACAGTGGACCAAGGACTGAGCCTTGTGGAACACCGTGTTTGACTATCTCCCATCCGGAGGAAGTACTTAATAAAGTCTTATGTGATGTATGGTGGTTCCTTCTCAAGAAGTTTTCCGACAGATCAGTGTTAACATGTTAAACATGAAGACACGTTGGAAGTGATTCTGATTTTTCTTCATATAAGCATTCAGGGCAGTCTTTGGTCAGATAATATTCTTCTTTTGGGATTTGTGTCCTGTGTAGTGGATAAACATGCCAATGTTTTGGAGGAACATATTGTGTCCTTTGTCAGTGTGACTGAATTGGTTTGGTTGGATGCTGAAGTGCACAGTGGAAAATTTTCTGTGATTTACATCAGGCAGTTCCAGGTCGTTTGGCCAGTCACATTTGTGGAGTTTGGGAAGTGGCAGTAGGATTTTCCTGAGCCAATGGGAGTGGTTTCCAGAACAGACCTTCTTGTACTTGACCAGTGGCAGATGTCAAAATCTGTGGATGGCGACTTGTGTTCCATTTTTTGTCATTAAACAACCCAGGGCATATTCAGCACTAGGATGGATGAAAATTTTTTATTTGTTATTTTTATTTCAATTATTTATTCATTTGCCTTGCCCCTGTTGCCTCACATTTGTAATGTCTGTGCCACTGTTACATTGTTGGAGAATGCCTGTTGACTTTCTTTCAAGGACTCGATTAGGGGTTTGCAAGATCTACTCAAGGAAAACATCTTTCCTGTTTATTTTCTTGGGGTGCATTTTGATCTCTGCTGCTTCCCTTGTGAGCAACTCGTGCAACTGGATTTGCTGGCCGGAACACTGGTGTTATTGAGCACAATCCAGTGGCCAGGGTCAGTATGATGTTTTGCCACACCTGACTCCTCTTTATCATTTCAGCACCCAGTCAAACCAATTCATCCTGAAGATGGAGGCAGTGTGTTCCTCCGAAACCATGAAACATTTAACCATATCTTTTTATTTGAAGCCAAAGTTCAGTTTTTGATTTTATATGTAGCATTACTAATTCTATAGAGTAAGAAACACTGTTTTTTCCCCAGGTAAGACTGAGGGTACATTTAATTTGTGTCATTGAATTTTGTCCAGCAGATCCTGAGATACTGATATTTATATAAAACATCGCATGGTTTTTGAAAGCCCCAGACTAAACTCTGTCAGCAATGACAGTGATATTCCTGTATGATTAATGCATTGATCTTTATCATCCTCTTTGCACACGTAAATATGTATGATAAAAACATAATAATACATATTTGGTGAATAACACAAGTTATTGAACTCTACGTTAGGCATATGTCCCCTCCTCTGATTAATTCCTCCCACCTAGGTCCAAATATTATTAAAACCCCTGTTTTAGATCACCCTCTCTCTACATCCCTTAATGATACTATGTCATTGTAACAGAGTTTCAGAACCACAGTCGAGATTTAACAGGAACACAAACGTGACTATGTCGTCTGGAACTGCAGTGGTAATTCTGTGTATATGGTATATAAATTTGAATAATTTTAATTTTTAAATTCGTGTATCTTTTTGAAATGAGAATGCTAATTTTATTTAACAACATTTTTGCCATTGATCTGTCCTCTTTTATACCTCTTGTTTCGCTGAAATCTCCACTTTTTTGTAGTCGAAAAGTGGGAAACGTCCTTGTGATGGATTAGTGCTAACCCTAGCTTAACGGGTAAATTAATTTCTGGGAGTGCTTTTTGCGATTCATTGCAGGATATTTTGCCTTCCAACCTTCTTTATTGAAACGCAAAAGTTAAATGTAAAAACCATTATTATTTTTTGTTTTTTTATGGATAGGAAGCGTGGTCTTTTACACTAAGAAAAGAATGTGTGAAGAAGTTGCTGAGGAGAATACTTGGATCTAAGTAGAAAAAAGTAACACAGAGTGAAGAATTGCATAATGTGTGATACCACTTATTGCTAAGGTGACCAAGTCACAACTTAAAAATATCTAATGAATCTTTTGAAAATGTGGGAAAGTTCATTTGGTTTGAAACGGTACTACGAAATCAAAAAGTATAATTACGAATTAAATTCGGGTAATTTTCTGTCTTCCCGCTACTGTTTAAAAACACAAAAATTAAAATACACAGATATAACTTTGCTCGTTGTTGTATAATTATATGTGTGAGGGTAGGCCTCTGATATTCAGGGACGAATATGGACCGAGTGATTTCGAGACTGTGGTGGTAAGGAAGCAGTTTGAGCCGAAGTGGAAGGAAGTAGTGGGAGGCTGGAGAAATCTGCTTATAGAGGGAATTTATGATATATGCTACTGTCCAATTATTGTTCGGGCACTCAAATCTAGGAGGATAAGGTGGAGAGGAAGAGCGGTCAGGGTTATGGTGGGAAAATCTGAAGGAAAGAGACGGCTTGTATGACCTAGGTGTTTATATGAATATAATATCAGAATGCATCTTATACAAGATGGGAGGGTGTGGAATGGATTTATCTGACTCAAGATACGGGCGGGCTGTGGTGAACACGGGAATGAGCCTCCGGGTTCCATCAAACGCAAAAAATTGCTTGAATTGCTGCAGACCTGTTAGTTTCTCAAGACGGATTCTGCTGCGTCGAGTTAGCTAGACCAAACAAATGAGAAGGTTGTAGGCGTAATATTTATGAAGAATGGGAGAGACAGAAAGTACACATGCTCGTACACGAGCGCCGTACCTCGGAAACCAGGCTCCAGAAAGTCTTAGTTTGATGTTAATCATTTCCGTTGGTCGATATATATATATATATATATATATATATATATTGCAGAAAATTACGTCTGTCAACCAACAAGTTCTATTATTTGAAAGTAAAATAATAAAATTATGATATAACAACCGGTTTCGGCATCTATAATGCCATCATCAGGTCAGACCATTCTAAGAAGCACGAAAACCATAGATATTACATAGTTAAAATTACAACAGGGCAAATATTATTATTCTAAAAGAAGAAGGCCTTCTTGTGTACATGTATTAAACAAGCGGGAAAATTGAAATTACGCTATTAGTATTGTGACATTGGAAGTTTATTGGTGATCTTACTCTGTATGTAGTATGCGGGAGTCCTGCAAGTAGCGGCGTTTGACTTGTTTGCTGAACATCGGTTCTTACTTAGTGGTTTGGTCGGAGCTGCGCTGGTGGTCTCGGAGATATGGATTGATATCGTAGGGTTGTAGAGGTGTCTGAGATGGCGTTTCTTTGTGATACGACGATTTATGTTTTCACAGTTCTTGCTCTTTATGTGGGTGTTGCAGTCCTTGGTAGCAGCATTAGTTGGACTTTGTGCTGTTGATCCTGGTTCATGTGGGAAAATGGAGTTGGTCCTTGTTGCACTGGTGGGCTCAGAATATGGTATACCGTGGTGGGGACTTGTTTCTTCGTGAGATTCGGTGAAAAGATCGTAGCAGTATCAGAAGGTTCTTTCTTATATATGGTGTTGTTGCTGCGATGAGGCGAAATTCGTTGTAGCTTATATGAAAAAGTAGATGTGTTCCGGTAGGTCGATGGTTATTCCTGGCCGTCTCGTAGGAGATGATTGACGTGAAGATTCGTTTTCTTTGTTTCGTTATTGAAGTATCGCGTATTGGAGTGAATATTCTTATAGTTGCTGTAATTCGGTGTCGGATTTTTGTATTTTTAGTAAGTGGATTGATGTTGAATACTTAGTATCAAACTGTAGCATAGGCGTAGTTGTGTTGTGACTAATTGCAGAGGCTGAAAGCTGCTGGATATTGTGGTGGTTGGTGTGGCGTGCAGTAACTGGTTGTTGTTTGGGTTATATCACGTTTTATATGTACTGTTGTGGTGGTGTCACGTGATGCGACAGGTATTGATTATTCGGCTGGATTGGTTGGGCAACTGTTATGTAATGATTCGGTTGCTATTAGTTGTTTGATTTTCAAGGATAGTTTCAAATATTTTTTTGTAGGAAATAGTGTTTTTGTCGTTTAATTGGTTATTTGCCTTGGTCTCTTGATATATATAATATTTTTCCATCGTGTCAAGGAGTTTGTTCTTTTGGCCTATGAATTTAATGGTCATTATATCTGTTTTGGTTCCAAACGGATGGTTGTATTCTAGGGAGTGTTGTGCAAATTTGGAATTCTGGGGGTTGTATTTGTATGCTTGGAAATGTTCTTTGAATCTTGTTTCGAAAATTCTTCCGGTTTGGCCTGTGTATGTTTTTTTGCAATTTTTGCAGGTTAACTGGTAGACTCCGCTCTTGTCTTACAGATTTGTTTGTCTTGGTTTTTCGTTTAGTAGGTGTAGAATATTGTTTCTGGTTTTGAAGGCTATATGTATGTTAGTGTTCTTGAAAATTTTAGATATTTGATATGACTCTTTCCCATAATAGGTGATGGTGGCCCATTTCTTTGTTTTTTGTTCTGATTTATTTTGTGTGAGGGGTTTATTTGGGAGTTTATTAATGAAGGTGTTTGGGAAACCGTTGTTGTGCGCTATATTTTGAATCGTGTTCCATTCAATGATTTTATCTGCTTGTCCTATTGGGTAGGTATTTAGTCTGTTGGTAAAGTATTTTAGTGCGGATAATTTATGTTGAGTAGGATGACAGGAGTTATAAGGAATTATGACATCGGTATATGTGGGTTTTCTGTATATGCTAAATATTAAATTTGTGTTCGTTCTAGTTATGGTTGTGTCCAGAAAGTTCAGTTGATTGTTGGTTTCAAGTTCAAGGGTGTAACTAAGTACATATAAAACGTGATATAACCCAAACAACAACCAGTTACTGCACGCCACACCAACCACCACAATATCCAGCAGCTTTCAGCCTCTGCAATTAGTCACAACACAACTACGCCTATGCTACAGTTTGATACTAAGTATTCAACATCAATCCACTTACTAAAAATACAAAAATCCGACACCGAATTACAGCAACTATAAGAATATTCACTCCAATACGCGATACTTCAATAACGAAA
Organism: Coptotermes formosanus; assembly: GCA_013340265.1. Taxonomy (NCBI): domain Eukaryota; kingdom Metazoa; phylum Arthropoda; class Insecta; order Blattodea; family Rhinotermitidae; genus Coptotermes; species Coptotermes formosanus. The sequence goes on from BLKM01002586.1 coordinate 121,851, forward strand.
CAAAGAAAACGAATCTTCACGTCAATCATCTCCTACGAGACGGCCAGGAATAACCATCGACCTACCGGAACACATCTACTTTTTCATATAAGCTACAACGAATTTCGCCTCATCGCAGCAACAACACCATATATAAGAAAGAACCTTCTGATACTGCTACGATCTTTTCACCGAATCTCACGAAGAAACAAGTCCCCACCACGGTATACCATATTCTGAGCCCACCAGTGCAACAAGGACCAACTCCATTTTCCCACATGAACCAGGATCAACAGCACAAAGTCCAACTAATGCTGCTACCAAGGACTGCAACACCCACATAAAGAGCAAGAACTGTGAAAACATAAATCGTCGTATCACAAAGAAACGCCATCTCAGACACCTCTACAACCCTACGATATCAATCCATATCTCCGAGACCACCAGCGCAGCTCCGACCAAACCACTAAGTAAGAACCGATGTTCAGCAAACAAGTCAAACGCCGCTACTTGCAGGACTCCCGCATACTACATACAGAGTAAGATCACCAATAAACTTCCAATGTCACAATACTAATAGCGTAATTTCAATTTTCCCGCTTGTTTAATACATGTACACAAGAAGGCCTTCTTCTTTTAGAATAATAATATTTGCCCTGTTGTAATTTTAACTATGTAATATCTATGGTTTTCGTGCTTCTTAGAATGGTCTGACCTGATGATGGCATTATAGATGCCGAAACCGGTTGTTATATCATAATTTTATTATTTTACTTTCAAATAATAGAACTTGTTGGTTGACAGACGTAATTTTCTGCAATATATATATCCAGAAAGTCTATCTGCATGTGATATTTTTTGTATTGGGTTAGATTCACCTACTGCTGGTTTGGCCTTCTATTTTTCATTCAGCCTGTAAATTTTGGTCAGAAAACTTGAGAGGAGACCTGCCGGAAGGCCTAGTGTATACAGGAAAATAACATTGAAATTGACATTGCAGAAGTATTGTACGTAGAAGGGCGTCAACTAGTTTCGGCTGGCTCAAGACAGCCTTCATTGGCAGTTTCGGTAGTTGAATAGACCTTCAGATTTTATGAAATGCGGGGAATTTCTTGTCTAGTTAGAGCAACTGTTGTCTTACCGAAACGTCGGATTTAGTAGTCAGCGATGCGTTAGCACTATGGGAAAGAAATGGTTAAGTACGTGTATGTGACAAGAAATTTATCGCGCCCTTGACGCGTGTGCCTACGTACTCAACAAAATATTATCTTTCGTCAGGCTTGAAAAATATTCTCTTGTTTTTCATCGGTTGATACCTTTAGCAAGGCTGCCATCGTTGAACTGCAGCAATCAATAAACTACAGAGATACTCTAAATACTGTTAATAGGACAGGCGCGTTCAGGGTTGCGAGTGCAGCAATTAATGACGTGTTATCGTGTTTATTGTTTTGAGTTTTCTACTGTGAGAACTGGCTACAAACATTTTCGACATTCTTTTCTTCTTGTAGGCGTAAGCCTCAACGTGCAGTTGTCATCACAGATAGTAAGGACTGCCATTTTCTATATACGTGGTGAACTTTTGTTCCCTACTATAAAGTTAGTGTAGCGGTTTTCTTAGTTTTTAGTTTTCATGGAATTTCAGAGCTTCGGGGGGGGGGGGGGGAGGCGGAGTTGCTATCGATGAACCACCACGGGGCTCCGCGAATGGACCGGTAAGCCATCCATGAAACAGTGCACGATAGTAAATATTGCCAGTATTGTACAAACTCTTCCGGCTGTTTGTTAAATGTTAATAATTCTACGCCAGTGTTTACACATTGTTCCATAATAATGTGCAACTAGCACGGAGTTTCAAGTGAAAATCTTGTAGTCATGCAAGCCCAAGCAGGAATGAATTTTCAGTTTCTGTTGTAAGACACCAGAAGTTCTTAAATACGGATGGTGTGGGCCTGAAAACAGGGAGATAGCTCTTGAAGTCCATACAAATGGTGATGATGTTTTAAATGCAGCAACACGTGCCTGTCCTCTTCGAAAAGATACCTGAAGAGGCACTTAGATGGGAAAAATTATTTCGCAGTGGGAAACATTCAAGTTTTTGTCGAAGGGGATTTGGTGAACTGTTTTTTACAATTGAAGCAGTAGGTGTTTTGTATAACAGCAACTGATTCACAAAGTCTGGCGTTTAAAGTTTCTGAACTAAATCATTTTCCTCACACACCCAATATGACAGACGCTGCTAAAAGGAAATGGAACAATAGGTTCAAGACACGATACCCACAAGTAAGTCTGAGGCAGCCACATGCTAAATGAAGCCCAGGGCAGCGGTCGTAAGTTAAGGACGGAATAAGTGAACTCCTCAGTTTGCTCGAAAGAATTGGTGAAACCACAGTTAATGCTATTAGAATCTATGTAAATAACGTATGTGAAACTGCCTTAAACAATAATTTAGGGGGGGGGGGGAACCTAAACCGTGATGTGGAAAAATGGGACATGCCAGATTTGGTTAATTTTGAAGTGCGAAGAGAGGAACCTGTAAGAACATCTGTCTGATGTGTCAGCGCTTCTGGCTGCTGTGCACCTCCTATGGTGACAGGCGGCCTACAGGACAGCAAGAGCGTGTGAGGACTTCAAACGTGGGACACTGCCAGGATTTTTTTGCATTCAACTCAGGGAGCAGTTATGTCAGCAAAGAATATAATTTCAACAAAATATAACACTTTACTGCAATTATAAACGTATATTTTCCTATATTATGCTTACGGTCCATTGAGGGCAACAGTGCAGTTCATTCACGGGAACCTAGTGTGATGAGTTAGATTCTCAAAATTTGGTTGAGTAATAGAGAACAGAGTACGGTACTTAGAGCAATATTTGTTGTTCTTTTTACGCGCAACATATTTCTGTAGTTTCCTCAGTAATGCTTAACTGGTCCACCGAAGGGCAATCTTACCCTAACCAAGCGCCGCACCATAAACTCCTGATAGGCATTAGGAGTTTCGAAGTTTATCATGCTCTAAAATGTAAGTTACAGTTAAAAAAGGATAAAGGTAACCGTCAGTCCCGACCCAACGTTCACAATATTATTTAATGTTGACTGTACCACATGTTTCGGCCTTATGTGGCCGCCATCAGATACCTACTCGTATTTCATAAAAATCTTGAGAAAATCCTATACAAAACAATAAAATTCTAGTAATGAGCTCTCATTCTTTTACATATTGCTTAAGTGAAGTCTAAAGAATATTTTTAGTCCAGTTTTTGCCGAAACATGGGATAAAACTCTTATTGAAATGCGATGTAAACAGTTATTTAAAATTGTTGCTTCTTTTGAAAATTATGTGTTATTGGTGTTTTATTTCCTGCACTGAATGTATATTTCAATGTGTTTTGAAAATTTCTTTGGCGATGTTAAATAGCATTAAGCACAAAATAATTTTCTGAAAAGAATGAAATGAATATAGGTAAGAGAATATAATGAAGCGCAACTGTGTTATGAAAATACATAAAAGAGACGTAATATAAAATTGTCCTTACATCCAAATGGTATTTTTAAGCCGTTGGATATTTCTGTATAAATATAAAATTCTGAAATTAAAGAAATGGATCGGAATTAAAAACTCTGAGTAGACAATACCTGATTTCTTAGAAGGTTAGTGAAGTGATTTACAGGATGTGTATGTAATACTTACGGGCTCCCGGAAGATAATGTTACGCAGGTAACAGGGGTTAGTCTGCGCCGTACACAAACCTAAAGAGTACTGAATTCTTTTAAGAATGTTGGCGGTCGTCGCCTGACTCGTGGTGTAGTACGACCTTGGAAATAGCGTTTTCCTGTATCGTGGGTTTTTCTTGGGTCAATTGTTTCTGGTTTCTTGGTAACTGTAAAACATGTTGACACGTTTAAGGTGCATTCCGCTATTCTTTTGCTGGGTATGAAACTTCCATGGTATTATCAGTTGTACCTATAGGGTGTTGGCTTTTGAGTATTGTAGAGAAAAATGTTGTGTTATAAATGTTGTTACGACATGCTCCCATATGCTCGCCGTACGAAATTAAAAATTTTCTCTCGGTTTGTCCAACATACCGTTGTGCACATTCATGATAAGTTAAGTGTCAGACACCTGAATGGAAATACTTTGCCAAGTCACGTTTTTATTTCTTAATAATTTTCCAGCCAAATTATTAGTTTGAAAAGATACTTTTTCTTTTGTATGTTTAAATAGTTGGGTAATAACTTTTTCTCTGCCAATCTTAGTGAACTTTATATATTTTCTGCTTCTCTTTCTGTTTGATTGTTGATTACGTAAATTCAGTATATTAATAATTTCAGGAAGATAAACGTTAGTACGTAAGCTTTCTGGGATAATCGAGGTTTCTTTTCCTACATTATTTATTGGGTACAGCCGCAATCTGAGAAATCCCTGTACAGGCCTGGACAGGCCATGAGGGTTCCAGGAGGTCGAGGCTCCCAGATTTCAAGACAGTCGGCACATGGAAGTGGTAAGATTGTCAGCCCTAGGCACCAGCCGCTTTTACCCTCTAGGTGACATCCTTGGTTCTCATTTATGTCAGAGGCTGAGTCAACCCCAGGACCATAGTTCCATAATTATGCCAATTAAAAACTCGAGTGACACCATGGGGAATCGAATTCGCGACGGTTCGCCTTGTAGCGTAGTGCCTCAAGCAACTGCGTGCTTACATCCCGGCGAGTGTCATAAATTCTCCGGTGTAATGATGTCTGTAGTAGTTGGTTCCCTGTCATTCATTACGTAGTCTGTCTTGCGACAGGTCCGTAGCCTCTTTACAGCGAGTTCGTCACTGAGTTCGATCTAGAGATTCCTCTTTCAAATTACCGTACTTTCTGTTTCGCTTAAGGCTATAGAGCAACTATTTACGTCTGGTTCCGCATCTTCCCGTCCTTTCTGTCGTTCGTTCAATAATGCATTTAGAACAATCCACTTAGCCGTTCGTCATCTTATTGTACCTAAGTTGTTTCTTTTCTCCTTCACTCTTGTGTAATACTTCATTTTTCACACGATCGGTGTAACTGACCTTCTTCATCCTCCACCAGCACATTTAAAATCTTTCAAGGTAATTCTGATGTATTTTTCTAAGTGTGCAAGTTTCAGCACTGTACAAAGCTATGCTCAACATGTAGCACTTCACTAGTGTGTTTCTTAAAATCTATGCCCAGTTTACTGGTAAAAAGTCTCCTTGTTGTTGGATGCGGCTTTTGCCATGGAGATCCTGGATTTAATTTCATGTGTACATCTTGCTTCACTTGTCAGGCTACCCAAATAGATGAAATACTCCACATTCTCCAGTTGTTCTTCATTTATCATAATTGGTACTGGAGATGCTTGTCTGGAAATTCTCATTACCTTGGATTCATCCACAGGTATGTCAATTCCACTACCTCTTCCAACTTCAGTTTACGGATCATGCTCTAGAGTACCCTTTCCTCCTTGGGCAGCAGCACAAGGCTACTTGCGTATTTCACATTGCGGTTGCTTGTATGTGCCAATTTGTAAAGAGTTTGGATCCCTAGCTATTGTAATGTCTAGAAAATGAATTTTGAGTTCTTGTCGTAATGTTAATGCCAGTTTTGAACTAATGTCAGTGGCTTTAAGAATGTTATCTATACTTCATATGTTGTTCTCGTAGACGATAGTGATGTCATCTAGGTAGCTGGTGTTTTATTAGAACTCGTATATCTTTATTCACTTCGTCATACTGGAACAAATTTCATGAAAAACGCGGAAGAGGGAAATCCCATTGCTAAGCCTTCATTTTTGATATACAACCTAGGAAAATAGGAAAATAGTAGGAAAAATTATTTGGTTTAAGTAGAATTTCCTTATATTTATTGTTTTTAAATTCCTCGTTACAAGAAAGATTATCCAATATGCTAATTCTTGAATAGGAGTATTTGTGTACATGCTCTTTATATCGAATGACACTAGATGGGTGTTTTGATTAATTGCGATGGTTTTCAAATCCTGGATCAGTTCTACTCTGTTTTTAAGACCGGGGCTTATGGAGGTTTTACGCACTGTAATAGTTATTTTCTGACAATCTGAGCCGATTTTAACGTGAGGCGTTTCGCCAGTTTACCACCGCGAACCTGTATGATAGGGGAATCAGGTTAATTATTTTGGTAAGACTTCTTATAGTTGGGCGAAGGGTTGTTTGTAAGTTTCCATTTTTATTCTTTACTTACAAGAGATGTATTAATATTTAAGAAATATCTAACGTGTTTTTGAAATGTGTGTGTGTGTGGGGGGGGGGGTGGGTGGGCGGAATCTTTATTTAAAACCGTGAACTCATAATTTTTTTTTAGAAGAACCCTGCAGCAGATGCTACGGACCCACAGCAGCCTTGAGGCTTGTTGTGCAACCCTGTGATGAAGATGATTAGTTTCTTCGTTTGTCCATGTAATGGAGCACTGATGGAATGAAATTGACAGAGAAAAACCGAAGTACTTGGGGACAAACCTTCCCAGTGCCAATTAGTCCACCACAAATCCCACAGAGACTGTATCGGGATCGAACCCCGTCCTCCGCGATGAGAGGCCAGCCATGGCATGGCCTGAACCCATAATTTAGGAAATCATTAATTTTCTCGTGATAATCTTGTGTCTTTTTTTGTAACAATCCTCTTGCCTTTGCTTTTAAATTGTATTATTATTTTCCATAAGTTTCTCTTCTGTTTAGATAATGATTTCCCTCTTCCTTGGCCGCTTGCTTGTTGAATTTGTGTGCATATGCCTACAGATATTTTATGTTTCTCGCTAGAAGACATCTTATAGTCTCTTTTCCTGAAGGAGGAAGAAAATTAATTAATCAATTCTGTCAACGTTGAGTTGCCACAGACGGGTTTCCTTTCTCCTTATTTACATATCTTATTAGAACCAGATGCTTAGACCACAGTAATTATGCTTTTAGGTAATTTGTTTAACACAGTTTAAGAATTCAAACAAGTTGGAAAAATGCACATATAATGTAACTTTCAGGCGCGAACTGATCTTGGCATCCTGAGTTTTTCTCAAACGATTATCACGTAACTCACTGAGGTCTCATCTTTTGTTGCTGTTTACAGACTTTTACATTTATTACAGAATATTATTACTATTATTTCAGTAAGTTCTTACTTTCTTTGAAAAATTTACATGTACAAATATGTGTATATATATGTATATATACACTTCGATTTTATTCTTATTGAAATTATTCGTCATCCACAACCTCAAAATTTCAGCCTGACGATATGTTTTGTTATGTCTGACTGACAAACTATACTTCATACACCATGTATAGGTATATTCATAATCTATCTGCATAAAAATTTCACATGCTTAGACACAATCGATAATATTAAACATAATTGCTTTTTGTTTTCTTGACTTACGCCTATGCCTCAGGTAAACTGCTGCAGAAATCCACAACTGCACAGGAATGTGATGTCAACATGCGAAGCCTGCGTAATTGATCATTACATAAAACAACAGTAAATGTCCTTGTACTTCATGTGGCGCCACATTGCGTTTATTTTGCAATTACAATCAATCATACAGGAATAAGTATTAAATTTCATTACTGTATTGTTTCTTAAGTATCCGCCATTCGAAGTGCATGTTAACCTCAAAGTTTAATCCAGTCTGAAATAAGTATTAAATATTATCACTCTACTTACATTTGTCTTAATTACACGGCATACAACTAGCATCTTCTTTGAGCCACATTATGTTCCATCAACTATGGCCTCTCTGGCTCTACCATATTATTCGTAATTATAACGTAAAGTGCATGATTTTAGCAATAAACTTATCTGTCATTAAATGAATGTTTAACTTTCTCCACAATGCTTCTGTGAAACATTTCTCCTTGCAGTAACAATCAAGCGAGTTATCATAAACACATTGAGGTGTTAATTTAAATTGCCTGGTGTTGTTGTCCGATTTTAACCACAGTTAAATTTTCTCGACAGATTTTAACTAAGAGTGCCCAGTATATAAAATTTCACGAATATCCGTAGAATGCGAGCGAAAGGACAGACGGATAAAAGGACAGGCGTGACAATACTAACAGTCGCTTTCTCAACTTAGCGAACGTCCCTAATAAATGATGTTGCTTTTGCTACTCTTATAAATGGCGTGAAACTGATGTTTTCAAGCACTTTGTGATATATGGGTGTGGGACCGCTCGCTTGCTGGGATTTCAGGTTCGAATCCTACTGGAGGCATGGATGTCTGTCTATTGTGATTGTTGTGTGTAGTCTGCGTCGGGCTGATCATTCGTCCAGAGGAGTTCTACCAAGTGTGGTGTTTCCGAGTATGACCGTGAAGCCTCGATAATGGGGAGGCCCTGGCCCGCTAGCGGCTGTTGCACCACGGAGAAAAAAATACTGATATATCGGACGACTTTAAACATCTTATTACTTTTTACACAGGAAACACGTATTCGATGAAATCACTTGAATTAAAAATAAATATTTTAACTATGATGAACTCTTCTCCTTTCAGTAAACCAATATCAACTTCACACCTACCTGTTCATTGTTAGTGGCTGACTTTTTTAAACCTTTTCTCTCCACTGTTATTACACACACACACACACACACACACACACACACACACACACACACACACACACTCTCTCTCTCTCTCTCTCTCTCTCTCTCTTGTATATACACACAAACACTGGAAATAATATACCCAAGGCTTAACAAATCCCGGACGCCAGGTTGCATGGCGCCTAATATCTTTTAATGACTTTCAGTTCCACTGCTTTTGATTTTTTAAAATCCCTGTCTAACATTTGTTGCACCACAAAATTCTCCTCCCTTTGCGAATGCTATGAAAATAAAGAAACAACTTCTGCAGTGGTCACTTGCAATCCCATGCGTTACGGTGAATGTTTGGTGGATATTTCGTTTGAAATGAAAGTAGGTGGCGCTAACTTCAGCTTGAATCCTGATTAGAAGGAGCAGAACAATCCACCCGAGTAACCTCCATATCCTGGTAAAAAAAAGTCTGGGCTCTAAACTTTTGGATAGACTCCTAGTCTAAAATGTGTCACATCCAGAATATGCAGCGAATAATGGAATCCGCTGACCCCATAAGGCAACGTTACCCAACATTAGTGGTCCCAGCGCCCCTCTTCAAAATCTTTTTCAGCCAAACGCCCCGTCATGCCAATGCTTCCTATTATGCAATTAACATAAGAGTAATACTTAACATAAAGGCATTTTAAGTTACTGGCTATTTTTATCATGCCGTGCTATTGCAATTAGATTACACATTAAATTATTAGCATGCTTTATTTATCTACATAGTTATAGCAAAGCAGGTAAAATGAGATTTATTATAAATTACTAGTGTGATCCTTGAGCTGGATGGTTTTCAATTGACTTCACAATATCTGGAGTAAACTTGGATAGTAAGCCTTGAGTCGCCACGATTGACAACATCCAAAGGGTTTCGATTCTTCACTAGTATGCGAATCGCAACACTAGATACTCGTTCAACGAGATAAGAAGATGGGAAAGCCGTATAAAGAAGTTTTGTTTTTCTCCATAAAGCGGGAAATTTCACGTGTTGTTTCAGCCACATGGCTTGATGTCCTCTGCTGTTGAAGATTTACTTCGATTGTTCATCATTCTGAACCTCAATGATTTCTTCTTGCAGACCAAGTTCTTGGTTTTTCTCTTTGAAAATGAATGGATTTGTTACCCAGGCAGGCATTCCCAGGTCAATTAAATCTTTAAAGCGTATCTCAAGATCACTTATCAGTGGCTGCAGATGTAAGCGATATTCTTCCAAGGCACAGTCTGAGTAGGATGTTTTTTAGCTGCTCATGCAGGGAAACTGCAAAAAACTCTTGTGCCAGTGTTATGTTTAAATAACTCCAACTTCACGACGAAAGTAGGTACTGAAGTTTTTGTCTTGATTAATTTGAAATATCACCTTGAAGCTGCATATTTAGCGTATTCATTTTGTCATAAATGTCGGCCATATATGCCACATCTTCATGCAAAAGTTGAATTTTCTCGCATAATTCATGGTCAACAGACTTCAGAAATTCTATGATCGTATCAAATAAATTACAGGAACGTTTCAAGCATTAGCCTTTGTAGAGACAGCGCGCTTCAGTGTTAAGAAGAAGGCGTTCAGACTCGTCGTCGCTGATTTCACACAGCTGGTGGAACAATCTGCTATTTAATGAATGTGCTTTAATCTTTTTTACCGCCGATATTACGATGGCCACAGTTGAATGAAGCCGTTGACTTAGCATTTTGGCGGCAAGATGTTGACGATGCAGGTACAAAAAAGATGGGGAACTTCTTTTTTTTTTAAATGCGAGTATACCTGCTTGGCGATCTAACATTGATGGCGCTCCATCTGTTTTACATGATCATATTCTTCACTGGAATATCTTTTCACTTGAGATATCGTTGGAGCTCTTCAAACATTGATTCTTCCTTTGTGTTGGTCGTCAATTTTGAGAACAACATTTCTTCTTGCGCCTCTTCATTTTTGATAAATCGTTTGTAAGCCATTAGCAGTGCTTCATTGTCTGGAGCCGGTGTTTCATCCCATTGCATATTTGCACAAATCTGCACATATTTGACGTTCTGTGTCTTTGCTCATTCCGTCAATACGGCGCGATAGGGAGTTGTTAGTGAGAGGAATGGATTTCAAAATATTCATTGCATTTATCTTGAGAACAGTAGTTGGAACTTCAGATGTACATGGCAGAACTGATGTTTCACCTACTGTGTGAGATATCCCGGATTTGCTATTGTTTTGGAAATGTTTTAAGAAACAACTAGTCCATTATCGACATCGGCGTCAGGTTTTCTTTTGAAGGATAAAAGGGTAAAAGCACGACGCTTTTCGAATGTTTCCTTGAGCTTACGGAAAAGAGCAATGTCACAGCCGCCCTTATCAGGATGTCTCTTATGAAGACGAGCTTGCAGTCTCGAAGGTTTCATGGCCTCATTAGATTGTACTGACTCACTAAGTACACACAGTGGGCGACGCTGATCTGTTGGAAGTGGAATGAAGCCGTACTGCAGACAACTAACATTATACTGTCGTACTTTCTTTTGTCCTGGTTTTTTTGGCAGAAGTGGAAGTAGTGTTCACTGCCATCAGACGCTTCAATATTACACTTAAATGTTTATCCATACCTGAAATTAGGGCAATGTAAGTTTAGATTTTTTGTTAGAAATTATATAAATGAAGAAAAAGTCAAATATACGCTTATGATCCTGTTATCAATAATAATTAGTGAATTGTAATGATAAATCAACATAAGTTGTTCACAAACAGTTAAACTTCGAGGTAGGTTGATGAATCTACCTTACAAGAAACGCACAAGAAAAAAGTTGTTGAAATAGGAAGTGTTTCTTATTTCACAAATAAAGAAAAAACAGCAAAAACTAATTAAGTTGACACAGTAGGGACCTATAGTACACACTCTGTTACTCAACAGCATCCTCATTATGTTTGCTAGCGTAGTTACCGTTAAGCAAGTTCATTCAAACATCACAGAAACAACGCATAGCGAGTAGGTCACATTCGTGAAGAAAACCAGTAAATAACTGACTGTCAGCGTCACACGTTTACACGTCCGCACCCAGAATTTTTCCTATTGGGGGGGGGGGGGGCCCGCCCGGGGGGGCTGATCCTGAGGCTATATGTAACGTATGTTTGATTTTAAGAATTATGTTATAAAAATCATGTTGTAAGTACAACATAACACTTCTGCAACTACATTTATGTATGTACGAGTATGACTACGTGTTCCATGACTCAGTAACAGTCTCCTTTTTTTAAATTTATTAATTTGTTTTTCAAAATTCTAATGTACTAGTCATCAGCCGATTTCAGTGACTGATTTCGGCTGAACGGTAAATCACGTGAAATTTTTATATCATAATATCTATAATATCTGTGTTCTTTAAATTTCAGTTTTTGGGGGTTTGGGGGGCTGCAGTCTGGCAGCCCCCCACCTTGGGTGCGCCCTTGCACTTTTGCACACGGGTCACGACTGCATGCAGCACTCATCCCCCCCACCCCACCAATACCCTTAATCCCACAGCACACCATCACTGTCTCGCGGTTATTTCGAACCGGTTCTTTCACGATAGTTTCGTACCATTGCCTAGGGCGGGGTGGAGCTAATATCTCCCTTTCTTAATACGACACTGGCCGCTTTTCAGAATTTCTACACTAACAACCACACAATAGTGTTATTTCTGTGGATTGAGCCTATTTAATACATTCTTCCTGGTGATAACAGCGTTTAAAATCAATGATTTATGTAATTAATAAAATTAAACTTGAATACTTCAGCAATCGTATCCGAAGTCCGCAACGTCAGCGCCCCCTCATGAATCTAAAAGCCCACCTGAAAGGTCGTAGTCTCCCCATAGGGGGAAATGCAACAAATTCTTGATTTATTTCATTTTTTCTTTATGGTATTACTTGACAAATTTCTTTTCGTGTTGTACAGTATGATAAAACATGTGAATTGCAATTAAAAATCTCTTAGGGGTGTAACGATTGACAATTAACAGTATAATTTACGGTGACACAGCACTTTGTGTTCAAAGCAACTCATCTAATAGTATTCTGAATTTGACACACGTTTCTCTGAACATCTTGTATATAGGCTTTACTTTCGTTTATATTACCTATGTTTGCTTCTTTCCTTTTCTGTGGCGCAACAGCCCAACTCGGGCCTAGGCTTCCTGACTGTAGAGGTTTCTACATCTCACACACACACACACACACACACACACACACACACACACACACACACACAAACACACACACAGCTGGTAGGACTCCTCTGAACAAGTAATCAGCTCGTCACAGAGGACAGTACCTTTGACAACACACACAACACTCACAAAAGAGACATCCATGCCCCCGACGGGATTGGAACCTACAATCCCAGCAAGCGAGCGGCTGCAGACCCACGCCTTAGACGGCGCGGACACTGGGATCCGCATGTTTGCTTCTTTGTCGTGTTTCCATAAAGCACTAGGCTAAATATAAAATAGATTTAATATCAACGCAGTGTCAACGCAATCAATGTTTTATTTTTTTAGCCTAATAAGAGGGTGATCCAGGATAGTGTAGTCAGTACAGGTCTTGAAACCGAGAAACCATGATTCGACTCCCGGGAGGGCAAGAAATTCCAGACGGGCGATGGTATCCACCCGGCTTTCTCTTCAATAGGTACTATGTTCTCTTTCCTCGTGGATAGACAGGCCGCGCTGTCAAGCTGACCATTGACCTCCAACTAGCGCCGACGATAAAAATGAGCTGAGCTGTAACACAACCACCTCCATACAATTGTATGGCGTGTAAAGAGACAAACTGCCTAGTGTAATACACCTGCACCACCCACAATACCACAGTGCACCACAAATTGCCCCGTACACCGGCGCACCTTTTGATAAACTTTTATTCACCATTTTTAAGAAGAACAACTATAGTGACTTTTTATCAATACAATAAGTGTACCATAGACTGTGACCAACTGTTGTTACCATGTTGTGATTTTGTGTGTGTGTGTATGTAATTAACAACTGTACTACTCCCTGAGGATGGGCCCAATTTTGGCTCGAAACATGTAGGAGAAGTTCAAAAACGTTTTAATATTTTAAATAAGCATGAGTTGGTTTGTAATAACATATTGGGACAACTTTATCTTTACTTTGTCTGGGGCAATGGAGTTTGGGATTGTTTTGAATTCTTCAGTTCAGAAGTTCACAAACGTACGCAGAATCCATTTTCTTTACTTCAAGAGCAGCAAGACGCAGAGATCACGTTCGTTCTCTTCTTCTCTACAGCGTTTTCTCAAAGTATTTTTTTTTTCAAGTCGTATCTAGCGATTCACGCTGGTCTTGCGCGCAGAAATTCGTGTAGGTCTCCATGTAGTGTCCGTTAATTTTTCCAACTTAATCTAAGTTAAAATGGCTGTAGTTAAGGTCCCACGGTCACAAAAATATTCTTGCGTTCGTCGGTGAGCATCACTTACTGCGCATGTGCCATCACGGATTCTGCTAACGAACCCTTCTCCTTCCGCGTAGTTTTATTGAACAAAGTTCTTGGTCTGGGTCGTTTCAGTGGACTAGTCAGTTTCCTACACTCGGTTTAGTTGTTTACAAAGTTGGTTGGATGACCCTAGATGGAAGATCGCCGTCCTTTATTACCGAAGGAGACGCCTCACTTTAAACACATGTGACGCCATCATACAACGGTGTCTATTTGGTGCAGGCAGACACATAAATACAGCAGGAATTCACCGAACACATCTTGAGAAACACTACTATCAAGTTTGGTACAGAGTTTTTTGTTCAGCCGGTGAACCGGTAAAACCTTCAATATAGTAACTATTCTACGGTCTCGATGACCTGAGAATCGGGGTTCATTTCATTGCTGGGCTATATTTTTATCCCTGCCGCAATGTCTAGACTGGCTGTTTATCCCCTTCCCCACCATCCAGACCTATGGACTCCGAATCTCTGCGAATGAAGTTGTAGGATCATGCAACTAAGCCACTCGCCTCCATCTAATTCCGAAGGTTAAAAGAAGAATGGAGATGCACACTCACTTCCCTATTGGTCATTCTGTTGCGGTGTCTTACTACGCCCGGCCCTAGTTTAACGCCCTGGTTGCGTACCTGGAAAACTGGCATAAATCAAAAAGGCTGAAAAATACACGATGTTTCCATCAGAATTAAGGGGTCGGCGTAATAGAAAGCAGCCTGCCAAAGGGCGTTAAACCGAAAATGAGAGAATGCAAATTAAGAAGTGTGGTAAATTGGCAAGGGACTTTACAGCAACGAGGCTTAAAACAACTGGCGTAAAACAAGGGCTGTGTGTTGTTATACATGAGGCACAATGACCTATTTGATGTTTTTATTCCCCACACATATTTGTCTTTGCGCCTCTAAATTATTTCTAGTCTAGCTGTATGAGCTGTGCGTCCGACCGTGTAAACCACGCGATCAATACATGCAGAATAGCGGAAGTGTACATATTTATGGGTCAAATGGATCTACTCTCAACACAACCAGCAGTTTATACGTTAATGTATGTTACTGTGCCTTTGTGGCTTGATTGTGTCAGACGGAATATGAGGTGAGTGAAAGGAAATTAGCCATGTTGACTTGCTTCTGTTTTCACTTTCGTCGTGTTTAAAACGCCTTAAAACAAAATCAATGTAGCCTACTTAAATGCTGTAAGCCTCATTTAGCCATGTCACACCAAAGTACGTTTCTAGGCTTTTAACTAAGCATCAGAAACACGTTCCGGCCGCATTAACTGAACAGAGCAGACAATATGGCACACGAAAGCCCTTCTTCGAAACACGTACAAACTGCAATACAAAAGTTAAAGGTGAGGTCTGGCGCAGCATGACGTCGTGTAGTGTGACAGATAATTACCAAAGTTTAGGAGAAATTTGCTGCCTCAGTCTTCTGTTCTTCTTATTCCTCGAAGATGGAGGCAGTATGTTTCTCCGAAAGTAGCAATCGTCAACCATACTGCGCGACATGACGTCATAGTCTTAGTATTCACGGCCGTAAGAATCGGAAGTATGAAGTTGTGTGCTTTTGATAGGTGTAAGTTTTTTTCCGCATGCTCGACAGCCCTAGTGGGGCCTGGGCCTCCACATTGTCGAGGCTTTACGATCACACTCAGACACACCGCACTCGGTAGGACTCCTCTGGACGAGTGATCAGTCCGTCGCAGAGGCCTCTACCTGACAACACACAAACACTCACAAGAGACAAATATCCATGCCCCCTGTGGGATTCGAACCCACGATCCCAGAAAGCGCTCGGCCGAAGGCCCACGCCTTAGATCGCTCGGCCACTGGGATAAACCGATCAGTGTAAGTTACTTCCTGGAATCCAATATTTCGGCAGCTGAAGTTGTTAATAATTCGTTGTTCAGAACGGTAGAAACAGCTACATTACCTGAACGTCGCTTGCTTTGTTAGTCCAGAAAATAAATTAGCATTTAGCAGCCTGGAATGCCGCGCAGGTAATGACTATTTCTGTTACACAGCTCGGCCGATACTCATAACCGAATGGAGTACGGGGTGTGCGATATGGGTACGTTGGCAACTTGGCCACATTTCTCTGATGTATCCTACTAGCAATAACTTTCCGCCTTACGGCCACTTCACGAAGAGCGTCGTGTATTTTGTGACACGTGGAAATTCTTGTCAACATAAAGACACTTTGGACGCTACCCTGACAACTATATCGACGGTGTTTAGTGTGATATCACTTGAAAGGCGCAGACAGACGCGTCGGCTGCCGCTGTGTTGCATTCTGTTGCTGTAATGGCGTGTTTTTTACAGAATTCCCCTGTAAATAAAACAGTTAAACACAACGTTACAGAAAACATTTTATTTAATAAGAAATGTTTTTCTTTTCGAGCAAGGAATAATGCTACGTACAGTTACTTTCTTTATTTGTGGTTCAATTTACGAGTCTCTCATTTGCTCAGATTATACAGAACGTATCTTTAATTTTTTTCCCTCAGCTTGACAAATGCTGCGGGAGCGTCGTCGCATACGAAGCCTACAGGCGTCTGGAATTTATATACGTCTTTCCTCTGCAGCTCACCTCGCATTATTTCGTAGAATAGTTTCTAATTGCTGATCTCTGTCTGTCTGTTAGACCTCTTGTCTTGAAGCACTGGGAGTTTCCCTTAAAATAATGCGTTTGATTTTTTGCAAAGAATGCGGATTGCTCACATAAACTCCATCCTTCAGCGTCTGCACAAAAGGATAAATGCACGGATTCAAATCTAGGAGAGAAAAATCGGCGAATTATTTATTGTTTCTTCGAAAATCACGCGCTTTGCGATTTTGCATGCACTAACTGCCATTTAAACTTATTTAAAGGAACTGCATGAACTGCATGGGCATTTCCAACACGAAGAGAATATCTGGTTGTATAGGTCCTTGCTTAACGTAAAACATGCCTTATCCAACAAAAATACAGGTTTTCTTATTTTATGAAAATAACAAATTCTTATTGTCCTTTCAAACTCGGTTGTGTCAAAGAATACCTACATCTTTCAATTCTGCCAAATTTCCAGTGAATAGCTTCCTGAGTGCTATTTCCTCATCCATGTTTGGCGAATTGAGCTCCCTCCATCTTTGTGTTTTTTTATTTATTAAGTCCGTCTGATCTATCAGCAATCTTTCTCTGTTGGTTTCTGATTAATACGTATATACATATATATATGTGTGTGTGTGTGTGTGTGTGTATAGGTGAGGCAATTATAACCTCAGCTTGAACTTTTCGATCCAAAAGACGGAGCGAATTTTACATTCCATAAGTTTGTTCCCTGTGTTAGCGGTTGTTAACATGTGTGAACATGTTAACAACCGCTTCATCATTGTTTTGCACTTACAAGCCAACGAGCCTTTAAGTGTTTCTACTGCTAGGCGCTTTTACAGGCTGAATTTTCGACAACATCGAGGGTTGAGTGTAATATTTTCTCTACGCGGAGTCGGTCATACTTTGTTTGGTGTCTGTAGACTCTCAGTGTAACTCTCTCTAATAAGTCACTATAAAGTGCTGGTTAAATGTGCTCGGTAAGTTAGTTACACGTGTCGTCTAAAATGAAAGTTATGGTTTCGGGTAACACAGCCGCTTGGGCGTCGGCAGTAAAGCCAGGAGGGCATTTGAAAGTTTAGGTGAAGTTGTCCGTTAAAATACACTTTTACTTATATTGTATCAATTCAGCCTCTAACAGAAATGGATACCACGAATATTTCCTGGGGGGAGGGGGGGTAAAGGCGACCAATGCGTAGGGCTGACAACTTTACCACATTCATGTGCCCATTATCTTGAAATCTGGGATGTCAACCTCCTGGAACCCTCAGGGCTTGTCCACGCCTGTATGGGGATTGCTTTACTTTTAACTTTGTCTTGTCTCAATAAAAAAGTATCTACATTACGTACTGTTTGTGCATAGAAAATATAAAGTAGAAGCTATATGTAACAACGAATCCTGCAAGAAGCCTGAAATTATGAGTGCGTGGCTCAAAAGCTACCACCCCTGCCAGTGCTGTCTCAGGTACCACACATACTGCAAGCTGTCCACACTAACATAATGTTATCTCAGACAGCCTTTTGTCCAAGCTCTATCTCTGCTTAGCCAGCAGAACAGTAACCATCAGCAAAAGACAATACACACACACACACACGCGCGCGCGCGCGTGTGTTTGTGTATATGTATATATATATATGTGTAAACCGTATCCAAAGAGGTCAGTTACACTTTTATACAAAAATATTTATATAACTGTACTGGAAACTACATTAAAAAGGTACATTTAAAAGTTGTCAAGTAATAAAAAATTAAATTTTCTGTAAATTAATTGGTCACTGCTCTCACGCAAGCTAGTTTCTTACCATGAAAAGTGTTTATTGCTATATCACCCTGATTCCTTGTTACGCAATTTATTGCAAGTATTTACGTAATTATCCAAACCGTAATTAAGTTACGCAAATGGCCAGGAAAATCTGATGAACTTTCCCTGTTCTCCATAACCAAACTAACTGCTGAATTCGTAACGGTCATATTTCTAGGCCAAATTCTAGTAAAAGCAAATTGATGCATTCCTACCTGTTAACACCAGGATATCCACCGTGTTATCCAATAAAAAGTCACCATTTTGCACAGCACCGCCGACCTGAATTCTTTAGCAGTCCAGACCAAAGTAAGTTTCTATCCTTCACGTTACCTTATGGGCGGAAGCTGAAAACTACAAGCTTGCAGTTCTCAGAGCTGGGAGCAAAACGTAACCCGTGTTAGAATTAAGGAGTTCATATGAATACAAGTTTGTTAGTTGCATTTCGCAAGTTCTACGAAGCAAATTACTTATCATGTTTTGACTGAAAAACTTCCAAGAAGTGCGTGGAGCATAATGTAACTTAAAAAATTTGGCGGCAAATGTAGAGAAATAAGATAATTATATCAAGTAAAATAAACGAAATAAATAAATAAATTAATTAATTAAAGAAATAATTATCGAAATCCTAGATTAGGTGAGAGCTGTCAGGTCCTCAGAGCCGGTCTAGAAGTGGTATACCTTGCGCGGAACCAAATGCTTTCCCTTCACGCCAGGATGCTGAATGAACACTCCTGCTTCGTTGGAGATCTGCAAACCGCACTTCGCCTGTACGCGAGTTTTTTGCACATTGACGCTGTGGCTTTGCATTAGAGTGTTTATATAAAGCCGAAACACGGTTTACTGTAGTTACTACCGAGATGCAAAACACACTCGCTCGTAAATCTTTTAAGGCACAGTTGTCACATTCAGGCGATGCGTTTTCTATGCTGGGATGGTGTTCTTAGAAAGGGACTTCGAAACTTTTCATGGCGCTACTGTCCACCCTCAGCTAGTTTCGTTGTTGACAGGTACCGTGGTTCCTCTGTCTACTATTGTTGAGTGGTACAGTTGTTATTGTGGCTACTATTGTTGACTGGTGCTGTGGTTACTCTGGCTACTACGGTTGATTGGTACTATTGTTACTGTGGCCACTATTGTTGACTGGTGCTGTGGTTACTCTGGCTACTACTATTTGTGGCTACTCTGGCTGCTGTTGATGACTGGTACTGTTGTTACAATGGCTACTATTGTTGATCAGGAGTGTGGTTACTGTGGATAATAATATTGACTGATACTGTGGTTTCTCTGGCTATTATTGTTGACTGGTACTGTGGTTAGAGTGGTTACTATAGTTAGTTGGTACTGTTAGTACTTTGGCTGCTGTTGTTGACTGGTGTTGTGGTTACTGTGGCTACTATTATTGACCGATATTGTGGATTCTCTGGCGACTGTTGTTGACTGGTGTTGTGGTTACAGTGGCTACTGTTGTTGACCGCTATTGTGGATTCTCTGGCGACTGTTGTTGACTGGTGTTGTGGTTACAGTGGCTACTGTTGTTGAGTGGTACTGTTTTTCTCTGGCTAATATTTTTGACTGGTAGTGTGGTTACTGTGGGTAATGTTGTTCACTGGTACTGTGGTTACTATTGTTGACTGGTATTGTGGCTCATCTTGCTATTATTGTTTATTGGTACTGTGTGGTTAATGTGGCTACTATTGTTTACTAGTACAGTGCTTCCTCTGGCTACGATTGTTAACTGGTATTATGGTTACTGTGACTGCTATTGTTCATTGGTACTTAGGTAATCTGGCTGGTATTGTTTCCGTCAGTTGTATTGTTGGGAGTACTTCTTCTTTTTACTATATTACCTCATGTCTTTTGGAAGGACAATGTCTCTTCCACATGAAATTTCATCTCTCTGCCCCACTCTCGTTACCGGTGACGCGAAAGTACAATTTATGAATTTGGACTGAACTACAATGAGAGCAGACTCCTTGTCGTGGTTTTCAAGAAGAAACATGCGAAAGAATAGACAGATGTATAGACACACAAAAGAACAGACGTTGCATATGCGCTGTTTTAATTCAAATAACTCATAGTAGCACGTAAAATTAAATTATCTCAGGTCTATATTATTGTATCATATATTGTAAAGGCGCTGGAATGCAATTATATAACAAAAGTAAGACTTGACATTTAGATATAAACTGACCGCAGTCGGTAGGACTCCTTTGGACGAGGGATCGGCCATTCGCAGGGACCTCTACCTGACAACACAAACACTGTACAAGACAAACATCCATGCCCCTGGTGGGATCCGAACCCACGATACCAGCAAGCGCTCCGCTGCAGACCTACGCCTTAGACGGCACGGTGGCTGGGGTCGGCCACTGTACGAAAAATACAAGGTTCAATTCACGTTAAACTGGATGACTATGTAAAACCCGCCACTATACTTCTCCAATATTCCAGTTTATTGCTTTTTAACTCACTTGCCCCTTTGTCATATAATACTATTCATACTTGCTTAGACTATATCGATATTAACTGAAAAATAAATACAACTTAAGGTACAGCAAAATACTAAATCTCACTGTAAAATAAATCGTCTAGAAGGGCGTATTTTTATAACAGCTCGTCGTAAATAAGTCTGATTTGTTGGGTAGCTGCGTTTGGAACAGTACAAAGTATTTGCTAACAGATTCTATTAACTGGGAGTTACAAAGTTCACCGCAGAAGAGTATGAAATGAGACCCATTCGTGCGTTGTCCTTGTGAGAAGTGACAATATGGACACGAACTTGACAGCACATTTTGTGTAGTGAGCCTACCGTCTCAGTAAGTACAGTGCCTAGGCTACTGACTAGACGACCGGAGAATCGGTGGTCGATTTCCAGCGGAAGCGAACTTCCGTTTTCGTCACTCTGTGCCACTCAAGCGCTAGGTCCCAGCCCATCTCTTGTACAAAGAATTAAAAGTCTCTTCCTCCCGGGATAAAGTGGTCGGGGGGCGGAGCTGTCCACTCATCTCTGCGTAGTGCTGCAGGTTTATATAACTAGAAATGAACCTCCATGTCCTTATACGTTACTTTTGGCGTTGTTCTTAATTAATTAATTGTACGGGTTATTTATCTTAATCTTTTCTCTTCCTAAGAGTGAGGCTGTGAAATCTGTATAAAATATTTTGTTGTGTCACAAAATCACATCTTAAATTCAAATAATAAAATGAAGGTATTCCTTTAAGTTATAGTTTCTGTCACTATTGTTTAATACATTATATTGTTCTGCTTTGGTTTTATTTTACAAAGGTAAACTATCGCACATTGCACCTTTGCGATAGCAAGTATGTTTTTAAATTTTTCTGTCTGTCTGTTTCTCTTGTCTTTTTGTTATCTTAAACTATTAACACTTACAGACTTAGTAGTTTCTATATGTACATCACCTGGTTTGACATGAAGCAATTCTGCGGTTTGCCCTCACAGTGTAATCACCTGCTTCCTAGTACACGTACTGTTACAATAAACAACAATTTATCATCGCCCTATTTATGTCTTTTTGTGAGGTGGAAACTGAGTTTTAAGACTAATGTCATTGATACAGACTATAGAAATAAGGCTAAGATGTTTTCATGATATTTGTGTGTGCATAGGGGTGTCAAATTCTTTTGAACCATTTGACCGATTTTTACGAAACTTTTACGGAAGGTATAATTTGGAGGGCACTATGATATCGTAATTCTTAATTTCCTTAAATCAACAATAAGAATATGGCGGAATAAGCAAATTCTGAGGCAGCAGTGACACCGTGCTTTTGGGTCCCGAAAGAATGTGAGTCAATAGATCTTGCAAACACACGCAACGTTTAAGACATCATTTTTACGTAATTTAAAATAACAATATGACCCCTGCGCAAAGTTTTATTTTGCTCTCAGTTGTATGATAATAAGTAAAGAACTGTTTTTCTAGACATTTGAAATTTGCTGTGTAGTTAGATTATACACACACCTACATAACCTGTATGTAGCAGCGAGACATGAATAAAAAGTGACGTGACGTGAAATATAATCATGCCATATAAAGTACTGTAATAACTTGTTATAAAATACTTTATGGAATTAAAAGTATGGGCTTATTTACAAGTGATGCTTATAAATAATCTCATCACAGTTCAAACATTCAAATTTCATTTATTAGGTCGGCAATTACACATATGGATTCCCTAATATACATACCACATTCTCAACACATAGTTGTCTCACTCTCAGCACTGCCTACAGTTTAATTTATTCTACTAGTTAAGATTTCTCTACTTACATCATGTACAGTTTCAACGCCAGCTTTTTTTGCAAGATATACATTGTATACTATTTTTATATTCTATATTTGATTTTTACAGTTGGTACTATGAGCACATGTAACAAGACTGGGCACTTCACCTTGAGAGAATATACATTGCAGCTGTTAAAAATTTGTCTTTTTTCTTTTTAAGTACAGCCTGATGATGGCTTCTCTAAAGCTGAAATATGTAACTGCGTACGTTGTGTTAGGCGGATGTAGTAGTTGGTTTTATTGAAATATAATTTGTCAGCGAACACTTAATGACATGAAGACGATGTAAATTTTTAACCAGACAAATATTATGTACATGGGATACACATTTCAACTCTTATAGTGGAACGTGGGGGAATGACAGTCAGTGGTAATGACTGTCGGTTATTATTGCATAAATGGACCCCGACGTAAAATTTCGTCAAGCACTCCTGTCTAGCATATGACACAATAAGCAACTACACTGAAACCTACTCTTCCGTTGCGTGGAGTTCTCACATGAGCCCGACGAAGTACCTTAGGCTGGTTTCATCTAACTGTAATGACTGCCGTATTGCTTGCTTAAAGTATTCAAGGTCATTCACACTTGTCTGCAATTGCTTTTCAGTAACCCCGCATTGTGTCCAGCCAAACACATTCCTTTGCCCCGGTTTCGATTTGTTATTGTGGAAGTCATGATGTGATGTTGGACATTTACTGCTGATCCACACAAACCTCATGACAAGATCCATGAAATTATAAAAGTAGCAACACAGAGGTTTCTGATATGATGTTTCGAACATACAAGTATTTCGGCGATTTTTCGATCTGTCATGTAGCAACAGTATAATGCACATAAGAGGGAAATGGGAGAAGACTTTTTTTTTTGTTATTACAGAATGAATTTTTACCACTTCACATAATAAATACGTAATATTACTCAACCCCCATATTCTTGTGATGATTAAAACTAGCAGACGGCGTTATTAGACTATGAGAAGTGCTTCTGCGCAATTCAAAACCCGGAAGAATCAGGTAAAAGGGAACGCCTTGAATTAAACTTTATTTTTAGTTTGTGTATATCTTTTTTTATGTGACGCAACAGGCCAACTCCTGCTTAGGCAGCCTCATTTTTGAGGTTTTTATGTCACACGCAGACACGTACACCAGGTGGGACTCGTCTGAACGAGTGATGAAGTCGTCGCAGAGGCCGATACCTACACAACACACATTAAATGCAAGAGACAAACATCCATTTCCTCAGGAAGATTCAAAGCCGCGATCGCAGAAATCACACGGCTTCAGACCTACGCCTTAGACCGC
This sequence comes from Coptotermes formosanus, assembly GCA_013340265.1. NCBI lineage: Eukaryota > Metazoa > Arthropoda > Insecta > Blattodea > Rhinotermitidae > Coptotermes > Coptotermes formosanus. The sequence continues at coordinate 145,897 of BLKM01002586.1, forward strand.
ACGGCCACCGGGATCGGTTTTTGTGTACAGTACATAGTGCGTAGTGCAGAGACTATTAAGAGGAAACACCTTTCACCTTTTTCGAGAGAGCAGAACGCTACCTTATTCTTATTGCAACTGTGAATAGCACACCTCGCGCCAGGTACCGCTGCCGATTGGTATAAGGCGAAATAGACTTCATACCCTATTTCAGGGGTTGTTGTAATTAGTGACCGTTGTAGTTTTACACTGGCTCTGCTGCCGGTCGTTTGGAAAACTGGGCTCAGCAACAGTTATAAGTCTGCAGCACTGTGTAATGTAGACGTGAGTAAATGTGAACTACTATACAGACAATCCCCAACGTAATGCAATTTCGAGTTAGGCAACTTTAAAAAAGTGAAATAATATAATTTTTGAAACGTGGGCTGAATTGTTCCTTTGCGGAAATAAAACGGTATTGAGAAGAAGGTGGCGGAAGAAGACAGGCGGTGGGGTTTATGCGGCAACCGATCAGGTTCTAGGGTGTTGGCGTTTGGGTTTCAGCTAGACTGCTTTGTTTATATGCATGTGTAGTTGACCATATGCGTGTTTAATTAAAACTTGCCCAAAACTTGACTTCAGCGAGACCTTCCCGAAAATAAGAACTGCGTAATTCAGGGAGTGTCTGTAATTATAAATTAGGTGTATTCACATGAGTATGTTGTTTGTTGTGTAGATGAGTCTGGGATATGGACCGTCGAAAACCAGATTCTAGAAACGAACTTTTAGGAAGAATTGTTTCCGTCATCAGCTGGGAAACATGTAAGACTGTGTCATTTGTGCAGTACGTGTAGCTGATATTTTCGTGTTGCGATGTTAATTTTTCCTTCATAAAGAATGGCACTACTTTTGGGAAAAGGTACCCTTCCGGGCACATTCTGCAACTGTCCTGAGGCTAGGTGGAATAATGACTGTTTTTACTGTGGCTGCATGTCGTGCGAGTTGTGAAAAGCGAACCAGAAAATATAATAGAGCCAATAGAACCATGTAAGTTTACATTCCTATCAATGTTCCAGAGAACGTGGCATTGTGATGATATCTAACGTGCTTAACTTGTCACACAGCCTTCAACCCTTTGTTGTAACATCCTATGGATCACGGAAATCTGCATGTTAGTGGGAACTTGATCTTTCATGAGACCGGGTATATGACGTAGCTGTGTTTTAAATAAGATATATACCCCGGTAGTTTCTAGAGGAAGAGGAAATTCTGTGTTTCGCGTCAGCGTAATTTACGCTGTAAATTCTAACACATTTTTTTTAGCAGAGTACCTTCTCGTACCAACAGTTTCGCAGGAAAGCCCCAAACAAGTTACGGCTACAGAGAAGTCAAGTACCGGCGACAAAATAAAACTCCCAAAGGAGTAATCATCAACTACAGAAATCTGTAAGCTTCATGTGAAACACCATGCAGCAGGGATCCAGAAATTCCTCATGATAATACATTAAACTACAGCGCCCATTGCCTTCAGCCTTCTTGCTTCAGGGACGCAGAGCTTCCTAAATCCTGACACCTGCCCACTTACTCTGGTAATAGAAACTGTTACTTCATTACCGGTTCCTACAGGCCAACAGCGTCGATCAAGATACAATCATTAACACAAAGTTTTCAGTAGAAGAACACAGAAGAAAATTTTAGACGAGAGGAACAGAAAGAAGAATGAAAAGGAAGAAAAAGTACGTCTTTTTTCACTTAAACTCAGAACAAAAAATGAGCTGCAAAAGGAATTGGTGGCATCAATCGGATGTCACTTCCTCAGGAGAGAACAGCGACAGAAGGGGACAACATTTAGTTTATGGCAATGAAAATTATGACCTAAAAATAACAGCTGAAAGATGCTTTGATTTTGAAGAATTTGGAAAATTAGGAGGATAATGATACAGATCTACGTGTTATGGAATTTGCTTTAGAAAGCCATAGCTTCCTAAAAATGGGGGTTTTAATAATATAATTACAATATTTAATTATTTTTATTTGAACTTTACTTATAATGCAATCTAATTATTTATAGGTATTTTAATGTCTGTTTGTATTTAAAAAAGAGGCAATTGAAATAGAAACTCTAACAATCTGCGTATAATATTTTTCTGCAGTTGCAAAGTTCTATGATTATTCTTGCTGGCACACCTCTGCACAGGATTATTGTTTACATGTAGTTAGTACTTTAAGAATACTTGTCTCATACTATCTGTTTAAACATACGTTAATTTATAGGAGGCAAACAGCTGAACATTTCAGAACTGATTTTAAACCTTGTATTTGAAAATTATCATACTTTATTGTTTATGCGTCTCATATAACGCTTTGTACACTGCGAAATTATATTTTCACTATCACACGCGTGCCTAGCTTGACAGAGTGGTGCGTCTTCATGTGATCTATGCCATGACGTTGTGACCTGTATTGCCCCCGTTGGATGGGGGGTACCAGTTTAAAGCACTACTTTTCTATTCAAGTCCTCGACACTTTATTTCATTTTCAGTGATAACTGAAGGAACTTATTTCTAATGCATAAAGGATAAGCTTGTGTTTCCCTGAATTCTAGTAAAATATTTATTTTTAACATCGAGTTTCTCTTCAGTCAAAGCCATACACCCTTTCTCCTCTACAAATTAACAAAAACCTACTATTGATTTCCGAGGTTGTTAAATCCAGTTCATCTAGCCTTATTCATGTGTCTTTAGATATTTATGTTATCCTCCCATCTACACCTAATCGTTATTGAATTGTTTGTTTTACCTCAAGTTTTCCAGCTAAAATCTTTTATGCATTTGTTTTCTCTTCCCTGCGTGGTTGCATGCCGAAGGAAAAATAATTGAAATTTTAGGAAGCTATAACGAAGTCCATTACATAAGGAATATAATGTCGAGTCTGGCTGCTATTCAGACTGCCCACGCTCCAAGGGTTGAGAGTAAACCTTCTTGTAAAATACCACCCTTATCAGTACCTAGACCAACCCGAAGTGACGTAATTAAGCGGGGCTGAGAATAAAAACAACTATGGGGAGGAGAAAATATCGATCACGTGATACATATCATGCGCATGTCAGCTTTGTCTCCCTACCCCAGACGGAGCGTCGTGTGACCCCACTAACTAGCGTATAGTGTGTGCCAGTTGCCACGAGAAACGGCGCCGCGACGCTCAACTGAATCGGTGCAGTTTTGTTTACGTTCGTAGTCTGTTGGGACACGCACGGACGCGCGGTCAACCTGAAGAGAGACGCAGGGAGGAGGTAAGTATTTCACCATGCACCTGCAGGGTGATGTTTATTACATCTGCCTTATTGATTGTTGTATGAACCGGCATTTTGTAGCGTCGGTGATCTGTTATATAGCTGACACTGTTAGCTATAGTGATTTATAAGTTATTAACATATATATGCAGTGGAAATGTTCACTTTGAAGCATGAAATTAGTTTAATCACATACGAAAATTCTGTTCCTGCCTTACAGAGAACACGGTACATGTATATTGCAAAGAACAACCTGTTAATGAATTTGGAGGAACTTGCGCTGTTTAATGTCAGAGTCACAAGGAACACGTACATACATTGTATGGACAAAAATGTTTTGTTATGTTAAAGCATGTGACGTAATCAACGTGCCTTAAAGCCTTAAATGTTTTTATATTATTTGATGTTATGACAATGGATAAACTTTTGATTTCGGTGTTCTGGGTTATGACGCAATGTAGTTTTGGATTTGGGTTACCAACCTCTCGAAGTAAACTGGGAGGTTTCCGCCGTGTGGGTAGAATATAGTTCATCTTATACGTAAATTAGGGGGAACGATAGGGGTGGAAATTTACCTCTTTAAACTGAAATTAGTAGTTTAAGTAGCCACCTTATTATTACATTTATTTCAATCATCGCCACAGAGTTGAATGGGGCAGTGTGTCACTGGGCAAGTATTGACGTAACTCACCGGTCGGGGATATAGGCCTAGTAGCATTATTCGGTGTAATATTACTGCCAGTGGTGTGTTGTTCTTTTCCTTAAAAATTCACGGTTACTATAATTCGCAGATAAGGCGACGAGGCGAACGTATTTTATAGCATGCATCAGCTTTTTCAGCACTAAGTCGACGTCCTACCCCGTATATACAAACAAGAATTCAGAATCATTTTCCTTCTGACGGATTGTCTAAAGCTTGATTAAGAGGATGGTGGAAAAGTGTTTGACATCTGGATAATTCAAGTAATTAAAACACAGTGATTGTCTTGTGTAAATGGGAATACAATGAGGCAGTGCATCAGCTATTTATAGACTTCCAGAAAGCCTATGATTCAGTTAGGAGAGAGGTCTTGTATAATAATCTCACTGAGTCTGGTAGCCCCATGAAACTAGTAAGGTTAATAAAAGTGTGTCTAAATGGAACCTATAGCAGAGTTCGGGTAGGCAAACATCTGTCTGACACGTTTCCTATTAAGAATGGCTTGAAAAAAGGAGATGCTCTGTCGCCCTTGCTTTTCAACTTTTCTTTAGAATATGCCATTAGGAGGGTTCAGGCAAACCAGGAGGGCTTGAAATTGAATGGTACAAATAAGCTTCTGGTTTATGCTGATGATGTTAATATATTGGGCGGAAGCATACATAGTATAAAGAAAAGTGCAGAAGATTTGTTGATGGCTAGGAAGGAGATTGGTCTAGAAGTAAATGCTGAGAAAACTAAGTACATGGTCATGTTTCGAAATCAGAATGCAGGACACAATCACAACATAAAGATAGATAATAAATCATTTGAAGGGGTGGAAGAATTCAAATATTTGGGAGCAACCTTAACGAATCGAAACTCCATTCATGAAGAAATTAAGAGTAGTTTGAGTCGGGGAATGCTTGTATCATTGTCTTCCAGGTTGCCATCCAAAAACACAAAGATTAGGGTATACAGAGCTATAATTTTACCTGTTGTTTTGTATGTGTATGAAACTTGGTCTCTCACACTGAGGGAGGAACAAAGACTGAGTATGTTCGAGAATAGGGTGCTGAGGAGGATATTTGGACCTAAGAGGGACAAGGCGGCAGGGGAGTGGAGAAGACTATATAACGGGGAACGTAATAACCTGTACTCATCACCAAATATTATGCGGGTAATCAAATCGAGAATAATGAGATTGGCGGGGCATGTAGCACGTAGGGGGGAAAAGAGAGGTGCATATAGGATTTTGGTGGGGAGACCTAAGGGAAGGCGACCATTAGGGAGACCCAGGCGTAGATTGGAGGATAATATTAAAATGGATCTTGAAGAAGTGGGATGGGGGCATGGACTGGATTGAGATGGCTCAGGTTAGGGACAGGTGGCGGGGCCTTGTGAATGCGGTACTGAACCTCCGGGTTCCATAAAATGCAGGAAATTTCTTGACTAGCTGAGAAACTGTTAGCTCCTCAAGAAGGCCTCTGCTCCACGGAGTTAGATAGTTAGTTAGTTAGTTAGTTAGTTAGTTAGTTAGTTAGTTAGATTGCCTTATGTACCGCGATATTTTGCATTAAAAATTCAGCAGTTTTTCACACAACATATGCATAGATATATATGATTGACTGAATAAACACGAATTATTTCCCTGGACAGAATTAACTATTCTCTGCTCGTGATGGAGAGTATGTAAGTTTTCTGAGAGGTAAGACCTGAATTTCTAAAGCTGTATTTCGAAATTTAGAAGGTTATATCGGGAAGGAACTGCGAAATAAAAACCATTGTGACCCAGGAAGTGGTCACCGCTTATTAATACAAGAACTTACAGAAAAAACTGGCCGGAAAACCTGAAGGAAAAAGAACACATGGAAAACCAAGATGTAGATGAGTACATAATCCTATATATTTAGATGGATCTTGAGGAAGTAGGGTCTTGTTTGGGTTTAATTTTTTGTTGAATACGTCTTTGTGAACTGGTAATGAATTTTTGGGTTCAGCAAAAGATTTCAGAATATCTTAGCCACTCAACTGCCGGTAGGCTTCTGAAATCATGGTCGTTTACTCCCTGAAGTTAGGAGCAAACAGATATCTCAGTGGTCTGAGAAAGTAGACTTCGTTCACTTGCTGATGTCGTAACGTATTTAATGCTTAAAAGTGCAGTTGTTGTCGTATACTCCACTGGCTTCAACATTGTAACTTCTGAATTTTTGTACACGGTGTATCTACGGGTTTTATATGATTTTCAAAACAACCAGAGATTACTCCCCCAAAACAGAATTAACTAATTGTACTTTTTAATGGAGATGGGATGCCTTCTGTGTCAGGTATGAAGTAAATTATTAGCCTATGCTTTAAAAAATAAAAAGTAGGCTTTAAACCCTTTGACTGATTTTCATGAAACTTCGTACCTAACGTATGCCGTCGGACACAGCTGAGAGCCGTACTTTTACCATAATCAGTAAAATGGCGGATGCGCGATCTCGTATGGTGGGAGCGATACTATCGACGCTTTTTGTTAGGTCATGAAGTGATGTTTAGTAACAGGGCGTGGAACGGTATGCAACTCTTATAGGTAATGTTTCTGTCGAGTGTAACATAAAAATGTGGCAGTAATCCAAGTTTCTTTCTTTAGTTTTTGGTTTAATGGTGATAACTAATGAGCCATTGCAGCTACTTTGTTGAAATTTAGTACGGAGATATACCATAAACCAAGGGCTCACCTAAGGGGGGGAGCTGCCGGGCTGCAGCCTACTCCGAACCCCCCAAAAACTTAAAATTAAAAAACACAGATTTTGTAGATGTTATGACATCAGATGTTTTACCCGATTTACACTTCAGCCGAAATCAGACACTGAAATCGGCTAATGACTAATACATTAGAATTTTGAAAAATAAATTAATAAAATTTAAAAAAACAAGAAGATTGTACACTGTGATTGAGTCATGGAACATGTAATTATATTCGTGTGTGTATACATGCAGTTGTAGAGAGTGTTATGTTGTACTTACAAAATTATTTTATAACATAATTTTTAAAATCATACATAAATTATATCGAGCCTCAGAGTCAGGCCCCCCGGCCCCCCTCCCGAAGGAAAAATTCGGGATGCGCGCGTGTCATAAGCTTACATGTATATTGCATATTAAATATTGCTTCTTCGTCAACGCATGGCATGGCGGCGACGGGAAGGATGCTGGATCTGTAATTCAGCAATAGCTTCCTGATAAAAATAAAGTAAAACAGTGATTATACACATACTAGAATAAAGAAATTTAAATATGTGCATTGGGACGGTAGGCTTTAATTTCCAGATAGACGCCCGTGTTGAGTATTAATCAGATTATTCATGCTTTAAAAGCTTATTACAAGCCTTCGCTAATAATAAATGTCTGATTATTCTTAGTGCCTGTCCAAGTCATCACACTGTCTTTATAAAAACGTCGCCACATACCGAAGTCCATCGCTATCGATTTCCAGTGCATTCCTCTGTTTCTCGTAAAAGCACTTTTTTATTATCACGGTAGAGGAGGCGACTAATTAGTCGTTATTTTAATGTATAAATGAGATCTGGCAGATCATACCATTCGGCGACAGAGATTCTGTAGTGGGCGATATGCGTAAATAATTTTACCGCTGTGCTGTTTCCATTGAACGTCCATTTGGATTTGAAAGATCACGGACATCAGGACAGCTGGACGATCACGTGTCCCATTATGGACGCTATGATTTTGTTTGCATATCACTTTGGCTGCAGTCTTTGTCCAACCCAGAGGACTAAAAAAATGAGAGCCACTTGAATCCACTCCAAATTCAAATGTTTATTTAAAGGTTAATGCTGTTATTGTGTTATTAGCCATGCTACGGTGTTGCAAAGGGTTTCTTCGCTTTAGATTGCCTCACCAAAATTTGTTATCCATTTTGAAAATCCTGAAAGTAAGGACCACATGGGAAACCCGGAAATAGAAGGGTGGATAATATTAAAATGAATCTAAAAGGTGTAAGATTAGAGGGTGTGGACTGAATTCACTTCGCTGAAGATAGGGACCATTGGCGGGTGTTTGTGAAGGTGGTTGTGAATCTTCATGTTCCATGCAGTGCTAGCTAGCTGTGCAAAACTTCACTTTTTAAGAGTAACTGTGATCCATGGAGTGAAGTTAGGAAAACCGCAAAAACTTGTCAGTTCCACCAATTTATTGAAACTTGTGTGCAACCTTCATGGAACTTGTATGTAGGTGGTGGTTCCATCTGGATCACAACTGAATGGTTTCTATGGTTTCATATTGTAGAGATGAGACTGGAGTATTGCTGATCACAGTAATACTGTGTTATTTTGTGTTATGTAACGCAGCTGTCAGCAACACAGGCTCTATCACCGAATGGTAGTGTGATTAGTGAATAATGAATTGGAAATTGTTTGGGACGAAGCAACTGTGGACTAATTTGAGGCTGTCGCGGAATTAATCAGCATGACTAAGGAAAACCACACGAATTCTTCAGTTAGGGTAGCCGGTGTTTGGGTCGTTATTTAATGTGGGAAATCCCTATTGTACTAGGATGCAACACACATGGCCCCGAAACTCAATATTGCAGCACTTTTCCGTCTGTTCACGCTTCTGTTTTAGAGCGTGTGTGATGAGACATAAATCTGTTAATGGCCCAACGGCTGTGAAGTATCAGTTTCTTTTTGTGTCGCAACAGACCAAGTGGGGCCCAGGCTGTCTCAGTGTTGAGGTTTCTAAATCGCAGACACCCACTGGAACTTTTCTGAACGAGAGATCCAACTCGTCGCAGATTTCAATTATTTAACCACGTAGTAATTAAAACACGCTTTATGCAGCACATTTCTTTATCCTCAGTGGAAAAATAAGAAAATAACCCCTTTTTATGAAACATTTAATTGAGCACCACCACAGAGAAGAATGGGTGATTGAATCTGTAAGCATTTTTAACATCTGCATTAGATTCAGGTTATTGGTCACTTTCACGATCCTACCGCTCCGTGTCTGGGAAAATAAGTCTCGACGTCCACTGGGCTGGACACTAGGTCGGCTGCAGATTTGGATCATTGCTGAGGAGAGGAAAGAAATCGTTTGTGTGTCCGAAATTCTGAGTGAAATCGGTTTTTCGGTCGTCCAGCCCGTAGCCTCAGCACTGTAACAACTGTGCACTTTCACTTGTACCTCTCGGGCTATGTCAAAACTATGAGTGCACTGGACGAGTGGCCGAACAGCGGATCGCTCCACCTGTTTAAAACAGTAACATTCAGGATACTGACTGAGCTGCGGGCTGAAGGACCAAGGGAATCGTGGTTTGATTTCGGGCAGGGGCAAACCTTTGGAGGAGCGTTTGCAAAATTGCAAAAAGTGATGTCTGTCAGTCCGCATGCAAAACTCGGCTCCCACTGGGCGGGTTTGTATTAAATTTTATATTTGAAGATTTTTGGAAAATCTGTCGAGAAAATCCAATTTTCCTTAAAACATGACAAGAATAACTGGTAATGTACGTGAATACCTATGTACATTTATAAGAATATCTCGCTGAGTTTTTGTTAGAGTGAGAAATATTTCAGACGGAGTTGTAGATCAAATCAAAACACATTTTCTACTCAAAACTTTATTTCGAAAATTTTGCTGTTTGTAGGATATTGTGAAAAAATGTGGTACAGCCAGGCAGGCCACGGCTGACAATATAATGCGACGCAGAGAAAGACGAAATTTGTATGCCGGGTAACCCAGGCAAGAATACCGACCCACACTAATAATTTTAATACTAATTGCGTCATAATTAACTCCGTCTGATCTGGTAAAATGTTTTACGGCAACACTTACAAAAACTGAGAAGCTACGCAACGAATTATCTGTCATTACGACTGTTTAGCCAAATTTTACGTCTAAAAAATGCCACACACAAACGAACACTCTTTCTTTTCAATGCAGCATGAGGCACTTTGCCTGAAGACCAGCGTACGTTTTGTTGTCGCCGGCGATATGTTCTAAATTCGCCATAAGAGCATTGTTGTGCAGCACTCAATATTTTTATATAGTTGACAGTGATTTGTAGCCCAAAAAACCTACAGAAGGTATTTTTGTGTTTCCGCTGCAACAGTTGTTAAGTGAACGCGCCAGTGTTAATTCGTACGTACATTGACTGTATTGTTCTCTTTTCCAAAGCGTCCACATCACTTTGGGATCTTACCCAACCTCTTACTAATTGGTACCGATGGCTGCTTCATCATGGGTAAAGCGGCCGTAGCCGCTACGTGGAGATGATATTTAACCTCCGCGTTATATCGAGGGTAGGAACTGTTGGAACTATACAATCACTCACCCGAAAGCTTTTGTGGTGTTGTGCTTATTTTGCATTTGTTTCCTCTAGAAATATTGAGGCATTTATGAGCTGGACATCTATCGGCCAGACATCAGGAGTACATTAAAATTTACTGACAAATTTCTCGGATAAACTTCAATTTCATGATATATAACAACATACAAGTATAATGTGTAAGAGAATACAGCGTTTAGAAATCACAGTGACCTTCTGAACAACCTGTAGGACAGGATGTGATCACATTCTTCTGTAGAACAGTGATGTTTCGAAAACTTTTATGTATTTTATTAGACTAACACGGAGAGTAATGCATGTTCATATGTAAATGCGCCCGTTGAGTACATTTTGACAACTTCGATTCACTTTCCTTTTTTAAAACTCTAAACATTAAGAAATAAACAGTGACAATTCTTAGAGCAATAGTTACGTGAAGCTACTTTCATGACTGCGTAGGAGGCTATGAATGCACGGAACAAGCAGATGGTTGATGAAGATCGTGTATTCTGAGGCCTTGCCACTAGACAGTGCTGCAGATTCTGTTTACGAAAGGCTATCATTACTGAGTAAGAACTGGTGTGCGCATGCTTTACCCTGCTGTTGCTACTGAATCAGATGCCTTCCACGACAGTCTTTACCCTACTGTCACTACGGAATAAGAGTCTGCAACAGTCTGTAACGTATTGTCGCTACTGAATCAGATTTTGTCTATGGCATTCTCTACCCTACTGTCGTTATGGAGTAGTTCTATCTTCCTTTGTTCAACGCTGTTTAAGGTACTGTCTTTCCTGTGTGCGACATCGTTACCCTATTGTTGCTGCTGAATAACAGGCTATGTGCAAGTTTTTAGCCTACTGTAGTTACTGTAGTACGCCTTCGACAGATTTACCCTGCTTTTCATAGTGAATAAGAAGCTGTGTGCGACATCTTTACCCTACATTCGCTGCAGAATAACGTCCGTATGAGCATTAGAATTTGTTTTTGTGAAAGCAATAGAAGAAAACTCCGACATACTTCTTTAAGTAGGTAATGTTTCTGCACCATAGGTGGAACTTCTGAGTTCAAAAGTCGACTCCGATTTTGGCTACCATGATTGAAGCTTTTCGTAGTTCTTAATGACGCAAATGCTGGGCTAGTAACCCCAGATACGTCATTTGCTCTTTGTTGCATACCCCTCACACTTTAATGTTCATTAATACCTAAATCATTCGACGTTATAATGGAGCCAATGCTAACATAATCAAGACGAACGTAGCTGTATCCTTCGACTACCGCTTCAGCTATGTAATCCTGCTTCTCCTTTCCGGGAAACAGGATTTTTAAGACTTATCTTATACCTATGTGTCTTCTCACATTTGTCATATGGGACTGTATAATTAAGCCAGTTTTGGCAGGTACCTTCCTACATCCTATTTACATTTTTTCTAATTTCGTTAATATATATTTACCTATGTCACATTCTAAATTTGCAGTTGGCCTATAATCGTTCTTTTTGTAAATAATATGTGAAGTTTTCCAGAAAGCGGAAAAATCAATAGCTCATTCTAGTATCAGTTTCTTTGATCACTCAAATGGCATTGCCCGGAAGAATTAAGATTGAACGGTCACTGTGTATTAATACGATTAATGCGAAAATGGAATGCAGTTTTCAGAACAACGCAGTAACTGTTATCCAGATTTCCAGCATGAATCCCATTATTGTCATTATGCAGCCTCGATGTCCAAAACTGAAGGAAATAGTGGAGATGAAGCGAAACGCTCTACATATTTTAGGCCTTCCCATATATAAGAAAGAAGGCTTTTCTGAGGATGGAATTGGTCGTCTATCTTACACAAAATGATTGAGGGTGATTCTGTCAGACTTCTTGGCAACAACAAATGACTGTGGACGAAAATGAAGATTTATTAATTCGGGTGCATTTTTTAAAGTTTAAGGAGTCTTCGCAGTTTGAAATCTGGATAAAGACATACAAGAAATGGGGGTGTTTAGTGAAACTTTTACAGTGTTTTAAAACGTAAAACTACAGGGTGTTATTTAATAAAGTTATATTTTACAAAAACAGTTTAAAGTGTCCCGTTGCGACTTGAATGCACATTTGTGCAAGGCAAGGCGTGTTATTGCAGTGGCTGGCAGCACTGCGCTCAACTGCTTAGTCACTTTGTTACTAAATCAAATATATTTTGTGTAGCGTATGGAGCTTTCATGGCGCGCGCATTCTCTAGAACGTTGTCAGGCTACCATCTGGATCATAATTGGGTTGAAGGTCAAAATTTGGGAGAACTGTTCTGTCTCCATCATGTGGGTCGACGTAGTGAACAACTTCGCGTTCTAAGTTCAACCATTCCTACATGCAAAACACCCACCTAAAACGTAAAATTTAAGGCTTTATAAATCTTAATGATGGGTGAGCTTACACTCTCGGGTTTGGTGTCTTCACTGAAGACCTGCGTGTTCATACTAACGACTGTTTTTGCTTCTGCGAAAAAAAGCTCACACCTGACAATGAGTGCGTAGGGAACGAAATTTGGTTGGATACGAGCAGATGTCTGGGGACGGAACTTCAAGAGGCTGTGCTTTTGTTGGCTTATGGCCACTGCAACTGAACGCGTCGCTTCGGCTGTAGGACTCCATGACAGGAGAAAACGTCCATGCCCCGGCTTTATTTTTCCCTGGTATTTGCCTTAGAACTAAGAAAAGTCACAAAAAGCTGTAGTGATATTTGGGTTTCCCATCCGTTTGTGCTAATGTATAACCTATATACAGCCTTTACACTTTTTCCTATAAAATTGTATTTTACCTGATGATGGACGCTTCTCGAGCCCGAAACATGTAATAATAATAATAATAATAATAATAATAATAATAATAACAGCTGGAAAACAAGGTGTTGCGTTGAACTTGTCGTTACAGACTAGAGGTGGTTAAACTGTAGTGAGTTTAATATATTCTTTTTATCATGCAACTACCTGTCTGTTTAGACCGCACAGTACAGAGTGGGCCACGCGAGAAAGCACATGAACTATGACAGACGCGGGTTCACTCCACAAATGGTAGCAAGTGGGTCAAGACTGATGTTTGGGTACAGATATATACGACGTCTTATATACACATAGGTTTTATATATTTTATAGACATTTTATGCACAACCATAGTATTTTATTCATTACTGTATTTTATTTTGTTGTATTGTAACTTGAAACGCACACTTGTGATGATGACTATGTAGCAATGAGTGTCGTGCCATTCATGATAGACTGCTGCTGTGTGAACCATTTGATGCTGGCTCACGGAAGATGGCTGGAAGTAACAGCCGAAACATGTAGGAGGAGCACGCGAGAAGAGGTTGTGTGCAGTAGTAGGCAAATTAAAAAGTGTATATTGTAAAAGACTGCACGGAAAATGTGTAATATTAAGTACGTGGTGAGTTTAGCCGACACAGCTTAAGTAATATCTAAGGATTAGGGAGCACAATGCAGTTTCAGCTTCCACTGGATCAGGATGGAAGGAAGCTGAGTTGACAGCCTAACAAGACTCTGATCACATACAGCAGAGCAGGCCAATAAAAAAGAAGTACGGAGGGGCAGATGACGACACACAATTTAGCCTATATACCAGCGATCGGTGGCTACTCATGTTTTTATGTCCGGCAACTGAGACAGAGCAGGCCTCCGAAATGCTGCATTTCGACCCAGCTCCATGGCAGATGTGAGGCCGAAAATATTTTAGTGCACACTTACTGTACTTTTTCACCGAAGTTACTGTGAATATTTTTCAGTAACAACTCTTATACTTGGTGTTATGACTTTATTCACAGTTACCGTCTCTTGAGATATGACTTCGTGTAATTTCCTAGATAGACAGGTGAAACTTGTTGCCTTTATCTTCATCCTATACTGAATATGAGGCATAATTTTACTTCCGAACCGTTGATAACTAGTCCACCAGACTACACGGTGTCATATTTTATGAGGCTGCAATTTGCCTAATCAAAGCCGTGAGAACGTCAAATATCGCCTGTCTTGTTTTCAAACTGCCATGAAACTATAAACTTTCTGACACGTGTGTTTATATTAAAAATCACTCGAATAATAATTTCCATGAAACTCGGCGGACTTCCTCTGAATCATTCTGCGTAGGAAAATTGATGTACTGCAGTATGCGGAATTTTATGCACTCCCACGCAGCACTGGTTGGCATCGTTTATCAATATGATGTATGAATGGTTTTCGTACAAATAGCTCGGTGGCAAGTACGATGTCAGTATGAATGCACTACGGAATAATAAATCGATTTCTGTGCAATGTAACCCCATTGAGCAGTTATCGCACAAAAGTCACCGAGCTGGTAAATTACTTCTCCACCTTTTCTTCACCGTGAATATTTATTAGTGTGTACAGAAGAGGCCGCCACTGGATGTCGCTCTGAGCCAGATGACACCAAAGTAGCATCTTCTGGCATGTGATGTTATGAAGCCCAGCAGAAATTTGACAGCTTTTCGGAAGAAGATTCTCAGTTCCCTCTTAAAGCTGATGAAACCCTGACAAATTTATACCAGACCACCTTAGTCTTAGTTCCTTCTGTGCAAGTGGGCACACTGGGCAATAAGTGTTCTCCACTGTCGTCGATCAGCTGCAGCAGTCTCTGCTTCATCCCATTTGACATTGATGTTTCGTAGATCTTCTTGGAATGTTTTGTGCCATGTCTTCTTTGGTCTTCCTTGCTTTATTTTTCCGTTGAGTGCTATCCATCGCATTGCAGTCTTGGGATGACTCTTGTCAGGTACACTTTATGGCTTTGCATTCCAAAGGACAGTGATTCTGCTAGGCGCCGACGTGTGAATCCATACATAATTGCCACTGCTTATTTCTGTAACATGAGCGTTAATATTGTATTTATAGCTGCATGTACCTTTCGCCGTAGCTTCTTTTTATACTTTGTTGTTAATTTTGTATTTCACATCGCTTTTATGTATGCTATATGTTGTGCCCATCTTATACATTTTTAATTTTTAAACCAACTACTGTGGTACCGTTTAGTAGAAAAACCACGTGAATGTGCGAGTATTGCATGCCGCAAACGCCGAAATGGCCCAGCTTTTTGACGAGATGTGATCAAATTGAAGACTTGACTGACTGAATAACTGCATGAAACAAACTCTTCTTGACATGTTAATAATAGTTCCTCAGCTAGTAAATACAATTTTCGCATTTTATAGAAACTGAAATTTTATTACCATGTTCACAATACCCCACCATTCATCCGTACCCTTAGCCAGATTAGCTCAGTCCACGCTTCCCATCCCGTTTCTTTAATACCCATTTTGGTCTTAGTCTCCCATCATCTGCCTCTAGGTCTTCTCAGCTGTCTCTTTCCTTCAGGTTTTCCCCATCCAAAGTCGGTATGAATTTTTCTTCTTCCTATGTTCCACATCCTTCACTCTATTTGCTTAATTAACCCTAATTATATTTACTGGATTCCAGAACATGAATCTAATTTTTTCTGTGACGCTACAACCTAAGTCGGGCTTAGGCCCCGTCATTGTTGACGTTTCCAGATCACACACAAGCAGATTCAGGCGCCCGGTAGGAGTACTCTGAACGGGTGATCGGCTCGTCGCAGAGGCCGCTACCTACACAACACACGACAAACCCAAGACACGAGCGTGCATGCCCTCAGTGGATTCGAAATCACAATCCCAGGAATCGAGCGACAGCAGACCTACGCCTTAGATCGCACCGTGACCAAGTTCAGTCAAAAACGTTGTAATGCTAGAGCGCCATTTCTTGGAGCTTGTTGTAAGACGCATTAAGTTTCTCATACCCTATAGAGTGGCTGGTAGGAATAGGCTAATTCGTGAATAATAAAGCGGAAAGAATTTGGAAGGGAAAAGTCACAGTATAAAAGATGTACTATACTGGAATTTGTCTAGAGCGACTGAGTAAATCCACGATAGTCTCCATTAATTACGCCCGGTGTCCCGTCCCGCTTACTAGTCAGACCCATCACGAACAAATATTTACAATATTCTTTGGTTTGTGTGGAGATGGTAGAAAAAATTATCGTGACGGGTGGAACGAACTTTCTTTTTCTGTGAAAGCAAACCTGATCCACCACTGATAGCCAAATGCAGAAGTCATTAAGTGAATTATGCCTCCGGGATAGTTGGTATAGAGACTAGTCTATGTGCTGGACGACCAAGGAATCGTGGTTCTATTCCGGCAACAGTAGGATTCTTCTTCCCCCCAAAATGACCAAACTATCTCTGGAGCCTACCCGGCCTCCTGTTCAATGGGTAAAGTGTGTAATTTCCCCGTGGGTAAAGTGGCCGGCTTCTAAAATTTACCACACACCTCCACCTAGTGGCGAGGTTAAGAATGGGTGCAGATATCCAACCACTCTCCCATACACCCTCATCGCTGGCAGACGGGACACCTGTTCCGTGTTACTGAAGTACACGAAAAAGGAAAACTGTGTATTGAATCATTTTCCTAAATTTATCATATCCCCCCGCTTGTCACTGGAATACTGGGCCTACTGTATTGCAGTTTGGTAGAAACTGACTGTTGTTTCGGCATAACTTGTTGCACCATCACCCTCCAGCCCAAAAGAAACCTTCCTGTCACTGCAGGGGGAACCTCAGAACTTACAGATCTTATAGTTGATAACTAGCAACAGTTAAATGTGTAAAAACGTATAGCTATTTTATCTCTTGGAGCAACATGCCAGTTTTATCAGTTACCAGAACCCGTTTCTGGGCGCGTTCGCGTAGTCGCGAAAAGCGTCTACTGTCTTCATGTCTGCCTGCATCTCTGCCCACATGTATTTATTAACACGGCTTCCACTTTACCGATTTCCGTGAAATCTGATTTTTGGGAGTTTTATGAAAACAACCGAGAAAATCCAAATTTGTTTCATACTGGGCAAAATACCGGGCACTTTGCATGAAGACGTCAAAGTCCCAGTACCATGACGAGTGAGGTGAAGTCAGTTTCTGCAAAGCTGGTGTGTTTAAATTACCTGACGCGACTGTCATGCCGAGGGGGGTTTTATTGGAGTAAGTCCTATTGTTGCGGGCAACATTAAATCGCCATAAAAGGCGCCTCTTCGTTGTAAATGGTACCAGGCCGCCAGTCCGGTCGTCCCTTCGTCCGTCTGTCTGGCTGTCTGTCCACGTGTATCAGCACGGCTTCCACTGAACGGATTTATGTGAAATTTAATATTGGGGACTTCTACGAAGATCTGTAGAGAAATTCCAGATTTCGCCAAAATCGAAAAAAAAAGTGTCAGGGACATTACCTGAAGACCTAAATACGTTTTATTGTTACCGACCATAAAATCGCTATATTCGAGTGACATGGTATCGGATTGTTGGGAGAGCCGAGGAGGTATAAAGATTACGCGAACGCGCCAAAATTTTGCTTTATAATATACTGGCTAGCTTGTTTATCAATAATCAAAGTGTATTTCAAAACCCACACAAATGTCAATAAACCGTTTTTACAACAGCCGGCAACAAATGACTTTCCTAAGCCAGGAGGGTACATTGTTAATTTATGAGTCATTTTGACAGCATAGCCCTATCTATGCCTAGGTCTTTTGAGCGATCTTTTACTTGCAGGTTTTATCACGACAAACCTGAATGAAATTCTGTGCTTTCCAGTATGTGCCACATACCTAGCCCACCTCACTCTCTTTGATTTGACAGTCGTAATAATATTTGGCAGTTAAAACCGCAAAGCTTCTCATAATAACATTTCTTCAGTTCTCTCGTCACTTTGCCGTGCTTAGATTCGAATATCTTCCTCGGAACCCGCTTTTCTAGCACTATCAATTTACATTCTTCCCTAGTCGTGAGAACCAAGTTTCACACCCACCCCCTACCCCCCCCCCCCCAAAAAAAAGGAAAACTTTTACAGACTCTATTGCCTCTTCATCTTCCGTCCCTGATTTTCCACGATCCTTACACCTTTGCTGTCTAGCTGACTTCGGTCTTCCTGCCAAATTACCAACCACTTCAGTGTCTACTTGAACCTAATTTATTCACCCTGAAGACTGATACAGCATTTTCTCAGAAACGTCGGTATGAATTTCTGATCCTATTAGGTTTCAAAATTCAGAGGGCTATCATTTGAACAACACCCACCACGAAAGCCTGAAAACTTGTAGGTAACAATATAAAAATGTAAACTGCCCCCTTACATGCCAATCAGGTACAGAGGGGGGCCAAAAGTGTGCTGTGTATTACAACCCCCACTCGATCCCGGCGTTAGGAACGAGTGGATGGTCAGCGCCACGCGCCTGGAAAGAGTCCCGGTACCCGTTGTACAGGAGGCTGTGTGGGCCTTGGGGCCAATGTGGGAATTCGATCCCCGACCGTCCAGACCGTAGCAAGTCGCTATACCGACTACGCTGTCCTGGAGGTAAAGGCTACAGGTTTGCATATTTTGGTCTCTGCCTTCCTAGATAGCGATGGGAAGACAATAAGAATTCTGAACTACGAGTGTGTGTGTGTGTGTGTGTGTGTGTGTGTGTGTGGAAACATAGGATTACTTCTGCACGTCAGTTGGGATGGTAGTGCAAGTACTGTCGTTGAAACGAGGGCGCACCTGAAGTAAGTATCGATCTGCCTGTTGGAGGTTCACCGCCAGTGCGTGCACTGACCCAGAACCCATAACACATAACCACGCACTGATGCTGAACTGCACAATTAGAAGACGTTACAGAATTTCCACATTTCGATATTATCTCCATACCAAGGTGAATTGTTACTTGATAAGAAAAGGATTTATTCATTCAACAGAATCTGCTGCTATGCAGTCGACCAGTAAGCATGTTAGTTACAAATATCGGTGCTCTCTTAGCTTGGATAAACAACGGCTTTTGTTAGTATGCACATTTTTTGGGGGGAACATTTAATTAGCCGATATGTAAACATAATTACGGGTATTCTGAATGAATGCTTTCGTGATTTTACTCAGTCCCCAAGACAACTGCCGGATGTGGCCCAAATCATACTATTTATTACACATACTTATAGCGGACCATCTAAAGTACAATCTGAGCTATGAAAAGCTGTGTTAAATAAATAAATAATCAACTTCATCTTGAGTTGACGGAAAAAAATACAAATATAGTAGTGCTTCGTGTGCCCGATAACATTATTTTATCTGCGTTCTTCTGGGATATTACGTGGCGTCGTGTGGTGACATGTGCCAGTTACCACACAACGTGGCTTAACACCCCAGCAGCGCTCTGGTCTCATCAACATCGCGGCTTAAGCCTTACATGAAGGATAACGTTATTGTATTTTGGTTTTTAAAGATGAAACTATTGTAAGAGTATAGAGGATAGGCCTACATTTACGTTGGGAAGAGAAAAAAATGACATGCTTGCATCCGTGATCGTCATCATTATTCTTATTGTCATTAAGTATCCCGTGCTCCTCTCCTCGCCAATCACATCGGCTGCTCCAAGAATGTTGTTTCCCAGTGTCCAATTGGAGGCGCTAGAGTCGAGCGCGATGTACGTTTCCTGTAAGGGTTTGCCTTGGATTCTATCAAAGCCTATGGGCAAGGGTTTCCTCGAGTGTGACTCGAATTTACAACAAACGCATATACTTCTGCAGGAGAAGCAGCTCTTAAAACTATCGGTGTAAATAATTATTTTATTTTGAATTTTACGACAGTGTGGTTAGCATTTCTTGAATTGTAGGTGTGGAGAGGCAGATGGATTGGCAGAGGGACAGAGGTCTTTCAGCAGGTAATTCACACGGACGTCAGCACATCGAGAAAGAAGACCTTAATCAGAATTTCTGTGGGGCGGTATAGCGTAGTCGGTATAGCAACGCATTACCGGCTGGAGGGTCCGGGGATCGAATCCCGCTGCGGGTGAGATTTTGAGCACTTGTTCAGACCGGCCCTGGGGCCAACCCTGCGTCCTATACAATAGGTACCAGGTCATTCTCTGGATAAAGAGGCCAGAGCTTGGCTTTGACCATTCACCCTCATCTAGCGTCAATGTTAAAGAAAGAGTACAACTGTACCTCTCCTACCCCTCTATGCATTCGTGGCAGGTTATAGGGTGAAATTTACTTTCTTGATAGGCATTTACTACTTTCAAAATTTCAGAAAAAGAATTTCGTAATGCCTGTCTTAATTTCGAAACAGACGTCATATTGACAATTTTTTATGGTACCGAATAAGACTATGAGGAACGGAAGTGCCTTTAGAGTGGAGTGATATTTATTTCACGTCGTGTTTCAAAATCGATGAATTTGTACTTGAAGCAATTAAATCGCAAAACACACACGAACGTGGCGATGTATTACAGTTCGCTTTCCTTACACATAAAGGGCTTAAGAGTAAACAAACTTCCCTCACTCCACGACGTCGGCAAAGATTGGCCTGCTGTTACTTTAAACCGATGGATGTATGACGCGCCTCATCAATAAGTTGAAAAGTGGGGCAGGTAGCATAAGCACTGGTGACCGTATTCTTCATAATGAATATTATTGGAAAGTTCAGTGTACAAAGTAGGCCTAGTGCGCTGCGTTATGTAACAAGATGGAGCGCCACATACTAAGGAAACACGACGCTATAAGAAATCAATATTATAGAGACATACTTACTTCGGAGTGGATTATACAGGGAATTGTATGCTAATCTCAGTACGAGCCTTATGTACAGCGCCGGAAGCTTCGCGCAGACATCTTTGTCAATTTTTCTGTGAATTTGACTTAAAAGAGATTCGCATGTTTATTTTGCGTTTTTTAAAAGAATCTATGAAGTCAAAGAAACGACTGCATTCATATGGGTAAAATATAAATTCGTAACGATTCGACAGACTTATACATAAATGCCTCTTTGAAATATGGAAGTAGTTAATGAAGTTTTCGATTGCAGCATCTTATTTGCATTCTATAAAACTGTTGTTATAAATTGTGCCCACTTTGAGAATTGTTGATTGTTTCTCATCTTGTTCCACAAACGAAGTACATTTCAAGGATATGAAAGTTTCTCACAACATACTAAGGTAATTTAATACATTCCATTAAATAACACAGAACCCATTCATGGCCTGCCTTCATTTGCTGACAATACAACTTTTTTCAATGTTTCTAATGTTTCTTAAAATTACACTATGCAAAAAAGTGAACAAATTCGCAATATTTATTTTTTAACGGTTCCTCAAATTTAAGGTTTTCAAGACGGTTTGATCCCATATGCTCTCAAAATAACAGCCTATAATATGCAGGCATGCAATCCATACAGTGAGTTTCCTTTAGTGAGCACTCACTCGGGTGGAAGAGTCGGATGCTTCTCGTATCAAGTCTGGCCGACACTTGGCCTCGCTTTACGGCTACGCTGTCTAGAAAACTTACTAAAACAGACGATATTCATGCATGGGAAAACTGATAAATGTGATGATAAACCTCGATTTTGTCCGGCTTAGCACAGTTACAGAAGAAACCTAGTCTGTTCTAGATAAGGACCCATTTCGTACCACGCAGAGAACACTTTCCGTCCTTATAAAACCGATAATTTAATTCAGTGTAGGGCAAAAGTCCCTCTGTCTACTGAGATTCATACAAAACACATAAATGTACGGTGTGGGCCGCATATAAGATCTTTTGGTGTTAAGCCTGGTGGTGTATCAAGTAGCCACTGTGCTTTTAAAACTTAAGAATTTGCTTTGTGCTTCTTATGGACTGTCGTCTGGAATGGCCTCTTATGTTAGGTCGCCTGAAATGATGAACACTGCGCGTACAGATTTTTAAATTATTTGCTTATATTTTTGTCTTTGTTGTGCAGGGATTATATTTTCCGAGTTACCAGAGCTTTGCCCTCAAAACGAGGTCACTGCGCCAAGCAAATATGGGGCATTCTGTATTTGCTGTGCAAAGGAATAAACTGTCCTATTTTTCTCATTTTCTTTTCATTACCGAACTGATTTTTAAGCATACTTGCAAACTAGTATACTGATTTGACGTTTGACATTTACCGTACCAGATATGCTGTGTGAAGTTTCAATTGGCCTTACCGTTGTGAGTTTAGTGAAAATTTGGAATTTCTTTAAGTGAGTTTGGGTGCATATCTCTAGACAGGGGCTGCATTCGTTAGTGTTTGCCTAATAAAACTACAGGGCCAGTTTAGTGTTATGAGGGAAATCTTGTGAAGGATAACTTAGAGTGTTCCATGTCCGTGCACTATATTATACAAAAAACACTAATCACCAACAAATGCACAAAGAGAGTTTTATCATCAATCGTAACACACTCCTATATGTTTCGACCCTGCTGGGTCATCTGCAGGGAGAACTTTTTTGTTATCGTTACACTAAGGTTGCACTTTATAGTTGAGTGAGAATGTGCTGTTGACTGTGTACTGCGTTGTTTTTGGAGGCGTGAACTCCCTGCGGTCCCGGCTTGCACTGCACTGCAGTGCAGGCCGGGACCGCAGAGAGTGCAACCTTAGTGTAACGATAACAAAAAGTTCTCCCTGAAGATGACCCAGCAGGGCCGAAACATGTAGGAGTGTATTACGATTGATGATAAAACTCTCTTTGTGCATTTGTTGGTGATTAGTGTTTTTTGGATAACTTAGAGCTTGGCCAGCCTGTAGTTATCTGCACACAGCGATCTGTTGAAACGCGATGAAAGCATAGAGTGGGAGCAGATATGTAGCTGCACACATTCTCTAACTGGGCACTAGGCGGAGGAGAGTGGCTGACTTCAGTCCTCGCACTCTTTCCGCCCAGAAAAGACCATGCGACCCACTGAAATTAGGCTGGGCGGACCACAGAGCCGGTCTGATCATTTCTCAGTGGAGAAAAATATCTTAAAATTTTTGAATATAGCTTTAAAGACTCGCATTATAGCTACGTTTTATATGTTGACTTTCAAACTGTATTTCACATAAAATGTGTAGGTATCTCCACACCAAATTTCGCAAGCCCATACCCAGTGGTTCTTTCTGTAGTGCCTTCAAACCCTAATCCTAACTTTGCCGTAACAAAAGTTGTGTATTTGTTCAAGGTCCAGAAATAAGTGTTATTTTATTATCCTTTCTTAAGTAGCATTCATGTCGCTCTGTCACCATATTTCGCTCATCAACCATATTTTTATTACTTACTATGGGAAATTAAAATTCTGTGTTCATAGAGGCGGGACACTCTAAATGCGAGCCGCCTCGGGGTTTTAGCGAAAGGCTTTTTTACCTAGTTAAGGAGTAGGAACTAATCAGCTGCCTGTCACTGGTATACTAGTGCTATATTATCCGCTTTAGTGAATAGATAACAGAATATACTTTAGTATTGTTAACAATAAAGAATTCATGCTGTTTGCAGAGACTCGTACGAAATTCTGGTCATGTGGCACGCTGTGAAGAAACGTAGATGTCTCTGGTACATTGCTTTTGAAAATAGCCAGGAGCAAGTACAGTCCAGTGACAGTAGGGTCTAGGCTATAGTCTGAACGACCGGGAAATCGCGAGTCCGTTTCCCGTAGAGACAGTCCCCGTGACAGGATCCAGAGGGTCTGCCTTGCCGACAGAGGCTCCCTGTGCAGCGAAGGTCAGGAGCTTTTTCCTTGAGGTTGAAGAGACAGTGCTTTCGGACTGAGCACTTGCGTATATCTGGCACAGAGGTTAAAAATACGTGAAACTGCATTCCCACTCCTCCATATGCTTTCATGGCACCGTACTTAATTATAGGAACATCTTTACGTCAAGGCATAGTTTCACCATTTGTTACCACTACTTTATGTTACCACTACTTTATTTGTTTCCACTACTTTATTTGTTACCACTACTTTATTTGTTACCACTACTTTATTTGTTACCACTACTTTATTTGTTACCACTACTTTATTCGCCTTTGTTTTTCTTCGAAACAACAGGAAAGTCAACCACGTCAGGACCTCGCGATGGTGCTGTAGTAACAGTAAGGCGACAGCATCAGGACTGTCCGTACCACAAGATCCAATCGCGGGACACCTCCACTACTTTCGAGATCAATTCCAATGTTGTTCTTCGTAAATATGCAGGGTGGAATTTCTGGGGATCTGTTAAAGAATTCTAAGACTAAAGTTACTCAAAATGATGCTTGGTGCTAATTCAGTTTCTACCTGTCCGAGTACAAGGATGTTCTCCATTACGAAACGAACCCCTTAATATTAATTACGGAAACATTTTCTGCTTATGTCTAGAACAATATGAAACACTGTGTGGGGGATAAAACCTGGTGGCGTGAGTAGTAACCACTGTCATTTCAAAGGTTTAGCAGTATAATACAATACTGAGCCTTTCAGTCACGTAATTTCAGTATAATTTCATGGACTTAACACAAGAACACAAGGTTACCTACATTTCTTCCTCTCCTATTGTGCTCCTCACAATGAAGCTGAGGTAATTATTATGCTGTACGTCTACAGGTAGTAATCTACAAAGATTTGGCCACACTGAAAGGGATGCGAAGCACTAATCTAAGCCGCACCAGGTGGTTAGTCAACTACAGCTAGAGAAGTCCTCAACCTCACATACTGGAATTGGATAGAGCGTGGTAATATTTAATAAAATCGCCACAAATCTTTCGAAAAGTCGAGTTTCTGAATGACGCCATGCAAGTAACAAAGGAAAATGCGGCATCAAGTTGAATTTTATTGTAATCTGTCAGGCCTATTTCTCATTCTATGTTCACAGTACAGAAATTCCATTTAAAGCTTCAAAGAGAATTTCATCCTTTTCATGAAGCATAGGTCTGTGAAATTTTAGTGCGTGCCCAGGGTGTAGTACCTCAGATGAAATAAGTCTTTAATATCTTCATCACCTTTAGCCTTAGGTTTTCTCTTCTTTACTGTAATATTCTACCCTTTCTTGAACCTTCCTATACTCATACCTGTCCCGCTTCATTCGGTTCACTTCTTCAAGTTGACTCCAGGCTAGTCTGCATGGGATTTGTGGTGGAAAAAGTGGCACTGGTACATGTTTTTAACGATTTCTTCCGGTTCCTTCTCAGGATCATTCCACTAATTATCAGCACTTGAACTCTATTTATTTACCACCGACGCTACATAATCTTAGGAATCTGCAGCTTCGTGAAATAAAACACTTCTTTTCTGTCGGCCTTCAGTTTAACTCTTTGAATCGTGAAGAGTGAAGGGAATACTCAGAGAGAAATAAAAGTGGGACGTAGTGAGAAACACGATATTTGTTACAATAAAAAATAATTTTACGCCTCTTTATGTTATCGGGCATTTTCCGCTCGTCCTTCTGGCAAAGGTAGGTTGGAGAAAATGTATCATGTTTAGAACTGAAGAAAGTAAAGTCAGGGAAAATGGCCTGCTTTTGTGTATAGCGGAGACAAGAATTTGAAGAGTGAAATCTTAAGGCTTCTGGGATATGAAGTTTGTAGACTGGCATAGAGTTAGGGAAGTTTGAAGAGCCTGCTGCCTTCGTTTTCAGGGTTCAAGAAGTCCAAGAAGTTTGTCTTGACCTTGGCGGAAACGAGATCTTCCGAAATGTCGTTACTACATGGGGAACTACACGGTGTCGTATCCCAGAAGACTTCCTTCGTAATCAGCACCAATGTGACGATCTCCAAACTCGCACTTTAAGGAGGCATAGTACAGTAGTACTAGTAGTAGGAGGCTGAGTACAGTAAATGGTCAACTTCTTTCCTGTTCTGCACACTGAAATGTAATTCATCTGCGTTGTGTTAAAATTCATTGCCTACGTTACAGTAAACACACTACATTTCCATTGCAAAGACTAATGAATTGGTGTAATTTATGAGAATAATCGCTGCTTATTGTGATAATCATAATAATCGCACAGATATAATGTAATAAAACTAATTTTCTTTGGTGCTAATGCGGCTGATGTAATAACATACCCGCTGTACTTAAAAGGGTAAATCTACTCAGAAAAAATACCTCTAAGAGCTGTACTACTTAAAAGCTACTACATTTTCTCCGAGGTCCGCCATTTCTTCATCATAAGACGGTGCGAAAGCCCGACGTCATCACTGAAGTAGTCTAAGATTGCTCACTTTTGTAAACGTGTCTGCAGTACCATAATTTGAAAACGCGTCATATTCAGCCATTTACGAACATGTCGGTTTGCCCGTGTGCTCGATGCTGATACTCATTATCATCTGTAATCTCCTCTTCTCAGAAAAGCAAGCCGGTGAATTCTGGGAATGTTCTAAAAGCAATATATTTCTTCGGAGAGTAAAAAAGAACCATATGTCGGACAAATTGGACTGGACCAAGTTAATGCAGATCCTAAAGGGAATTGGGATGGACTGGCGCGAAAGAAGATGGATCAGCAAATTATACATGGAGCAGGTTGTTAAAGTATGTCTGGACCAAGAGGAAACGAGAAGTGTGAAGACTGGAAGAGGAGTTAGACAAGGTTGCTGTTTGTCACGATTCTGTTCAACTTATACAGGGAGTCCCTTACCAAGGAAGCTCTTGAAGGGTTTGGAGACTTAAAAATAGGAGGACAAGTAATCCGCACTGTGAAATATGCAAATGACCTTGTGGTACTGGCTAAGGAAGACACGGTGCTAGAGGGCATGATTGATAGACTAATTGAAATTGGAAGACGCTATGGAATGGAAATGAATGCGGACAAACCTAAGGTAGTGAGGATCTCAAGGCAACTATCTCCAATAAAAATTAGGTTAGATCAAAAACAGTTGGAGAATGTGGAATATTTCAATTGTTCGGGTAGCATGGTAACAAGTGACGCAAGATGTACTCGTGGAATTAAGTCCAGGATTGTCATGGCAAAAGCAGCATTCAACAAGAAGAAGAATGTTTTCACCAGCAAACTGGACTTAAATTTAAGGAACAAACTAGTAAATTGCTAAAATTGAAGCATAGCTTGGTATGGTGCTGAAAAGTGGACACTTTGGGAAGTAGATCAGAAGTACCTGGCGAGTTTGGTGCTGAAGAAGAATGGAGAAGATCAGTTGGACCGATCATGTGACAAATGAAGAAGTACTACGTAGAGTAAAGGAGGAGAGGAATATCCTACCTACAATAAAAAGAAGGAAGGCTAACTGAATTTGTCACATCTCGCATAGAAACTGCCTTCTAAAACACGTGATTGAAGGAAAGTTAGAGGGAAGGATAGAAATGACTGTAAGAAGAGCAAGAAGGCGCAAGCAGCTACTGGGTGGCCTTAAGGAAAAGAAAAGATGCTAGAAAGTGAAAGAGGAAGCACTAGATCGCACTCTGTGGAGAACTCCCTGTGGAAGAGGCTATGGACCTGTCGTAAGGCAGACTACAGAATGAATGAATGAATGAATGAATGAATGAATGAATGAATGAATGAATGCCGGGCACTTTGCCACCCTCGGGTTTCGTTCCCTGTGTGGTCAGGCAGGTTTCGCAACAAAAAAAGGCTATGGGAAAAGTATGAAACTTCACCGTCTTGAAACCCCGAAATCCCGGAACGAACTTCTGCAGGTTTATCTGTTGTATGCAATTATGCCACTAATCGCAGTGTCAGTTGTAAAGAAAACCCTAAAACAAAAGTACAAGAGATCTATCTCGCGATTTTCCTCAGTCCCTTCAAGAAAGTTTTGGGACAATATTCAGTTAGTTCGCAATCCTTTCCTTCCACATCATGTCGAAGTCACTAATTCACTGTTTTCCAACCATTCTATGCTGCACAGGTCGACTTACTGACCGTTTCAGTATTTGTTTTCATGGCTCGACAGACCTAGTGGGCCAGGGCCTCCTCATTATGGCGGCTTCACGATCATACTCAGACACACCACACTCGGTAGGACTCCTCCGGACGAGTGGTTGGCCTACTGCTGAGACCTCTACCTGACAACAAAAACACTCTCAACAGGCAGAATCCTTGACCCTGGCGGGATTCGATCCCCCATTCCCAGCAACTAAGCGGCCACAGACCCATGCCTCAGACCGCGCGGTCACTGGGATCGGCATGTCAGTACATGCGTGTAGGCCGTCAGGGTTCCAGGAGGTTTAGGTTTCAAGACAACAGGCACGGGAAGTTGTTAAGGTTGTCAGCCCTACACACCGGCCGCCTTTACCCCCCCCCCTACGAAATATTCCTGGTACTCATTTCTCTTAGAGGCTGAGTCGACCCTAGGATTAATTCCAAAGACAACACCGCGAGTAGAACCGGCGACCTTTCGCCTTATAGCGCAGTGCCTTATCCAACAGCGCCATAGCGTGCCCATTGTTAGTGGGCAGTCCGTTATGCATTAGCAGAGAAATAAGTCATTAACAAAAATCAGACGAAGGGAATGTAGGGTGCAAAATAACAGAAACACGTGTAGCCTAATGTTATTTCTGTCGGGATGACAAGGAGAAGGTGCTTCAAGTAAACACACATTGGCCAGTATCCTAGCGAGGTATGAAACGTACAAATATACTGTAGGTGGTAACAAATAGAAGGATTAGGCGTACAGTCTTTTGGGACATAATGCCGTTTACTCTGGTAAACAGGTAAGAAATTTCCACCTTCAAAACTTCAGATCTCATAAATATATGGCGGATTCAATTTTGCTGATAAAATTTTTCTCGGTAAAGTGAGAATTAAATGTTTTCACTGCTTATATGATCGAAAAGGAACGTCTATGTACATAAAAATTTATCGTTAGTACAGAAATATTCTCACCATCGCTATTAAAGGGCACTATTGAACTTACCTTGAACCAGTCGATTCCAATCTGTATGTTATTAGGCCATTCTCTTCTAACTGAATCTTCATATTACCTTCCAACATGCTCCAGTCTTCTCATAAATGGTATCTTGCTTTCATGTGTTCCAGCTACTGTTTATAGGTCTCTATATAGCCACTATGCACACATTTTTAATCCCTACATTCATGCTACATGGACAAGCATCTCATCGTCCTCGGGTTGTATTGCTTTGGTGTTTAGGTGAACAATATGAGTTATGCAACTTTTCGCAGCACACTTCAGCCGGTAAAGTAACTAACCCTTAGGAGCTGGAAAACCGAGGAATTCTCTTCGATTCTTAACAGTGGTAAGAGATTTCTCTCATCTGCAAAGCTTCAATACTGGCTCGGGTGCCCAAGCAACCTCCCAGCCCGTGGGTACCGGGAGATTCTGCACGGGTAAAGCGGTCAAAACCTGAAGCCTACCTCACATTTCCATCTAATGCCTTGTTCAATGCCTGAATCGCTTGTCGCATAATTAAATACAGGGATAAAATTGCCTTTATTACTTCACTTTCTGTTCCTTGACTAACTCCTTCTACGCAGACCAGTCCTTCTTAAGGATCTGACAGCCACTCAGATTAACAAAAAATTCTCCCCTCTTTATGAAGCCCGAATTTTCATTACTGTTTTCTTCACAGTAGCCTGCCACTGGGCCTTATCCTGGGCGAAAATAAATACTGTCCATATCAGCACCCTTTAATTTATGAAGAACAGCTTGACTATTGTTGTCTCGTTCATACATACATACATACATTTTCACCTGGTCTCTTCCATTCATGTTTTGTGATTACGTGTCTACCTTTATCTGTGTAACACTCACTGTGCCGTGTAGAGCTTGTGGTTTGCTTCAATTGGCTGTTGGTTTCAAAATAACACGCATCGAGCTGGTTTTTGTAGTGGCAGCTGCGGAATGGACTTAAGGCCAGGACACCGACTATGCTGCAGGGGGGGTCTTGACGTTTTCCTCGGTCCCTCCAAGCAGCAGTACGGGATATTATATTGATAGACCACAATGGCTGTTTTCAAATAATTTCCAATTCATCCCCTACCAATTGTTTGACTGTCGACATATTATATTCTGATATACTGACAGCGTCCTATAATAAGCTATTTAACATAAATTTTTCTTTTCGATTCAATTTTAAAAATGTTGGGCTGTATCAGTGACGTTGACTGCGTTATGAGCTGCACCGTCACCGACATTTTCCGTTTCGCCACCGCGTCCAGACTTGCTCTATGGCCCACCCAGCATATTTGCAGCAAACAAAACCTTTTTGAATGATTTCCGTCTTCTGAAGTGTAAGACTGTATAATCTAGTAAAGTTTACTGACATTTTTGAAGAGATTTCTGTCTTCATATTCAGGGTAGAATTTTGGAGTCTGTTAGAAATTTACGTTCGTTTCAGAGGAAGACCTTGACTCTATAAACCCTAAAGACTGAGGCAGTATACTCGTATTTGTCCGAAATGTCAGTAAATTTATGCTGGAATATATGACGTTAAATTTCAGAAGACAGCAATCTTTAGAGTCAAATATCGCATTTGAGATCTTTTTGTCATGTTACCAGTCCACTCCATGTGCACGCACGCTTCATATTGGACACGCTTCAGTGTGACTAATGTGTACCTGATATATTTAATTCTTATCTACAAATTGAAGTTCAGAGACCTGTGTTTTTACCCGTAGGGTATTTTATCCTTCTGAAATGCACCTGCTGAAGGCCTAGAATTTCTACGTGCAGAAAACCTGTTTAAACTCAGCGTCGCTGTGAAACGTAAAATTTGTAATAATGTAAATAAATTCAGTTCGTAAACATCAGCAGACTCTATATTACAGAGATTAATTGGTTAATGGCTTTTAAGGAACAAATATCACCGGTTATGCTTAGAATCTCAAGTAGCACAGAAATGCGCGATATGGGTAAAATGCAGACCCTTGATCGTTTAAGTCAGTGGTAAGTGTGATTACCTCCAGGATTTAAAGGGTTAGTTTAAACAATAGTGTCTTTTAAAGCAAGTCCCAATGTAGTGAAATTGTTGTTGGAATCTAACATTCTTCACAGAGTTCTTGTGAAATTCAAGTCTTCCGAGATGTAACTTTTTCATTAGGGCCTGCAGCTCTCGACGTTTCGAAGGATTTTGCTGCCATGAAACGTGAGGCTCTATTCGCCCAGCACCACAGGAGCACACCCTAGAACACTAGAATGTTCAAGCTGGTAGTCACTTCTCTGGTAAAAGAAGGTCCGCACGTTCTATGGAACTGGGAAAATTTCCCGTGATCTCAAGATCCCGTCACAGGGCCGCATCCTTAGGCAGTTGCAACCAGTTGATGCCATTTCACACTATTTATTTAAGATCCATTTCAATGTTATCTTCCAGTCTGTTCTCTAGCCTCCCAAGTTTTTCCATCCATTTTTACTCTTTAACAGTAACAAGCAGAGCGGCCGAGATCTTGTGAACAACACATCTGCTTCGAGTTAGTGTGGCCCACATTCACACCTCCACACTTACACAGTCCAATCCTGATTTTGTGGTTTTACTCAGTGCATCCGGGTGTACACTGCCATAGGATGTAAAATTATACTAATATCGCTTCTTTCCACAGTTTATAATCATTGATCATTCACCGTCCTAACTTTCCATGCTATAGGGTATAATCTAAAGTAGGGACAGCGTCGTAAAACACACCATAAATAGAACAATCAAAGAAGTACCTCCTCCAGTAACAGCGCCTGTCGTTGTACGGAATCTGAGACAGTTGTGCCTCTGTCCCACAGAAAAGAAGTTTCTCCTTGGCGAGTTCTATAGAATCAGTTCTTATGGGCACATGAAGAGGTTAATTTTTAAACTGAATTGGTGGTTAGTTGGATACTGACCCTTGTTCACACTTGGTAAACATTGATGATGTAATTTAAAACCAAGTAATTCTTAACTACAAGACAAATAGGCTACACTAAACTTCTATACAATTAACCGGATGACTTCAACCATATGGCGCTGAGCAGATTTAGTGCAGCTCAGTGCCCACCTCTCTTGGTGTATTTTACCGACGTAACAAAAGGTCGAGAGGGAAGTACACAGTGTAAACATCAAAAGAAAACCGTATTACACAGGTCAACACGTTTGTGATGTGAAAAAGAGTAAAGATTTGTATTAAACTCTAGAAGAATAAAATTAATCTACATTGTAACAGATGAAAAGAAAAGACCACCACTGTCAAATGTATTTTACAGTATTTATTATCTAATGTGCAATATGTTTTGGTTTATCTGTAATCTATTAACAGGTACATCTTAAAATACACGAGAAAACTCGCATGTGCAACGCGTTTCTTCATTAAGATGGCTGAGATCTGAATCTTAAAAATTTCGCTCGTTGTTGGTGTAGATTGACACCTCGTCATTTAATTAAGATGTGTTTTATGTAACGGGTTTCTCAGATATTTCAACCTGTGCATGATACTGGCTTGCAAATAAGCCGAAACATGTCGCATATTAGACAGTAAATATTGTGCAGTATAATTGTAAGTGGCTGTTCTTGTTCATGTGTGATATATACACATCACAACGGGGTGTCTCAGCCTAAGGCTGTAATCAACGTCACTTGTAAAGATCCATTCATGCCTGGCAGACCATACAGTGTGCTTCTGTTGCAAAGATGAGTCGGTAATACTGTGTAAGGAAAGAATCGATTCTCAGTGTAAGAGTCGTACGGAACACATAACCAAATATGTGTACAACATGCAGAGTCTTACTGAGCACATAAATAAATATGTGCACACAATGCAGAGTGTTACGGAGCATATAAATAATTTGTGCACAAAATGCGGAGTCTTTATTGTTAAATATGGTGGTTTATGTACGTAGTAACGGCTAAATTTTAAAAGGTTAATTTTGATATGTTGAGTGAAAAGCTTAGGGAACAAATGCAGCAGTCTGTTTGCTTTCTTATTCTTAATGTTATTTATTTAGTGTTCTGGTACTGTAGTGTTAGAATTTTGGTCAACCAAAATTTAAGCATGTGATGGCTTATCAACGAGTGAAAGTATGTTCGTCTTTAAAAGTCTGAAAATATATTCTATTATACAATAAGCGGTGCGCACGTGTCATATACAGAAGGGAATAACAGGAAATAGCAAAGAGCTTGCGTGTTACGAATTTCTGACCATAGTATTTATGACCGTGACTAGCTTATCCAATTAAATCCTATCAGTTTGTTCTGCATACAGTACAGACAATGTGAAAATTTGTTTCCCTCTGTTAGAAAAAACTGGAGTAAGGTCCGCCGTTACTGGATGTTTCTGGAAGCGATATAATGGCTTGTTGTTACTTTGCATTTCCACAGTCCATAAACTGCAATCTTCGGCTATCGGATCTCTGCCACAGATATCCATTTAGAAACAGTATTTACTGCTTTAACACCAAGAACTCTGCATTCTACCCACACCCTTCACGATTCTCCTCAGACTAAAATCTAAATGCGTCAGACTACGGCATTACAAGGGCCATACAATAAGCTGTCGATTTCGATTTACTTGCCAGAAAACAACACATCGAAATAGGTGCGGATCTCGCTGCGCACACGTGGCATTGCCCCAGCTTACTGATATCATATGGTACCATCACTCTGATCCTGTAGCTCTGGAATCAGGTAATTTTCCAACAGCAGAGAGGCGGTAAACATGGTGAAAGCGGCATGGTACAGCGAATACGGGAAGAATCAGACTGTTTTTGGGACATTTTTAGGTTAGCCAAGGGAGCGCACGCTGAACAGCTCCAAATAAATTCGGAGTGTTTCCTCATGTTGTCCAAGTGGTTGCTTGCCATTACTGACTACTGCTCTTTACATGTTCGCAGTATTTCAGTACATTTCTCAAGCATGTTTTGTCTACTATTTGTTTTTATGGTAATAATATCAAGGATGGTGGGATAGGCAGAATATACAGCACACCCGAAAGAGACAAGAAAGGTAGGAAACTCGAAGCGGAGTCACTTGGGAAACCTAGATGTAGATGGTAGTTTCTTAAATATAGGAGTTTAGTTGTGTTATCTAGTTCAGGATAATGTCAGTCGGCGGACCCTCAATATTCTAACGAACCTGCGGATTGGAGAAATGGTGGAAATGTCTTGGCTACTTTGGTAAGAATCACCTTCTTGAAGACTGCGTACGGGAGAGTTGGTTACAAGCCAAATTACCGCTATCATGTCGTTGGCGCTTGTTGCATAGCTGGAAGTAAAGCTCTGCTCATTCTGCACCTCGAAACTAATATTTTTGTTTCATTTTTTTAACTGTGTTATTTAATGACGCTATCAATTGTTAAAATTATATAGTCTTGGTGACAGATGCGCGAATGTGTATGAAGAATGATACAAGGGAAAAACGAAGCTCTCAGAGAAAAGGCCTGTATTAGTGCCACTTCGTCTTCCACAAATTCCTCATGGACTGGCCCAGGATTTAATCTGGGCTGACGCTAATTTATGGTTTATATAAATCCTGTAAGTATTTAAGATAATGTAGCCTCGAATAGGATTTAGTGGAATGGACGTGGAAGGAAACGGTTCTTGCATAATTTAAATACTACCTCAGCTTATGCCTGGAGGGGATAAGGAGACCTAATATCACAAAACACCTTCGCCGTGACAGTCTTCGGGCCGAGAATTCTTGACCTCCTGGACAGGAAGATGGAGTGCTGACCACTTTATTGAGATGTCTGGTAAACTGAATAGGTGAGAGGGTTTTTTTTTTTTTTTTTTTTTGGTGAGATGAGGTGCACTACGTAGACTAGTCCGTCAGAGATTCGCAAGCGTTCGGAGGCATGAAGTTGCTGCGTCGTGTTGGTGACACAGTAACAGGCTAGACGGCCCTATATGCTACATACGGCAGCAGCAAGAATTTCGTATCCTTTCAACAGTTGGGACCTTATTCACGGAATAGAACACGATCCATCTTCTTTTCCCTCATCATGTTCAGTGAAGTGAGAACTGCAAATTTCCAAGAATGAAAGTGAGTTGAAGATATCTGAGGTTATCACGCTAGCGCCCCCATCTTCAAGGTCGTGTACCATGTCTAGTGTAACGATGGATATCTCCAGCTCCTCCAAAACATCTGTAAATACCACTTGACACGGTGTCTTATCCCAGAATAATGTTATTTGAATGTGAGTTCGTTCCCTGATCACACCCCATCTATTAAAAGTACACTTTGTATGTATCAGGTTTATCAGTTTCAGCTGCTAATGCGCACAGTATTCAGCAGGGTAAGATACAGCTCCGCGACTTCAAATTTTGTCTTGGTAATCAGTTTACAGAGGTTATTTAGAGGTATTAACTGCAGGCAGCCACAAAATAACGTACACCCGCTGTCTATGGCGGTTTGGTTATCCATACAGGCAATTCCGTCTGATATGTGGCCTGCCTTCACAAGTAATTCACTTTAGAACAAGACAGAGATATGTGAGGCCTGCAGAGAAGAACGCGAGACTTGTGGTTGCCACAACGGTCGCTATAATATTATTGCTCCTGCGAGATATTGCCTTTTGGCTTGCAAGAAATTTACAAAATTTTGGATTAATTTGCTTCTTCCAGGTTTGGGACGGAAGAAATAAATGTTACCCTAAAGATAGAGCCAGCAGGTTCGTCCGAAAATGTAAGCATGCAAGAGATTCCGAGTTTTATTCCCTGCAGGGTAGAGCTTTTTCTGTTCTTTGCAGAGTCTTAACTGACTCTCGGTCTCATTCAGCCGTCAGTCCAATGACAAGCAGAGGGCTGTTTCTCTGGGAGGGAATCCGCCATGGTCTAAACCTGACAAATGACTTCCACCTAGTGCCGAGTTTAGTATTTGTAGCTATGACACTACTTCCCCTCTCCCACATGTCATTATGGAGTGGTGTTTAGTTAGTAACAAACACAACTTTGCCTTTCTTAACATTATGCAGTAGGAACACTGAACGGATTTATTTCTAAAAGCAAACATTTATTCGTCTGAGTTTAATACTCTCCAAATGCACTGTATGAAGTCATGTAATACTTTCTATTCTGCTGAAAGTGCGCGGAGAGTAACTGAAGTGCACTTACCTGTATATGCCTTTTGGGTCTCTGTTAATGAAGTGTACGCTTTCTCCAAACAGAATTAAGCGTACACACTTAACCTTTTAAAGCCTAGTGGTAACTTTACATACTACCAGGTTTAACATTAAACAATTCTACGTGGTGCCCACATTGCGTTTATATGTTTTGTATGGATCTCAGAACAAACAGCAACTTTTGCCTTATAAAATATTAAGAGACTGGTTTTTATAACCGAAGTGGAGAGTGTTTACAGCGCGGTACGCACTGAGTCCTTATATAAAACAGATACGATTCGTCTTTAAAAGGTTAATGTAATTTATAATTTAATGCGTCAAGATTTGATATTTTAAAAGATAAAGCGGAAGTTTAAGGGGTGCTGGGAAACTGAATAAATTTACAGGTCGTCTGGGTTGCGTTGTGTTGCGTAAATTAAACTTCACTGATCTATTTCTCTATTATAAAAAGATTTTAAAAATTTCGAAAAAAGACAGAACACATTTCTTTGGTCAGCAGTCTTTATAATGGTGTGAACTGTCTGACAAGTGCCACATCTGTCTGCTGTCACAAAAACTGTCTGCGAATGAATTTCAGGATTTCTTATTTATTTCTCTTGAGGGTACTTGCTTTCCTGACTGTTTGTGTTAATTACGTTAAAATGTGAACTGAGTATACTTGAAATTTTGTTTACACATGAGATGATATTTATGTGGTTCAGAGTGGGCACAAATCTGACTGTATTTTTTGCTATGTATTGTTTTTATGCAATATTATTGTATCGGTGTTCATTGCGTACTTATGTTTCTTGTGATTAACGTTAATGAGATATTTATTTTTACACGAGTGTGAGTTTGGATGATTATTTTACATTCCAGTTGCAACATATCATTCCATACCAATTGTGATTTCCCATTCATCCACCCCGTAGTGTGTTCGGTACGCCGACTGCACTCTCTTGGCTCCTCACACCCCATTTTATCCGACACATCATGCACAAGTCGTGATTCTATGCAAGTTACAATATATCGCAGTATTGACATGACATGTCTGCTAGTTGGACAGAGATTCTTTTTGAACGAAGGTAATCTGTAAATAAAAACCAAATTCTCACGCTTATAAATTTCGTTTTAGCCAACACTGGTGGGCGCGCGGTCAAAGGTGTAGGTCTGTGGTCACTAGCTTGCTGGGATTGCGGGTTCGAATGCCTCCGAAGGCGTGGATGTCTATTGTGACTGTTGTGTGTTGTGCAGGTAGAGGTCTCTGCAACGGGCCAATCCCTCGTCCAGGGGAGTCCTACCGAATGTGTATGTGTCAGTGAGTGTGGTTACGTGCTAAAAGTGACGCTCTACACCCACAGGCATGGATACGTACTTTCGCAATTTTATGGTTTTGTTTTTCTGCATTTTTACCAGTTTGTGACGTCACGTTGAACCTTAATTGATTCAGTGTCCCTGTCGGAAGGTTTTAGCACTCCTACATGGTGTTCGGAATCTCCCGGTTTCAGATCTCGACCTGAACACCGGTTGTGAATTGCAGGCAAATAGCATAAAAACTCATTCATTTAAAACCACTTCATCTCTGACATTGGAGGTCATATTGTGCCCCAAAAGGTTGATACTTATCGAACAAACTACATGACATCACAGCCGAGAATACTTAGTAGTGTTCACACATTGCTGTCACGGCGTAAAATATTTGAAAAATTACATTTTAAATAATTCTCTAAATTACTAACCAAAATTTTAAACCATCTCTTATCTTCCAGTCTGCTGCCTAAAAACGCAGACATAAGACATAAAAGAAAAGCTGTTTCTGTGCAGGCCATGAAGGCATATGGAGGAGTGGCTTCTTGCTCCACTCATTCCAAATTTCGTCACTAGATGACAGTGAATGATCAACTTCACGCACTGGCCGCTTTACCCCCAGGGAGAGTGGCATCGACACCTTTTGGGTAGGCGGCTATTTGGGCACCAATGCCAGTCTGAAAGCTTTGGAAAAGAGCTATATCTGTTGCCTGTGCTGGGAGTCGAGCCATGGTACCTTACACCTCCAGCCCACAATCTACTCATTACGCAGACTATACTATCGCAGCTTCCCACATGAGATATGAGTCACTATAGGTTTTTGTTTTTTGTGTGGGTGTGAATCTTGGTCTGTTATATGGAGGGAATAACACCATTTGAGGGTATCTGAGAGCGGCTGGATGAGTAAAATATTCGCACTTAAGTAGGAGGAAGTGGGAGGACGCCGGAGAAAATTAAATAAAACGGAGCTTCACGATTTGTGCTTCTAGACAAACATTATTGTGGTGATAAATTGAAAGCGAATGAGATGGGCGGAAGATGTGGCATGCATGCAAGGCAAGATAAATGTACAAAGGGTATGGCGAAAAAACTCAGCAAATTAGAGGGCCTGGAAGATTTAGTTGTAGATGGAAGAATAATATTACAATGAATCTAAAGTATGTTGGGTGGGGTAGGGAGACGTAAGCTAGATGCTTTTGCCCGGGCTACGGGCCAGTGACTGGCTGTCGCGAACTCGGTAATTAACATACTGACTCTATAAAATGCTGGGAATTTTTAACCAGATCTGGAACTATTGGCTTAGTAAGAAAGTACGTGCTTAATGGAGTAGTCGGTTTTATAGCATGGGGAACGTTAAACATTTTGTTCACACGAAAGAATCCCCAGACTAACCTGTGAGGATCCCCGCAGAACCCCATTCCTAATTTCCGTTTCCAGCACTGCAGCCGACCGCATGAAGTGCTGGTTCTGGCGCCGAGCCATACCATTCATGTGAGAGCTGCATCGGAGAGGATATTGGACAGGCGAGAAGACATACGAAGCTAATCTGCTCCGAGAGAAACAAAACACAACACGGATAACCCCGTTTTAATGTTTGGATTAAATTTTACATTGGTTTCGTGAGTTAAAATAGACGAGCATAGGGTGTCCTATATTTAGCGTGAGAAACAGACCGAACAGCATCCTGCAGCTGTAAATAAATCTCTACACTTGTCTTTGGTAGATGCTTCTTTCAAATATCTACCGCGTCATCGGCTATCCGGAGAGAAGGTTTCGATATCTTTCTCAGGCCCTCCAGTACACAGACTAGGCCAAGATTGCTTCATTGCAAGCTCTTTCCAGTTCATTATCATAAATCGTGTTACCATTTGGCCTTGCCTATATATTCTAAGTTACTGACAGCATTGTAGAGTATAGGACAAAGATAAAAGGTGAGGGATAGATTTTTGTTTATCTGAAACATATAAGATAATGCAGCTTATGTGTGTGATGCTGGAGTGTGGTATATTGATAGCCTTTAGGAACAGGCGCACAAGATGGTTGTAATACAAAGCACAAAGAGAGGTTCTTAGCCTGCATATTCAGTAGTCTCAAACTATCCCATAAGAGCTCTGGTCTATAAAAGTTATTAAAGCCAAGGGTTACCTGTGAATACTGAGGAATGGTAACTGCTAAACCTTTTCTTTGGAATTTTAAAGTTATTTCGCTAATATATGATGTATATTGGAAAAGAATTGTTGTGTCTTTTTACATTTTGCAATACCAGTAGCAGATTTATAATATTTATTGAACCTTTGCATCGAGAATTTCATCTAAATAGCACCTAAAAATCCAGTTACTGATTTACAGTAAATAAAAATAACTGAATTACACTGGTAAGTGGTTTTGTGATGTTTAGCGAAAGAATCACTGATAATTAATTAAAACAATTAACACAAAACAGAAGGGGATGAATTCCATCAGAATAGTTAAAATGATTAAACAATCGCTGCTTACTGTGTGACCCGCATCAAGTACATAAAAAATATAGTCAAAAGCGACGATTCTGAATGTGCAACATTTGTGTAAAATTTCGATTTTGTATTCAGCTGTTAAGAAAAGAACGAAATGCTACATTTGGAGCATAGTTTTTGTATGAGGATGAAAATTTGACAGTTCGGCAAATAGATTATAATCACCTTGAAAAATTTTAAATGCGTTGCTAGAGAAGAATGGAGGAGGTCATTTGGACCGATGATGTGAGAAAAGATGAAGTATTACGCAGAGTGGAGGAGGAAAGGTACAACCTACATGCAATAAAGTGAATAGAGGCTAAATGGATGGTTTCCTTGATGGGTAGGAACTACCTTCTAAAACATGTTATTGAAGAAAAAATAGAAGAGACGGAAAGACAAGGAAGAAAACATAAGCAGCTACCGGATGACCTAACTAACTAACTAACTAACTAACTAACTAATTAACTAACTAACTAACTAATTAACTAACTAACTAACTAACTAACTAACTACATGGAGCAGAGGCCTTCTTGAGAAGCTATCAGTTTCTCAGCTAGTCAAGATATTCCCCGCATTTTATGGAACCCGGAGGTTCATTACCACATTCACAACAGCCCGCCACCTGTCCGTATCCTGAGCCAGCTCAATCCAGTCCATGTCCCCACCCCACTCCTTGAAGATCCGTTTTAATATTAACCTCCCATCTACGTCTGGGTCTCCCAAGTGGTCGCTTTCCCTCAGGTCTCCCCACCAAAATCCTGTATGCACCTCTCTTTTCCCCCGTACGTGCTACATGCCCCGCCCATCTCATTCTTCTCGATTTTGTTACCCGAATAATATTTGGTGATGAGTACAGGTCGTTAAGTTCCTCGTTATGTATTCTTCTCCACTCCTCTGTCACCTCGTCCCTCTTAGGCCCAAATATCCTCCTCATCACCCTATTCTCGAACACCCTCAGTCTTTGTTCATCCCTCAGTGTGAGAGACCAAGTTTCACACCCATACAAAACAACAGGTAAAATTATATTTCTGTATACCCTAATCCTTCAGGTAGATAATACTAGAATTTGAAAGAGGAAGCACTAGATAACACTCTGGACAACCCGCTTTAAAGAGGTTTTTGATGTGTCGCAAGAGAAACCCCGCGATTAGTTAATTAATTTATTGGACTATTTTACCCTAACATAAGCTTTAAACGTTTCGCTTCTCTACCACAGTCAATTTGAGCAATATCACTTTTTTTTTATGGCGCAACAGCCTCTAGTGGGCCAGGACATCCTTATTATCGAGGCTTCACGATCACACTCAGAGATACCATATTCGGTAGGATTCTTCTGGGCGAGGGATCAGACCGACACAGAGACGTCTACCTGACAACACACAGCACTCACAAGAGACAGCATCCATGCCCCGGCGGGATTCGAACCCACAATCTCAGCAATCGGGTGGCCGCAGATCCAAGCCTTGGACCGCGGAGCCACTGGGATCGGCTGTTTTTTGTTACATATGCGTAATTCAAACTACTATCCTCTTGTCGAATAAGAACATTTATGGTCTTATTCGCAGCAAGCAAATACAGATCCACATCCGCAGGCAGAAAAATCCGGTCAAAGACCTTACACCATATTT
Source organism: Coptotermes formosanus (assembly GCA_013340265.1). Classification (NCBI taxonomy): domain Eukaryota; kingdom Metazoa; phylum Arthropoda; class Insecta; order Blattodea; family Rhinotermitidae; genus Coptotermes; species Coptotermes formosanus. Next base: position 187,364 of record BLKM01002586.1, read on the forward strand.
CTTTAAAATCAATCATAGTATTTCCTTTACTCCTAGGTTTATCAAGTGACTTCTTTCTCTCCGGGTTGCCCATCCAACTACTGTATAAATTTCTCATTTTTTCCAAGAGTACTTCATGCCCTGCCTATATTTTCTTTTCTTCTTTGCGCACTAAGTGCATTAGCAGAATGTGTTCCACTCCAAGGCACTGTGTCCGAAAGATTTAGCTCAAGCACTAACACTTCCAGCTCGTATTTGGGATGTGTCCCACTATCCTAACTCAGGTTCCTTATGGTTTTCCTCAGTAGCCTCAGGCAAATTTCAAAATATAACCTCTTGTTGGGCTGCGACCCTCTTTTTCCACATTTTTCTAAATTATTATTTCCTTATGATGCTACCCATCAGACACACACAGACAGCGTCATTAAATTAACCAGAAATTAAAAGCTAAATAAATAAATAAATAAATAAATACATTATTAATAACCTGATCCCTATGCAACTTTTTTTAATATGTCAGTCTCCTTAGTGTGGGCAGATGTGAGCATCCTGCCTAGCTCAGAGCTGTCAGGTTTCTGCAGCTACCGTCCTTCTGGAGACTACTTTTTCGTCGGTGGAGTGGTCCTAACCTAAGGGGGCTAAAAATTTTAAAGGGAAATATTGAACAGAAGAACTCCTTCCAAACTTATGAACGGTTCACTTTATGCTTACAGTTTTGAATGTGGCATAATTATCATTGCGTGTGTGGCTAATAGGAAATGTGAATTAGAACAGCGAGCATTAGTAGTCCGTTGAATTCTCCTGTGAATAGCCAGGTGCATTGCTCTAATTACGTTGGAAACTGCTTTCCAGCTGTCCCAAAATTAACAATTAATTGACCTAATAATAAACTGAAATTAATTTAGAAATTTAATTTGTACTTTCCTCTTCCCTAAGTGTAAATAACCTTTGTTTGATATCTAAGCCAGGAATTACATGGCGTTTGAGGGTCATCAAAATTGTTGTATGGATAGCGAAATGGTCCCGTTAAACTTACAGTCGCTTTTTTCTTTGTTACCTGTCGCTTTCTTTTTGCGAGCTTATGTGAAGGGTTGGCATAAGAAATTACTTCTCAGACGAGTGGATTCATAGTGTTACTACAAAGTTCGTGTAATATATATAACTTGCGTAGGCCTACTTTATTTCCTTGTGGCGCTTCAGCCCTTATTGGGGGTCATGTTCTTCCCTTAAGAAATTTCACGATTACACTGATTTTAGACACCCCACACGCTGTAGGACTCCCCTGGACGAGTGATCATTCCGACGCACGGACTTCCACCTAACAACACACAACAATCACAAGAGACAGACCTCCATGCCCGGGGTCCCAGCAAGCGAGCGGCCGCAGACCCACGCCTTAGACCGCGCGGCCCCTGGGATCGGCATGTGTGTGCTTAGCCACTTGCAATATTATCAAAATTTTCTATTTCTGATAAGGAATTAAACCGGTACATTAGTAGCAATATCACAATCTCTGGAGCAACGGCGCCACATAGTTTGTAATGTTTTTACCCTGAAGGTGGAAATTTCTTCGAAATATTGGTATTATGTAAATATTGGTATTATTGGTATTATAAAGTAAATTATGTCCCTCTCTGAAAGACCGTCCTATTGGTACTGTCATGAAAACATCGCGCAGTGCAAGTAGTAATTTTTGGCTTGCCAAAAGTAGTGTTAATAATCTTCTTGAAAGAAGAGTAAAGCATTTAGAGGAGAGATTACAACATGTTTCAAGACACCACATTATTTAAAAACTTAAAATATTTTAAGTCTCTTTCATTGTTCTGCTCTGTGTAACCGCAGCCTCAGCGAAGGCGGGAGGGTAATTAACAAACCGCTGTTAAAAACAATCGTAGTGGACTTTCATTAGCAGCTTTAACTCGATGCATTTCGACCATTATATAATACTCAGCGTCTCCATACATGCGTAACAAGCTACTGAACTTCACGTCAAGATCATAGCTTAAACTGAAGTATACAGTGTTAAGGATATTTAAAATCTAAAACTGTGCCGATGATATGTTTGTCAGTATGCTGCTGCATACATCTGTAAGTTGCATTCCTGCGTTTTGCCCAGGCATGTGTTTAATTATGTGATGCCTGGTATATGAATTGGTTGTGGCTTCCGGTTAATCTTGCTAGTTTCCTAACTTTTCACCATCAGCAGTAAGTTCAGCTTCAATGTCCATCTGGCAGGCCTGTACATTACATTAGTACACTATTGAGTCATGAATGTTACTGCACTTGCTCCCCAAGTTCTCAAGACACGTAGCTGCACAAATTTTTCCCGACGTTTTGAAAGAACTTAGGAACGTAGCGCCTTCAACTTAAAAGGTTGAGCGGTCCACGAATTCCGTCGAAACGTCGGGAAGCACTCACCCAACACCACAGCGTCACATTCCACAGGGCCTGAACCTTCAGCAAAACCTCTTCCAGCTGTGAGAACCTGAAACCCCCCATTATTGCAGTTAGACCATATACTCAAACAGTTGCATGCAGTCCTTATTGGTTAGGACTGTCTGGTTGCACCGGCATTGAATCATGTCGTACTTAGGACAAAGCAGCCGGAGCGTGAAGCTGATCACTCCCTTTTATGTTAGTGCTGAGAATAAGAAGTTAAAGAGCTCGTTTATCTTTGTCGTCCCTGCAAGTCTACAGGGCGTGGTGCAGAAATAAACACTGCAAAAACCTTAGGTTTTATTTGTGTTCCCTCCGCTTTTCATCACAATGATATCGCCTTTATTTTCGTCTGACCTTCCTGTTTCAATTCGGAAATCAGGTGTCAGAATCGTAAAAGTCCTGTAATATAGGTCAAGTGGCCGTTGTAGAATGATAGAGGCTGTTTAATTTCCTTCGCTTGACGTTTGTCTTTCAAAACACACCCAGCGTCATGTTACGGCAGCGAGCCAACTTTGCTGCCATGCCGTCACTCACACTGCAATTCTGATACAGTCTAGGCGAAAAATAATACCCCAGTGCTTGCTGTAGGTGTACCATCTTGTTTAACGGAAAAAGTTTCGATTTTGGCCAAAAAAAAGATATAATTGTATACGTTACATTATTCTCACCGTAAATACCGATCATTTCCCTAAACAGCATTAACAAAATGGCTTTATAAAGGATGCAGTTTGTTTTCTGTGCGTTTGGAACTTAATTTCTATTATTTAAATCCATTTCAATTTTCAAAAGTATATATGGAAGCGTTTGTTTGAACTGACCCTTCAGCAAAGACTTTTGACTGGGCAACTTCATAAAATAAATAACCACCCCATGAAGGATAGTCTGCGAGAAGCTGGTAGTAACTCAGCTGTCCAAGAAGTTCTTTGCTTCTGTAGGACCAGGAATTTTAGTATTCACAGGATCTCGTTAATAGTCACCTGTTTTTAAAATCCCTTTTAATACTTCTCGTCATCTTGGTCAAATTCACTCAAATACTATCCTAGTTCAAGGTAAATTTATCTCTCTTCCAAAGCGGGGGTTGGGGGGGGTTATATTTCTGTGTCGGACAAAATCACGTCGTGCCGAATTCTTGTGGGAAAACATGGTTAATTAAATGCGGACGCATATGCATGGCCCCGCTCCACCCATTGCTGAAAATTCGCACATTTCGGACGTTAATATTTACACAGCGATTGGGTAGCTGATACTGCCAGCTGCCGCGGCCGTTGTGTGAGTAACCACTCGCAATTTTCCACGTGCATTTAAATTCTTCGGCTTTCACCAATTTTTTTCCCACGTACTGAATTATTTTCAATCGCGTCGCTTTGAGCGAGGGGTTACTGTATCCTAAAAAAATATTGAACCCATTTCTAACCTCCTTCGTAATTGCCACGTGTCAGGCCTGTTTCATCCTTCCTTACCTGACTATCCGATCAACCTACCTTCTTAATCTTCACTTATTAGTCTAAGCCACGCGGTACGTCACGGGGGGATATTTCTAACTCTTGGTTGTTTATCCCACTTCCATGGTGTTTGCATATGTCTACTAATGCTGTATTTCTATTTTCCTCCATACGTTGTACACTGTAGGTGTATATACACGTATGTATACACACACACGCATAGCTATATATGTACGTATATACACATACACCTATTCTGTCCCTTTCTGTAAATTTCAGGTTTCCAGCGGAAGTGACTGTGAAGATTATTACTGTCTTCTGGGATGTGACAAAACGTAGAGTGGCAGACATTTACCGACGTTTCGGGATACTCTGTTGCCGTCGCCATCAAACTAGATCAATTAACTGTAATAATTCTCAAACATCCACATTGGCCATTTTGTCTCTAATATTACATTCCAGATTCGTGCTTTGGATAAATACGATAAACGTACCAGAGAAATTATTGCAATTTGTTCACTGCTCGTGGTGATAGAGGCAGCAGGATCATCCAAAAGGTCGCTAAGTTTCTGCCAGACTACACTGCGTTACCTTTCAGAAGTCAGAAATGTTGACAGCCCACTTTTTTATATGAGTCATCCCGCTGTGACGAAGATACACGGATGGATAAAAACCGTCAACCACAACTCTTTTTGTGACTGAGGGTTATTACTAGTCTGTTGACATCTCAGTGACTTTCAAATATTTCTTTTCAAATTTTTTAAATGTCAAGTTTTGTACACCTTACATATTATTACACATTTATGTTAAACCAACAAACGCACAAACTGTTGATAAATATATTTTATCTAACCACCCCTTCATACGTTTCGGTAATCAAATTACCCTTTTCAGGGGGCATGAAAAGTGACAAGCACTGCTTACATCTCATCACTGTAGGGTTCCACATCCAAGGACCTTCCCATGTCAACGTCTAAGACAATTCACTACACCACAAACCGTTATAAATAAAATGAGGTAATATACAGAATAGAATGTACATACAAGTTATTCATAAAACATTAGAACTTCAAATTTTGATACTTTACAGTTTTCAGCATTTAAAATGAACATTACTGTCCTCTGAAGAGTGACGCCTTGTTATCTGGTAGAAACATGGCGATCTTACGGAATAACCTGGAATCTAAAATTCTTATAACCCTGAGCATGGAGACGCTGGTGTGTCTGTAACAGGCTACATGGCGTCGCTTTTCAGATAATGGGTACCTCCTCCAAACCTCAAATCCCGCTGTGTAACCTACGGTTATGATGTCGTGAGTTCTTTTTGAATCAAAGAGCGTGAATGCAGCAGGTCGTCTGAGAAAAATCCCTTTTGCTCTTTGCTATCCTGTGCTGTGATTGTTACTGTGTAATATAACGTGATTACTTACGAATGAAATGGGTTCAGGGAATAAATTTTGAAGCGACGTTTTATGACGGCTGGCTTTAACGTTCCCACGCCCTCTAATGTGCGTAATATCACTTTCACGATAATTTGACACATGTCATTAATAGACAGACGACTTTGGCATGTACGTACTTTTACCCAGAGAAGATATTCTTTTGAGCTTTCTACAGACTTTTTCTGTAGCAAGTTTATGAGACTCGATAAACTTACGTGCACAAGTACAAAATAGTGCATCGGCATAAAAAATTAGACTCTAAGCATATAATATGAGAGGAGAATCTACGGTATTCATTCGTGCCTTCCGTTTAATACGTCACTTATTCGCCCTTGCCCCACCCTCAAGGCCTTGTGTGACTTAACCTCCTTCCTCGGTCCCATAGATATTTGAATGGCTTCTCTCCGACATTTAATCTAAATTATACCAGCGTATGCTGAAATGCGGTGATGGCTGTGTGCACTGTGTGTTGTTTGCGCGTGGTCGGAAACATGGGTTGGAGTGTTTACGTATGTAAATTACTGTATAAGACAGCTGAATGGCGTCTGGCAAAACGTGACTCTATTTCCGTCATCTTTTCATGCTGTCGTCGTTAAAGTCGATGAAATAATAGACTTACTGGTTATGTGTGTTTTACCCTTGCTTATTCTGTAGACAATGGTAATCGGAAGATGTTCTTTTTTCAGAAAGTGTAATTGAGAAATATTCTAGGTATGAGTTATTTATAGTTCTAAAAAGAAATATAAGTGAAAATAATATTATCGTCCCCGTGTTTTGTCCATGGTTAAAAACGTTCTAAGACACACTCGATGTAGGTATTGAGCTGCATGAGAGATATGTTATATATGTAGGTTTTTATCGTGAACACCATAGGCCAAAAGAGAAGAGAAGCATAGGACGCCAAAGGAAAAGATGGAAGGACCAGCTTCACCTTGAGGAATAAAGAACAGGCACGACGCCTAACACTTTACAGCTTATGATGATGATGATGATGATGATGATGATGATGGCCATGAACACGAAACAACATTTTCTGAAAGGGGTGATTAGACCACACCAGCTTCATATAAACAAATCTTTCTTTCAATATGTATGCAAATTGAAATATAAAAGCTATTTTGTTTTTTCAGTGACGCCGTAACTTCCTTCTAAGAATATGTCCCTTAGCGAGTGCACTTTTCAATTACGTATTTGCATTCTAAGGAGAACACTAAATACGTGGAATATCCTATAGTCTCTCATGAGAAGCTAAGGGTCCCTTAGCTAGTAAAGAATTCTCTCTCAGTTTATAAAACCTGAAAGTTCATTCCCATATTCACAAGAACCCGCCAGTAATATCCTTCTTGAGCCAGATAAATTCAGTCCACACGTTTCCATCTTATGTATTTAAAAAACCGTTTAATGTTATCCCTGCATCTACACATAGGTATTCCATTCTAAATGGCAAACACAAACAGTGTGTTAGATGCACTTTGCTCACGTTGTTGTTCTGGATATCATATGCCCATACCAGTCAGACAGATCTCCACGTCCTTTAATTTACTGTTCTGCATATAGACCGTTTGATATTGCTAAATCTGACATGATCTCCTCAGATTGTCAGTGGGCTTCACGCCCTTAGTTCATTGCTCTGTATATTCATTGTTATAATGCTAAATCTGACATGATCTCCACAGATGTACAGCGCGACTTGCCTTCTTTAGTTTTCACTTCCCTATATTGATCTACAAAGCGAGCTTTGCCTTCGTTAGTTTACCGCTCTGTATACTGACTTTCTTACTGCCTATCTTGCTGAATCTGACAAAATAACGTGCCGAAGATATATGTGTGGCTGATCTCTCAGAACTGGAGGAAGTGTCGGTCATGTTGTATCTGACGTTGTCAGTCGGTATGTTTGGTGTAGAACTGTTGTACAGGCTCGTAACTTGACTTTTTCTTTCTTGACCTTTCCAGATTTGTCGTCATGTGGCGCCTCCTCTTAAGAGAAGATGAGGCTGTTTTTTACGAAATCTAAGTCTTTGTCAATGTTTAAAAATCTTTTAAAATTTACGTGGAAATATTTTCCATTAAGACTACAGCATATGTCAGTAAAATGTGTACAGGGCCTGGGTTAAATTCCAAGCTAGTCCATGCGGGATTTGTGGTGGATAAATTGGTATTGGGACAGGTTTTTCTTTGACTCTTTCTTTTCCTCTGTCAGTATCCTTTCATCAGTGTCTCGTAGGCGCTCATTATTCTACCATCGACGGTATATAGCCCTATCAACTGACCGCGTTGTTTAGTAACATGCAATGTACAGGACCTGTGTCACTTAAGGCTTGTGCAAAAGATAATGCCTTAACTTTCTTACCCTCTATGTTGTTCATTTCCGTGCATATGCTCAATACCGTAAAAGAGATCCAGCTTATGCACAATGTTACCGTTTATTTATCAACCTTTGTCTTTTTAGTTCCCCAACATGTTTCGGCAAATAGTTACGCAGTCATCAAGGGGGTATTATTACAAACTGCATAAGATGTGCATTAATAGAAATTATAAAATGGCAAAACCGTCAAAAATGTTAAAACTTCTGTAAAATTCTTGTGCTGGTTTGGTGCTATGTTGTTGGTTTTCAGTCCGGTGTCCCTAAGGCGTGTAATTAGAGGTGTATCTGCTGTAGGACATACCGCCTATCGGGCCAGGTGTGTTGAGTAACACTCATACTCAACACACCTGGCCCGATACGCGGGATGTGCTACAGCAGATACACCTCTAATTACACGCCTTAGGGACACCAGGCCAAAAATATCAACAACATAGCACCAAACCAGCAAAAGAATTTTACAAAAGTTTTTAACATTTTTAACTGTTTTACCATTTTATAATTTCTATTTCATGAACATCTTATGCAGTTTGTAATAATACCCCCTGATGATGGCATAACTATTTGCCGAAACATGTTGGGGAACTAAAAAGACAAAGGCTGATGAATAAACGGCAACATTGTGCGTAAGTTGGATCTCTTTTACTGAAAGGAAGTTTAATTACTTGAACAGTCATAAGATTAGGCCATTTAGGCATTGTGTTGCGATTCGTGTTATTCCATATTCAGTCATCTCATAGTGCGTCTTACGACAGGTCCATAGCCTCTTTCAAAGCGTGTTCTCCACAGGGTTTCATCTAATGCTTCTTCTTTCAATTTACACTACTTTCTCTTTTCCTTAAGATCATCTTATATCTGCTTACGCCTTCTTCCTCTTCTTCCCATCGCTTTTATACTTCCTTCTCTCTTACCGTGTATTGAACGTCAGTATTTTCGTTCTGTTGTATGACTTCTGCTTTCCTGCATATTTGTGTGATGTAGACCTAAAACGTACAATATTTTGAAGCCATGTGCATGCCAATCGCGAAATGTTTTGAGCGTAGGGAAGTTGTGAGTTGTGTGGTGAATTTTTTCTGTAGGATCTGGGAATTTCCGTCGTTGATTTCAGTCGCAAATTCGCATGCGGAGAAAGTAAAATGAGAGCTTCTTGGGCGGTTAATTTAATTTTAGCCTGTAATTTCTCGCTGAAGAATACAGAGTGAACTCAGCAAATGTTCTGAAGGTTCTGGCTTTTATTTTTCCTATACGATTTCTCCATCCGATCTTTTTCTCAAGGGTTAGACCGAGATGTTTTATGGAATTTGCACAAGGGTTGTTATGACCATTCAGCTTTTATGTCCACAACAGAAATAAATGGCTTGTGTCGTGTCCGCGTTCATTTTTGTGTTCCTGAGCTCACACCATCACTACAGCGTCTAGAGACGGCGTTGGAGTTTTGTGAGAATGTATCGCTAGCTTTTATTTGTAACATGCATGTTCATACAAGTACCGTCGGCAAATAGGGCTACAGAGACAGTTGGTTTTTGGGGGGTATACGTACTATAAGATGCTGGGATAGGAAGTAACCTTGTATTCCCTCTGCCTGTGGAGTGCAACCTGGGTGTCGCGTTCCTTGAGTCCTCATTTTCTTTAATTCTACACACGACTTTACGGGTTCCGTCAAAAGTTTCATAAGAGGAACGCTATATATTCGTTGGATTTACGTTTGTTCTTCTACCAGATTCCTTGATTATGCATTCAAATTGAGCATACGTTTTCCTGTTGCTGTGGTTTTCATTACTTTAAATTGAAAATCAGGAAGTAAAATTGGTATTAAGTTATAATTTCACGTCTCATCTGTTGTCTTCACGTAGGTTTGAACGGTGAGGTTTCTGGATTATGCGTGGCATCCGTGCTAAGTATTCTGTGACTATAACGTCACGTGAGCATAGCGGAAATCTGCATCATATGCGATCTTCCTGGCGTCAAATCTAAGTGGTGAAAAATGACTTTTGCTGCAAGCCTGAAACAGTCACAATTCGAAGATGTTGCGAGTCTGTTGCCCGCGTGGTTTAAACAGGCTACAGCCAGAAATGCAATCGCCAGTGACTCACTGTTGAGAAAAAAAGGCTCTACGTAGCGCCACAACGTTTGGCATTAAAGATTTCAGAGCATCTAATGCAGTGACACACTGTTTTATGCCATAGAATATAAAGAGAGTGCAAAGTGTATACTTTGCAACAGTGGAGGTATGAAGATTAGAACAGTCGCTGAAAATTATTGAGGGTTACAAAACTAAGAACACTCACAATGCTGATGAAACTTGACTGTTCTTCAGGCTTTCACCTAACAATACATTGAGTTTTAAAGGTTATTCAGGCAATGGTGAAAACAATTCCTAGGATAGGGTAAGAGTTCTGTTAGCCTACAGTGCCGATGAGACTGACTTAGACTTACCATTAATTAATGGGAAGAGTGAAAAGCAATTTTGCTCATAACATATCAGAAAGTTTCGCACAAAGTATGTAGCCAACAGAAATTTAAGCAGCAGGCACTTCTGTTGAAGTCTAGGAGGGTAATCTGCATAATAATCACCGATGTCCATATCCAGCAACAGGTGGCGATGTGCGAGTCCCTAAATATGACTTCAAGAAATGAAGCACGGAATTCTGGCGAGACGACGGCTCCTCCTTTTCCTTCAGAATCTCCTCATATCAAACAAACATCCTTGTAATTCCTGATCTACTTTTCGAATGTCTCAAACACTTTGAGGTCAACTCCGGTGAGTCCAAGCCACTGACTCAACGTCGAAACCGTCATGGTTTCAACAAGAATGTGGAGTGTGCGCTCCCGATTGTGGAAATTAAGCACCTAGAAGAAATCGTCAACATATTACGTACGAATCAGGACGCTTGTTGCAATATTTTGGCTTTCGGAGTAAGCGGCGAAAGTGCGGAAAGACCTATGATGAGACTACTTAATTCGGTAGATTACTGTACTTGGCTTTGTGCTTATCGTTCCAGAGAGTAAGCGCAGTTATAATTTAACATTGCGACACACCATTCAGGGAGTCATTATAGGACCGTAGACCAAAAATTACCATTGTGGAAAACGGCAGTCAGAAGAAGGGCCGTATGTTATAAATATACTTGCAGTTGTATCGATATTCTTCCAGCACGTAGCCAGTGATTTTGTAGATAATGGTACGTAAGACAGAGGGCAGTGACGGCCGCAGAACTTTGTCCATGAAATTATCGCGAGCAGCTTGACTTCGGTCCGTATGGCAGCCTCGAGCTTTGCCGACAAATGTTATTTCTGTGTAGTAACACTTCTTATTCTATCACGATGTCTTTCAAAAAGTTTTGAAGCTATTTTTATGCGTATTCAGTGAAAGTTTAATTTCATTGTATCCCTGAAAAGCTATAAGTTATATTTGTAGAAAATGAAAGGGTTATCTGTGGAATAACAGCTAGAGATGCTACCCGGTAAAATTTTGCATAGAAACTTCAAATTTATAGAGCATGGTGAATCGTGAACGAAAGACACATGAGTATGTAAAGCTGCGTAGTGCGTTTAGTCGTACAGCATCGCCCTAAATATACAGCGATAATACGGGGGAGCTGGAGTTCCTTTTATTCCATACCTGACATGGCATAGACCGTACGTCGGTTGTGTGCGGAGTCTGTAAATTTCAACTCGTGACATGTTTACATATCGTAGCATTAAAGTTGCTGCAGGTCCGAAGGCACAGAGGTCATCACCTTTTTCCGCACCGTTACTTATTTCGACGTGTAACTCTAAGAACTGGACCATACGTTATGTCACTGAGTTTTGAGCCGGCGTAGGTGCATAACTCTTCTCATAGATTGGTGGTTATATTCCATCCCCTAGACGTACTTACATTCAGTCTCGTAGAAATTTGTGCTTCTGCTTCCATCTCTAATATTTAAAGCATATTAAATACTCTGTCTATATGGGAAAGCGGATATTACATTCTAGAATGCTTGGTGGGAAATAAATAATATGGAGGACGACGCTTTGAAATTAGTATGCTTGGATGAAGAAATGGTTAATCAGTCCAAAATAAGGTGTGTTTCACTCACAGACAGTTATTTTAGTCTTTGTATTTTCAACACAATGAGATTTCCCATACCAACAATTATGCTTGTTTAAGTGCGGGGACAATAGAATTGCAACAATACCCCTCTCCCCCGAAGAGAGAGCCTAAATACGCAACCAGAAGAATATAAGACGAATTTTACCTTTATCTGCTACTCCGGTATTAATTGTGGATGTACACATTACAGGTTCACGGAATAATTTTAACGCGATTGACAAAATTTTGTACATTAATCTGGCATCCTTTTACAATCCCCCTTCAAAAGATAGCACATATTGAGGTCATTTCTGTCCGCTTGTCTCTTTGTATCACCCCGTAAATGGTCGGCCTTTATAATGGGATACGGAATGCTTGCACCAAAAACTGTCCGTCAGTTCCCATTTCTAGCCATGAAGATCCGTAATAAAATCAAATTTACCTAGGTTCATAATATATAAAGAGGCAGCAAATAGGAAATTTATGAGGAATTCAGTGTGCAAAATTATGGAGTGCGAACATTCTGCTGTTAAATGTGTGTTCTGTTGACCTTGTAACCATTTGTGGTATCAGGTGCTGTGAAGCCCCTCGGTAACTACTGGCTGGGTTTCCCAAGGTCATGGCACTGCCCATTCCACAGGGTGCTACCTCATATCGATCCTTTTCACCTGTTCAGTGACAATACAATATTAACCTTGGGTTTGTTTATCAGAACCCTCAACAGAACATTCCGAGTTGCGTGACATTCGAATTTTTCACAGCGGTGTTGATGAAAAGTGAAGTGTTTTTGACATGTTGTGCCGTGTTTATTGGCTAATAGTTCCAGACATTTCGAGGGACATATGTGCCGTCTTCTTCAGGATCACCCAAGGCTACCATCAGGACCAAGTATGATCATCTTCACGAGCAAGAACGCTCATGGTCATGTCCGAGAAAGACCATCGGAGGAGTCAAACACATTAAGAAGTGTACTGATTGACTCTGAATATGAACGCAGTACGCTTTTTCGAAACGTCGGCAAAGATACAACAGCTGACACGGCGTAGCATCCACAAACGCTTAAAATTTATTCCAAGTTATGTCGTTTAGTGTTTGTCATCATACCAATCATTGTCGTCAGTACGACAGTTTACTTCTCTGTCCCAAGAGGGGGGCGTAGATCATCCAACAACTTCCCTGTTCTTAGAATCAGCGGGTTCAATTTTGCACGCCATCAGGGAACATGGGTGGAACAGCTTTTATGAATATTGACCAAGAGGCAAGTTACATTTAATAGGATATAATAATCTGCACGTGCCGGGAAAACTAAGCACAGCAGGCATTAGGAAGCATATAAATAGAGCAGAAATTCTGGCAAACTCCGATACATGAGCTTAATGGAGGCTAAATACGAAAGTGGAGACTTCCAATTAGGTTGTGCCTTGCTGCCACTTCATGGTCTCTGAGCTATGTGTATGCACGCTTATTATCCTCATCTCATCCTGAATGTTCACTAATTGTAACTCAAGCCAAATTACAGTTAAAAAACATAACTAAGAGACTCTGTTGAGCACATTGTTTCTTAAGAACTTCATATTCTTCCAAACAAGCAGGGAATTCCCCGCATTTTATGAAACACAAGGCCTGTTTATCGTGTTTACCAGATCTTGCCATTGGTCTCTGTCCTGAGGCAGATGAATCCAATCCCTTTTCTCACACTTAGGTCTCCAATGTAGTCTCTTCCAATCAGGTTTCATGTCCGAAATTTCGTAGGCATTTGTTTTATTTTTCCCAATATGTTACACTGTCGCTGACGAGAACAGCTGTGACCTTGAGAGCGTGGGAAGTATCTCTTATTTGCGGGTTAACCTTTGCAAAAAAATAAGCCGTCTCAAAACATGTAAATCCTTCCAAAAATAAGTCTCTATCACTGTAACTGTCACTTTTCACTGATAGCTGTTTTTTTAGGTGTGCAGTTTGTAACAAGCCTGAAGTCAAATTTATGCACAGTTCCAACCAGACAGAACACACCTGCAGATAATAGCGTTTACTCTCACACGCAATGTGCAGCTGCATTTAGGCCTAATATATGTCGAAGTCGATTACAACGTCATGAAAGGAACTGAATGTTTTGTGTCGTTATAAATGGGTGTCGTTCTAACCGAGGAGTATAATGTTATGGTTAATAGTGAGGAACTAATTGGTACCGCAGAACATGCGACGTTATATGCGAGGTGTCGCTTAAACCTATGTCGTTATAACGGGGTTCGACTGTATTTTTAACTGGGATGCATCGTACACTAATCACAAGTTTCTAACGGCGCATTTTACTCTTCGTCACAACAGCCAAGGTCATAACTGTCCTCTTGAGTAACACATGTCCCAACCACTTCATCCTCCTTGATGTGATGACCATAAAATATTTGGTGAAGGGTACAGATTATGAAGTCACTCAACTATAAATGTCTTATGGCATGTAGTTCCGTGTAGTCAGGTGTATGCCGACGTTCCACAGAAACATGCTGCCTCCATCGTCAGGGCAGTCTTGTCTGCCCACCTGTTACTGCCTCTGTCTTAGTCTAAAATGCACCCCTAAGCACCGTGTTGTCGAACACATCAGTCTGTTTAGAACTTTATGTAGAAGATTCAGCTGTTTTGGGATTTTGCTTTCTATCGCTGGGTAAGCACTTCCCGATGTTTCCAAGGATTTTTGTACCTTCACCTTGATGCCAAGCAGTCTACTCTTCTTGGACTGTCTCACACTAAAAATAAAGGCGTCATTATGCTTCGAAACTTTTGGAACTACTGTCCCGTCGACACAGCGTAACATCCCAAAGGACTTGAAACTTCAGCAATACCGCTAAGAGAACATCAAATCTCGTAGACTGGAGGTTATGAGGGCAGTGAAGGTTCCCATATTTGGCTTCCGAGTTACGACACCGTGTAATGTGGTAGGTAGAAACATACTAAATTACACGACACAAACGCACATCGTGTCGCAACATGAACCCGCAATTTATATTCTGCCTTTTAGAACGATATAAATGAGAAGTAAAGATAAATTTTTTCTTCTGCTTACAGAACCACAGCACAGATACGTTTGAAGTTACAGAAAAGGGATGTATCTGGTACTGAAAGGCTAAGTTGCGTGCTATTAAATTTTATATTTTGTGTATTCTAGGCCAATTTTAATACGTACTTTTAATGCTGTAATAAAAGTAAGTCTCTTTAAGGGGAATACATCTAAGCATGGATTTCCGTCTCGTGTGTTGTGCGTTGTGTAGGTAGCAGCCTCTGCGACGAGCTTAACATTGCTTCAGAGGAGTCTTACCGCGCGCGCGTGTGTGTGTGTGTGTGTTTGTATGTCGAACTGCGTGTGATACAGGAACCTCAAAACTAAGGCATCATAGGCTAGTGTTGGACTGTTGTGCCACATAAAACATTATACATATCTGGTGGCGCATTTCTAGTTTAGGTTTATGTATTTAGATATAAGAATGGTTACCTGGTGCCAGAGTGTTCGCCCATCTTATACATACTCGTTGTGTGCACATGCGTAATACATGCACGATTTGTCGAAATACGTGTTGTTACAGCATAAGATTAAAAATGAGAGAATTTTATTATGTTTGCGATGAGCGTCTCAAGTGTCTAAAGGATTCGGACTTAAATGATCAGCGCGCTCACACGTGTAAAAAGTGGAAAAACGTATTAAATCTGTTGGCTGTTTAATGTCATGCAACTGGAGCTGAAAATGAAAGTTTGCTTTCGTTATCAATAGCACCTGTCATTTTCTAAGCTGAACTGGTGAGAGTGATTTACGTGAAAATAGAATCCGATCGATACTCACGAATCCCAGATTACGTACACTGTAATTACACATTAGTCAGTGGCGTGGCACAGCAATACGTGAAGGCAAACAGAGCAGTCTGTGATGCCATCAACTGTCGACAAAACTCTTCACAGATATGTTTATTTCTCTGCTTCCTCCGTCGGATTTATATGGAAAGGCCAGTTACCGATATGCAATGAAGCTAATGTGGCCCTTTTCTAAAGCTACCGTCACTGCGTTTGTCTGGGATGATTCAGGAAAGATACGAAAAGTCTGTCAGGATACTAGAGTTGCGGTCGAGGTTCAAACCGGGCACCTTCCTCATATTATCAGATCTCGTTACTGCAGCTTGAACCAGTATGATTCGTTAACAAGAAACCAATTGAAAATATAGAACATACGGACGCGGGAGAAGGATTTGGCCATGTTAGAAGGCAGGGAGCCCCTCAGTATTTTAAATATGTCCATGCAGCCTAGTCTCTCTTGAGATGCTAATGAGTAGCCAGTCCACGAATTCCCCGCATTTTAGTGGATCATAAACTTCATTACACTGTTCGCCTCAGTCCGTCACTTGTCCCTAACCTGTGCCACATTAATCTATCCGTCAACACCCTATTCTATATTTTATTCGAGATTCCATTAACATTATGCTTTCATCTACACTTAGGTCTTCAAATGATCTGTTTCATTCAAGTTTTCCCACCAGAAACCTGTACGCGTTTTTTCTCCTCATTCATACATTCCACATGCCCTAATCTTTTAACGTCCACAATTTTATCACTTTATTTAGCGAGAAGTACGAATTATGAAGCTTGTGATATGCAGCTTTCTGTTTCTTCCATTCTCGTCGCTCCAAACACCATGCTTTCCGTAACTTATTTACATTTAAGTGTCATGAGTGCCAGAGGCAGTTCTCGATCTCGCAGGATGGCTCCCTTTTCAGAAACCTCAGGGACTTAATTTAACCTGTCCGCATTTTCCTTTTCTTGCTGTGCTATTACATTTTGTTTGTAGACTGTGCACTCCTACCTTCGAGTTCGAATACAAATCCCATCGGAAGACCAGTGCACACTGTTCTCTCAGCAAAAGGAATTTCTCTTCTGTAAGTTAGTTACAAAAGAACACTTCGAATTTCCTGGGAAAACACGATGACAGTTCAATGAAATGCGGTCTAGTTTCGACAACAATTGGATAGGAAACGGTGCCCGTCCTAGGGCTATGGTGCTAGCTGTGTTGCCTACAGTTAGTTTGTTAGTTTAATATTTTTAAGCGTGAAATTAACTTTAAGAATATTTTGAAATTTATTTTGTGGCTGACACAAAACACATATGCCTTCTTTACAAGACCAACTATTTCATGCCTTCAGGAATACACTCGCTTTTTTGTGTGTGGAAAATCCCACCATGTAAATAAATACACTTTGTGGGCAGAGGGGGGGATTTTCACTCTTAGAGTTGTGTATACAGTTGCATGTAGTTAGTGTTGCGTTATAAGGAATTCTCCTAATAGTGAAATGATTGCTGTGGGTGCCATCTGTTGTGATGTGTGAAACTGTACGCTTTTCCTGCGGAGTATGTTACTTGAGTAAATGTCTATTATTTTTGCCCTAAACAGTATATAGGATTGGTCTTTCTTATTGAGACCAATAGAAATTACTCTCCTTTGATGTGGGGTCTTTTAATCACTAGTTACCAGACTACACGGCGTCACATCCCAGAACCCAGTACACTTCGTACTGCCGCGAGATCCTCTAATCCCGAAGATAGAATGCTTGTTCTCTGTCACGGAGGGACAGACATTTTAAGCATTACTAAGTCATTAAATTTCAACCTCTCAGCTTTATTAAAATGCCGCCATATTGTGTCCTTCCCGACGTTATAAAAGTTCCACCATACTGCATCCCTATCAGTGTTAATATCAAAACTCAGCTCAAGCACATCACATATGTAACTTCTGTCTTCTGCGACGTACTTAAACACTTCCCTTCCCAGCACTTCGTTTTTTCACTTCTCGACTCATTGCCTTGCTTGCAACCTGCCTTTACGAGAGGAAATGTCGAAATTGTATAACGTTCCGTTTTCCCAGTAAAACATTAATATCTGTCATTACTTCCCCCACCACTTGCTTCAGCTGTCTCTCCTTTTCTTTCTTCTTCGGGTTTCAAAGCTTGGATTTCCAAGTACTAAATCTCGGAAACTTTATCATGTAAATCTTTAACGATTTTCCACTTTACGAGTGCAAGTCAGTTATTTGGATTCCATTCTTGACGTTCTGTGCGCCACGGTCCTAGAAGTACAGGCTAGAATTGGAGCATTTGGATTTAGCAACTTTGTGTACTAGGAAGCATGTGAGATTGCTTACCATTTCTCGTACTGCTTACTTTATACTTAATGTCATTCAACCGTGCAGTTAATGCACCGCACACTCCTTCGGCCACACACATAGAGCTTTCTCAAGGAAGTGATGTTCATAGCCGTCGCCAGAAGGGTACTCGTCGCTTCTCCAAAGAGCAGGGCTGTCCCATGTTTTATCAAGTTCAGGCTTTTTTCATAACATTACGTTTCCCCCTTTTATATTATACTAAATTTTCCAGTTATATCAAACATGAAATTTATCAATTTTGTTATAATGTAATGTTTGTATTTTTAAAATAATATGAATTTTACATTTAACATAACATAAAATTTACCTACTTTATCATAATATGAAATTTATTTCTTCTTCCTATTATTAGCTTTCCCCTTTTTGTAGTTATACAAATTGTCCCCTTTCTTAAGAAAGGGGAAAATAAATTTGTAGTGTTTTGTCAGGGCATCGCATAATTAGAACCCACATTTATGTATATCTGAAAACACAATAAGAATTCTGGAAGAATTCCTTACCATTAAAACTTGTCCTTAGACCAGGTATCTGGTGAACTACCGGAAAGAGTGTAGAAGTATTTGAGAACCGCTGTATTAGTTCTTCCAATTCTTAGCTTTTGTACGGTACTGAAAGCGACACAAACGACATTTATTTATTTTTCGAAACTGCGTGTGTATTTCGCTTCATCTCCTGTCACTGCCTCTGTGTTGTTAAACCTACGTGTAAGCATTCGGCGTGGATTCATATGAAACAATTTTGCTGCTATTTTGTATTAGTCTGTGACTTGATTTCCTACACCAAGCGAGGAACATGATTTGAGGGTTTTCAGGAACCGTTTTCTGAGGAAGATATTTGGGCCTAAGAAGGAGAAAGAGAAAGGATGCTGAAAAAGTTGCGTAATTAGGAGCTTCCTAATTTGTCCTTCGTTACGTTTCGTAGTCCTTCCCTCTTCAACCTACTCTACAGTAGGTGTCGAGGTTGTTTATTTTCACTTGATCACACTCAGACACACACCACAGTCGGTAGGACTCCTCTGGACGAGGGATGGGTCTGTCGCAGAGACCTCTACCTGACAACACAAACACTCACAAGAGACAAAAGTCCATGCCCCCGGTGGAATTCGAACTCACGATCTCAGCAAGTGCTTGGCCGCAGACCTACGCCTTAGATCGCACGGCCACTGGGATCGGCCATAATTTGTCCTACTGGCCAAATATATGAGAGTGATTGAGGCAAGGAGTGTAAAAATGACGGGGCACATAGCACGCTTTGGCACAAAGAAAAGTGCAAAGAAGTCTTTGGTGGGGAAACCCGAGCAAAGAGGATGCTTTAAGTCCTAGGATTAGACGGAAGAATGATATTAAGAAGCGTATTAAAGAAATAGAATGCGATGCCGTGGACTGGACTTATACGGCTCAGGTTAGAGACAAACGACAGTTCTTGTGAGCACAGTAGTTACCTTTCGGATTACACAAAATTCTAGAATTTCCTTTACTGGCTCTGAACCTGGTGCGTTCTCAATAAGGACTCGGCTTCTTGGTGGTAGTTTAAGTCCGCAAAGTTACAGTAAGAATATATCTTACAAAGAATAAATAATGACCTGCTCAATTATCGGTTCTTTCCAGACGTTATTACAAAAAAGAAAAGAAACATGTGATCACGTTGCCAGCCAACATCACAGTCAGTGACAAATGTGATATATGTGCCTTTGGCTCGTCATTCCTGGTCTAGCTGAAAATTATCGTGAAGTAAAAATGCCCTCCTTCGCATGGTGTGCAGACTTACGGTTTAGGTCCATGAATTCTTAGCTTCTGTACAAAATGATGTGATTGGTCAGCTCACGAACTAGCCGTATTATCCCCGAAATTCGCTCCACAATACTCATTTTGTGGGCCCCAGAACGTGCGAAGAAGGGAAATATATATCCCGTGCAGGTGTAGTGTGTAAACAAATAAAGTAACAATGATTGGATTTGGGTTTGTGTCAGACGCTTATTCATTATGCAGATTTAATATTGGACATTATGCAATATCTGAAGTGTATCTGATGTGCACAGTATTTCGTGAGACGGACGTGCTGCTCTCTTCGGGCAGGTTGTTGCAACTAAAAAAAGGTAAAATTAAAGCAAACCCTGTAAACGCCCTGAGAGTTCCAGGAGGCCGAGGCTCCCAGATTTTAAGACAGTCGGCAAATTAAAGTGGTAAAGGTTGTCAGCCCCACGCACCGGCCGCCTTTACTCTCCAGGAAATATTACTAGTACTCGTTTCTGTTAGAGGTTGTGTCGATCCCCGAGCCATAGTGCGGCCGAAGAGTTATATCAATGAAAAATTCCATTGACACCACTGGAATGTAACCCACGACCTTCCGGCTTGCAGCGCAGTGGCTCAACCAACTGCGCCACCGCGTGCCAGCTATGTGACGCTTTTCACCCACTAAAAACTAACAAATGATCTACGCAGGGAAAACTTGAAAGAAAGAGACCACTCGGACGATAAAGTCTCGGGTGCGAGGTTAACATATAATATAATATAATATAATAAATACGATACGATATGGTATGGTATGGAAGTATGTGAATTGGATTCATTTGGTTCGGAAATTTGAGCAGTGGCGATACTTGTGCAGGCGGTAGTGAAAGGCAACATTACATAGCATGCAGGAAGTTCATGAATTACGGAGCCGTTATATTTTTAACGGGAGACTTTTCCTTGGAGTTACTGTATTTACAACATGTTTAAAAATAAAGAGAAAAGGAGGTGAATGGGAATGACTCAGTTTCGATTCCAGATAGTGGTTTTGGTACTAACCGTTTTCAGTCTTCGAGATTTGTTAGCACAATATTATTGATGCCGTATTTTCATTTCGAAGCCTCTTTGTCAGTAAGACCACGTAAAGCTGATTCTGACAGTAACAGACTGAAAGAGTCAATTGTGTCACTTTTTCGCTCTTTTTCCATGGACAAATTTGTGCCGGTAACCTAATTGTGAGTTGCAGTATTTCATTTGTTCTAAGCTCCAATTACTGTCTACAGGAATAAGAAAAAATGTTCCACGTCAATTGAAGTTCAATTGGGATTTATGGATGGTGTTTCACGTGTTGGCGCACCTGTCGTCTCTTCGATTCTGTACAGTGCTGTGAGCATTAACACACTCCTCGTTCCGGACCGTTATTCACGAGACGCCAAACACTGTCTTGCCTTGCCACGCCCTGTCTGTTTGTTTCCGGTAACAAGTTTCTTCTACCGAGCAGACTGGAGCAGAGGTTTCTAATTTATAGCCGGGATGTGTGCTGTTCGAATCTCGGCCAAGATGACGACTGCCCTGACTTAAAATTTCTCTCGTGTTTCTGACGCCCTGCAGACAAATTCCGGGCTATTACCTCCATTGGGCCACAACCTGTTCCTTCCACGCAATTTTTCCGCTAATCATTTATTAGTAATCTATCATTCGACGCTATATTATCTGAAATACTTAAGAGTGTCATGAATTAAACCGTAAATAAATAAATAAATACGCCATTTTCTGAATGTTATTTGACGAGCTATCTCTATTGCGGTATGCGTAGCTTCGGATATTTGCGTGATGGCTGAATCATGTGTTGGAAACGATCCGGATGGATTTGCATCGTAGGCTAAGTACGCCCTATCGCGGCATGTCTGTTGGACTGAGCAAAAATTCCGAGGGACCTCTGTCAGAATACGCGGTGACCCGACAGAGATGCGAGTCAGTCTCCTATCGCACACGAATCTAGAACGTTGCCGTTACGCCAGACTTCCCTGGTAAAGGGTACCTTTGTTACAAAATAAATTTGTATTCCTATTTTCTAGGTGCAGTTTATATTATTTTCCATGTGTTTATCTGACTTAACAAGTCTTCTTAGCACTGAAGTGGCGGCTGGGATAGTTCAGGCTGTATAGCAACTTGCTACCGGCTGGGCTCTCCGGGGATGTAGTCCTGTGGGGGGGGGGGAGATTTTTCGTGCCGCCCAGACGGGCCTTTAGACCCACCCAACATTTTGTAAAATGGGTACCGGGTACTTACGCAGGGGTAAAGCGGGCGGGGTGATGCTTATCACACCACCCCGTTCTAGTGCCGAACTTGCGATTGGGTGTTATTATACCTCTATCCCCTGTCTGTGAATGCACTGACATGTCGCGGGGTGACCTATACCTTAATACCGAACTACGTTTTATCAGACGATGTATGATTTATTTACATTAATGTTAAGGATAAAGGTAACATTCTTCCTGTGTACTGTATGAAGGCATGAGGGGAAGGGGATTTATTCTGAGCCTTGGCACTGAATGGAGGTGAATGATCAGCTTCACTCCCTGGCCACTTTACGTTCTAGGAAAAAGGCACCAGTAACCGCTGAGTAGGAGACTGGTTATATTGCAGAGTCCATAAGAATGTCATTAAAGTTTCATTTCGAACTACATTTTGCGTTTTGCCCACAACGCCCCTTATTGGAAAAGTCTCACGGGAATATGATTCATGCATTTATAATCTCGACAGTTGAGCTTATTCTGGTTATTTTATTCCACTTTCGGCTTACGACCAATTCGACTTATAATCAGGTGTTCAAAACGTATCCTATTCTTAAGTCGGCGAATGCCTCTATATAATGTGTACACATTCTAATGTTGTTAATACACTGTGACGGTTGAAGGAGTGTTTGTTGTATATATCAACTGCGGGTACACTGCACGTGAAGGCTACCAATGAATGAGGTTTCTACTTAATGTAGCGGAAGAGGCGACAGCTACTCGTGTATATTTTACACCGGGATTAAACTAAACTGAAATGAGTATTCGGTGATGCAGAAAACTGGCAGCTTGTCCAGAGAACACATGAGTGTTGGCCATTGCTGTTTCGTAGAGGACATTGCTGAGCGCTGATACGAGGGTCCATGGATTAGCGGTTGTCCTGAAACAACATACACATGAACGCTATGAGAAGAGCCCCGGAGGAGGGGGTGTAAGGCAGTGTTAGCAGCTCCAGGGAGAAATGGGGGCTAGCTGATGCGTGAGTACATCAAGCCTAATTTACTGAGAGGATGTTTGTCCATGAGAATAAATGTTAGGGTGCTGAAGGCCACAGAATCGAGGAGGCTGGATGAAGTAGTTAAAGCATAGAGGTCAAAAGTAAGCTAGCTAGCTGGCTAGCTGGGCTACCTACCTAACTACCTAACAACTAACTAACTAACTAACTAACCAACTGAACCAAACCAAACCAAACCAAACTAAACTAAACTAAACTAAACTAAACTAAACTAAACTAAACTAAACTAAACTAAACTAAACTAAACCAAACTAAACCAAACTAAACCAAACTAAACCAAACCAAACCAAACCAAACCAAACCAAACCAAACCAAACCAAACCAACTAAATACCTCCAAGGAGCATAGTCCGTCTTGAGAAGCTAACAGGCCCTCAGCTAGTCAACAAATTCCCAGCATTTTGTGGAACCCGAAGGTTTATTACCGCATTTACAAGAGCCCGCCACCTGTCCCTATCCTGGGCCAACTCAGCTCAATCCTTCTTCGTCGCTTGGGTTGCACCAAAGAATCAGTCCATGTCCGAGGCTTTGTAAGGTGTTTCGTTACATGAAATTTTCTACGGTGAGGAATTGTTAGCACCTAGCCCAAGCCCCAAGCTGGAGGACCACCCTTTGTCGGCTTCCGCTACTTCTTATTCAATGTATTCGCGTCTGTCCTCCATAACTGGAGGCCTTTCCTCGAGCCGCAACCTGAGGACGCGCCATACAGTGGTGACAGGGACCCACTTAAGACGGGAGTAAGCACAGAAAGAAAACTGTGTGTGTGGCACTGTAAGAATTTCACGGTAAAGTTTCAGAACTTGTTTACAATTCTATTATTTTATTATTTTAACCTTTGTATGTACATGTATATAGGTAATTCACAGTACATTTTTATATACCCTGCGGAGAAAAAAAAATTACGTATTGCTGGCATGAACACAGCCACACTTTTATACTTGTAATAATAATTGAATGGTGTCATTAAAGATTAGCACATGATGAGTGAAAGCAGGAGTTTAAGATCCACATACTTTATGGATTTCGCCGCATGTTAGTATATCTGCACCGCACTTGGAAGAAGTGAAGTGAAAATGTCTCCTAATTCGACTGTGGTATACCTGCTAAAATGAAATAACACCACAACAGTACTTGCTTATTTTCACACAAATACCTGGTTGATCTAAACAAAACTGTCATAGCGGTCACTTTGCTGTTTGATGTGTAATGGTAACTATTTATACCCTCTCTTTTTAACGGAAATAACTGGATACTTTAATTACCGAAATATATTAGTTTTTCATTTATTCGTAGAATAAACAATTATTATTACGGACGAAAGAAATCAGGACAAAATTACAACATAAAATTGTTAAGAAGCCTGTTGAAAATATTGCAAATATCCAGTGTTTGGGAATGACACTAACAAAGCGACATTGAATGCGAGAAGAAATTAGCGTAAGAATACTGTGCCGTGTCATGGCACAGGATTCCCTTGCACGAAGCTTCTACGTCAGCCAAGCAACCGCCCCTCAACCAAACCTACCACTTCAATTTCCTGGTTCCTCCCCACCTGCCAACGTGGCAGGGTATTCCCGAGCTTTCCTACTTGAACCCAGTCCTTTCTTCTTGACTCTACGACCTGCGTCCATGGAATCAACATCTAAATTCGGTTTCGGCTCTCTTACCTCAAAATTACGTCGCAGCCGGCATCGAGATAGCGGAGGGTTGTCCAGTCCTTGGCGGTGCTGGGGGCTTTGTTTGGGGATTTTGTGTATTCAACCAGCACCCCCAAGTATTCGTTTGTATGTGTGGATGCAGCCTCTTTTCAAGCTGCAAGTGTATTCTCTTTTAAAGCTGCCAAGTGTATTCTTGTCAAGTGTTCAGTTTATGATTCATATATCATGCGTTTCTTACAAACTATATGATGTTGAGTTCTATTTAAGTTCGCCTTAAATAAATTGGTACAGTGGATTTGGTTTTCATGAGCACACACAGTGAACAAGTATTTGCGCCACAGCTGATTTCGATGCACGGTGTATTAGCAGTGTAGATGAGGACGCATAGCAGAGTATGGTTCAGCACACTTGGGTAGTTCTTGCTACCATTTAGTCCAGAAAATTGTGTCTTCCTCTTTTCTGCTTAAAAGCATGAAAATCGGAATATTCAGATAACAATTTTGCTTACGCTTTATGTGTGTGTGTGTGTGTGTGTGTGTGTGTGTGTGTGTGTGTGTGTGTGAAATTTTGCCTCTCATGTTCAAAGAAAAACATAGGCTGAAGGTATTACAGAACTGGGTGCCGAGAAATATATTTGGGTTTAACTAAGCACTCTGAGGAAGTCTGCACACTGTTAAGCTTTATAATACCCACTGCTCACCAAATATTAGTACGGTGACAAAATTGAGAGGTGGGGCCTGTGGAACGTAGGGGGAGAGGATAAATGCGTAAAAGCTTGTGGTGAGAGAACAGTTGAAGGAAAGAAACCCGTGGAATAGCTAGGAGTAATTTGGCGAGTAGTAACAAAGTGGTTCTTACAGAAATGAATGAGAGGGCCTAGCTTTGATTTTTCTTATTTAGCCCAGGGACATGTGGCGGGCTGTTATACGTGTAAGAACGCTAATGAACATTCGGTTTTCATAGAATGCTTAAACTTTTTCACTAGTTGAAAAACGATTATCTTCTCAAGAAGGACTCTGCCGCATGGAGTAAATTAATTATTCTGAAATTCCCTAGTTGAACTCCCTTAATAAAAAAGATGTTTTGTGTGTGTTTATGTTGGGTAAGAACTGGCCTGTCGAGTCTACGGCCGTTAGCTTGCTGGGATTGTGGGTTTGAATCCCGCTGTTGCTTGTTGGGTGGGGCTTGGCACCCGTCCAGAGGATTCCTACCGAATGTGGTGTGTCTAAATCAGTGTGATCGTGAAGCCTACAAAAAAGAGAAAAGGAAGCCAAGACTCTTAATGATTTGTAGCGCCGATGATGAAGGTGAAGAACTGACGTGTCACTTCTCTTTCCGTGGCGCAACAGCTTCTTGTATTGCAGCGCGTCCTCAGGGTCGAGGCTTCACGATCACACTCAGACACCCCACAGTCTGTAGGACTTCTCTGGACGAGTGATAAGTCCGACGCAGGGATCTGTACCTGACAACACTCAACACTCAACACTCACAAGAGACAGACATCCACACATCTGGCGGGATTCGAACCCACAATCCCAGCCCAGCAATTGAACGGCCGCAAACCCACGCCTGAGATCGCGCGGCTACTGGGATCACTGACCTGTCGTAGGCCTGAGTTATTCATATCTTCGTCTTCTAAAGATTGGACGGAGCAAGCCTTCAGTGCCAGCAAAGCTCCGACCGATTGACTAATTGAACCTACTTTTGTCCCTATGTCTACCTCATTCTGCCTGTACGTGCAGTCTGAAGTTTAATTACATGAAGTAAGCAAACCAGCGTCTTAGCAGCCACAGAACCTACAGGGAGCCGCAATAAAATATGTTGCAAACAGAACGGCATGACGAGAATAATAAGGATATCTGAGCAGAACTCGTCAGCCGTACTTTTTTATTGCATGTGTTTTTACAGATATACGAAGCGGTAATGTTATTCTTGTTGTTTTATTTGATTTTTGCAAAAACGTAATAACTTATAGGCTGATCCCGCTGGACATGCAGATTAAGACGTAGATCTGAAGCCACTTTATTCTTGGGAACGCGGGTTTGATTCCTGCGCATGCATGGATGTTTGTCTCTCCTGTTTGTTGCATTTTGTGTAAGTAGTGGCCTCTGTGACGAGCGTGTCTAATTGTGTGATCTAGAAACCCCAAAAATGAGGCGGCCAAATCCCGATTTGGGCTGTTGAGCCACAGAAGAAAATAATTTATAGAAGTAACTAGACACGGTTTGTGCAAATGATGCAAGGTTATTTTATGCATAGACAATAATGAATTATAGAAGACCCTGTGACTGATACAGTGGGGTTTGTTATATACATTCGAACCTTTAGGCATCTGCTGCCTCCTCCTCCTCCGAAGATAGACATAGATGCTTTCTCTGACGCGTCGATGAATTTGAATCGGATTACGCCTCGTTTGACTCCAGTTGTTATACCATTAGAACCTCAAATAACATGGAACTTGTTAGTCGCTCTACAGCTTGTTTCGTAAAGAGTTTCAAAACTTGCGGCATGTGAACACTCATATTTTAGACATCCTTTGATACGTAACACTGAAAACGGAACTTAATGGTTTGGATGTACGCCCAGTAACTGTGTCTTGCACTCGTGGCGAGACAAACTGAGTGCATCGCGTAACAGTTAATGCATAAGGTGATTTCCACATCAATACAAGAAGACACTTCTCTTGATTATTGTGCAAGAAAATTAAACCAGGTTTGAGGTGGCACTGGGATCCGTTGGTAGAAGTTATGGGGAATATAGGCCTAGGTGCTACGAGGGCTTTGCCGCAGTCCTCAAAACTTCAAGCTCCACCTCTGTCGGCAGGCAGCTCAAATTTGACTGTAAATATTGTTACGTTTTCCTCTTATTTTTATTTTTATTTCCTGTCGGTTTATGGGGAGTTTGTATTCCCCTTAGGACCTGTTAAAATCGCTGTGTCCTTCTGTCTGTGCGCAAGAAATATTTAAATGCGGAAAAGATTATTGTTAAATGGAACATTGAATATTTCATCTAAAAATGATATACTAATTTTAATTTACGTTAAAATGGCACAAGAGTAATGAGCACATTGCTTAAAGACCCACACTGGTTTTCTGCGTACAATTCGAGTCAAAGCTCTCAATGTTTATCGGATGAAAAACGTTTAGACCAGATATTTAACTGAAAAATTGAAACACGTTTTGTGTCCAGTACAGTTTTACCGTCTGTCCTCAGGTATAATTAAAGATAAGGCGAAAATGAAAAACTGTCACACAATATCCGTAGTTCTCAACTTGTTAATACCTAAGTCCACACACACACACACACACACACACACACACACACACACACACACACAGGTATATTTATGTAGGCCTATATTGATATAATCTGTAAAGCAAAATGAGTAAAAACAGGATTCTTACAAGTAATTTATTGGCAGCTGATTTGTGGGTGCTTGTAGTGTATTTGAGGTTGGAGACGAGTGGGAAGAGGGTGTGGTATGCTGCTGTCTAGGAGGTACAACCACTTAAGCTACGCCCAGACTGTGCTAGTGCATTCACCCTAGTCCAAGCTTTTAAACGCAGGAAGAGCACTCACGTGCTTCGGACAGATGTGTCACATCTCGACGTTCTCACCTCCTCCTCTCACCTTCTGTTCCTCATGTCGCCATGTTCCAACAAAATAACAAGTGAAGTTCCAGCTATCAAGTTCACGAAGAAAACGTTAACTGTCTAAATTTACCTTTGTCGACATGCCTGAGCAGTTTGTTTAGTAAGACTTGTTTCGCTTCCGTAATGCAGTATCTTTATTACACTCGTACAAATAACAAAAAGTCAGCATTTTACATTAACTGTATACATTTGTTTGCTACCGAATACTTCAGTATCTTGTTACTTCTTGTGACTACTTTCAGCTCCGTAAGCAAGTAGCTTTATTACAGTCATACCAAGAACAAGAAAAGTCAATATTTTAAGAAACTGACATTTGAGATTTACACGGCGGAAAGGATTTAGAGTGTGTTCTTCTTGGTCGACATCTTGCAGTCTGGTAGATTATTAATATCTGTCCACAGAAACTTGCACCGCCATCCAACCCTTATGTTCTTACACTATGTCGTAACAATAAAATGTATTCCCAAGTATTTCAAAACAACATGGAAACCATTTCAGTTCGAAAGCGTATTACCTGAAATTTGGAAAATATGGTGGGTTTAAGTCAGGTGCAACAAGAGTTGGGGCAAAAGGCGTTACTTTTATAAAAACCCGGGAGCTTACATTACAGTCTAGCCACTTCAGTTTCTCTGTCTTCTACGTCTTACTTTCTGTTTCTTTATTCTTATTTTCAGATTCAGGCACTTTCATTAGTCACCAGTAAGCAGGTTGGTCAAGAATTCAGTACTGAGAAAACAAAGTATGTGTTTGTGTTACTTAAACGAGATGCAGGGTGTATCGCAATGTGAAGTTGGTAATAAGTCCTTGAAACTGTTGCAAAGGGAAAAGCCTTGGGAACTAACTAACTAACTAACTAACTAACTAACTAACTAACTAACTAACTAACTAACTAACTAACTAACTAACTAACTAACTAACTAACTAACTAACTAACTAACTAACTAACTAACTAACTAACTCCATGGAGCAGAGGCCTTCTTCAGAAGCTAACAGTTTCTCAGCTAGTCAAGAAATTCCCCGCATTTTATGGAACCCGGAGGTTCATTACTGCATTTACAAGACCCCGCCACCTGTCTCTATCCTGAGCCAGCTCAATCCAGTCCATGCCCCCATCCCACTTCTTGAAATCCATTTTAATATTATCCTCCCATCTACGCCTGGATCTCCCAAGTGGTCGCCTTCCCTCAGGTCTCCCCGACAAAATCCTGTATGCACTTCTCTTTTCACCCGTACGTGCTACATGCCCGCCCATCTCTTTATTCTCGATTTGATTACCCGAATAATATTTGGTGATGAGTACAGGTCATTAAGTTCCATGGTATGTAGTGTTCTCCACTCCCCTGTTGCTTCGTCCCTCTTAAGCCCAAATATCCTCCTCAGCACCCTATTCTCGAACGCCCTCAGTCTTTGTTCCTCCCTCAGTGTGAGGGACCAAGTTTCACACCCATACAAAATAACAGGTAAATCTACAGTTCTGTATACCCTAATCCTTGTGTTTTTGGATAGCAACATGGAAAACAAAAGATTCTGCATCCTTGGGAACGCATCTAACAAACCAAATTGCATTCATAAAAGGAAAAATTAAACGCAGATGAAACGCAGGGAATAAATTATACAATTCTGCTTACAAGCTTTGGTCTTCCCTTTAGTATACGTATAAATACATAAAGATGAAAAGGGTCTCACTATAATTTTGATTGTGTTACATACGTGTGAAACGTCGTCTGTTGCGTTAGTGGAAGAACATAGGCTGAGAATGTTGCAGAAATAGATGCTGAGGACGGTATTTAAGCCTAAAAGGGACTTCGGCCTCTCACCAAATATTTTTCGGGCGATCACATCGAGGAGGATGAGATGAGCGGTACACCTGACACGTAATGGTGAGAACAGATGTGCATAAAGGTTTGTGGTCGGGAAACCTGAAAAAGAGATCACTTAGAAGACGTAGACATAGATGGGAGGATAATATTAAAGTGAATTTTAAGTGAATAGGCTGGGAGGACGCGTACTGGATTAGTGTGACTCAGGGTGGGAGCAGGTGACAGGCTTTTTTTGACAAGGGAATGAACGCGACGCTCCCATGTAACGCGGGGAATATCGTCGCTAGCTAAGGAATTAATTGATTTAAGCGCTAAGTTTCAACGTACGTAACTTCCGTAGTCTGACGTTAGTGCTAACAGTGTGTTACTTTGTGATGTCATCGGACAGGGCGTTGCCCTTGACAGAGGAAACGAAGAAAAGTAGTTTTTGTAGTAGTAATAATTTATAAAGGTAAAGTTGTAAGCCACGCCATGTGGATGTATGAGGAAGTGAATACAAAATGCCAGACATTCTTTAAATCGGGAACAGATGGAGGTAGCCGCTTTATCCCCGGAAAGTTATTCCTATGTACACATGTGCTGCGTGTGCCTCAGAGCCGAGTGTCTGCTCTTGCTGGGAATCGAACTTCTGTTATTCACACGTTAACCAGTCACTTTGCTGAGTTATCAGGGCTCACTACTGGAAATAAATTAGCTCGAATATTTAGGATTTGTGTTTTGTGATATGTGTGCCTTGTACATGGACCGTGCACGCTGGCTCAATCAGTGAAGCTTCTGACCTATACCCGTCACGTCCAGTCTCCGATTCTAGGCCAGAATACCGGAAGTACGGAGAAGTTTCTCGTGCTTTCTCACAGTCTATCAATTCATATGCCGGGATAAAACCTTGAAATGAACCACGACCCACTCGTTCTCCAAAAATTTTCATTTTCACCTAGTATAATCCTCCTGTCGTCATTTGTCCTCAATAGAGTGTGTATTTGATAGAGTGTCTTTAATTATATTACTATCGATGCAGATGGACGTCTTAAATAGCAAGCAGGCGTAATTTATGAAACGTCTTCTAAAATATTTGAAGCCTGAAATTCATGTAAATTATTTACAGGCTTAAATATACCCCTTTACATTTATGAATACATTATGAATGTATAACGCATCTGTCGATGTAAAGGGGCAAATCTCCGTCCTATGACGTACAGGGCGTTCCATTTTACAGTTCTTGTCAGTGGCGTGATGACGGCTCATTTTCGGCGCCGAAACTACTCGCCAAGATAACATGGATAATACAGCTTCTTGTGTGTGATTGAAGAGTTGAATAAACATACATTTGCAATTTAATACGCCAGCGGGGATATTCTATAACAAGATTACTACATGTACCACCAGATTTAACACTGAGAATCTCTGCCTTTTACCAGAGAGCGAATTTACGTGTCTTTTATGATTCTTACAATAAACAACTATTATTTCCTCAAACAATAGCCCATTGCTTGCTTTAACGGAGATAGCGTGTTTTCTGTTCTTTATAGATCGCATTTTTTAGTGTTATTGAGATACATTGTAGTAATCGAAGTGTACTACTGTAGCAAACACGTACATCGGAGTTACTGGATCGATAAGATCTGAAATTTAAAATCGGCTGCAGTGAACGTCAGAGTTCATTAATGCTGTTCCAAAGTTCATTTCAATGAATATGCAGGAAAGCGAATGAATGAGTGCAGCCAGTCTACTGGGTGTCAAATGTAAACTGAGTGACACAATTGCAGTCGTGAATCTGCATGAATTATCCTGCAGAGAGGAGAGAATGCGCTTGAAAGCCTAATGCCTAGGAAATTAATTCTACACCATTATGTACAACTGAGTATATGGAGGAAAACCTTTATGAAGCTGGTCAAGAAGTTTCTGTCTCCGTTTCTATGTAGCAGGAAGTTTAATTTCCTTCTTACAAGAGCCCACATCCGGATGTAGTTGAATTTAGTCCGCTGTGTCCCACAATATTTTTCTAAGATCAAGTTGGGATAGCCGGTCGGTGTAGGGCCCAAGCTACGTGCTGGGCGGCCGTGGAGTTCGGTTTCGATTCCAGCTGTAGAAAGATGCTTCTTCTCCCCAGAGTGTTCAGACCGACTGTTCACCTTCACAAGCCTCATATGTGCCGTGAGCTATTCCCGCGGGAGTAGGGCAGCCTGGGAATGAAGTTGAGCACGGGCGTTCAGAGGTTAAGAATGCAGAGATGTGCAGCCCATTGTTTGTGTCTTGTGGGTAAATTAAGAGGAGAGGTTCTTTTCACAATTTTTTTTCGCGTGTCCACAGACCCTCCAGTGGCATATTAGACCTAATACGAAATCTTCCTGTTAAAATCTGTATACACTTCCCACCTCCCTTATGCTTGTTACATGAATATTCTATCTTGCTAATCTTAATCGGAGGGACTTCATAATATTGTAAACTGTAAAATTAATAAGCTCCTCATATAATTTTATATAGAGGCCCTTGGGGTGTAAGTTTAAGAACGTCCTCATAAATAATTAAATACGTGGAACAGAGTCATTTGTAAGAAAATATTAATCCCTTAAACTGTAAAGAAATTCCCCGAATTTTATGGGGCTTGAAAATTCATTATCATTTTCACGACAACCCGCAAATGCTCCCTATCCTGAGTCAAAGTAATCCGGGACAATTCCTCCCGTCATATTCATTTGAGATTATTTCTGATGATTTACTGAAGTATAGCTTGAAGTAATATTTTACACTGTAATCGGCCCAACGTAATGGACGCGAATTCCTTTTATGTCTGTAGGGTTTCGAGAGTAATGAAGCCATAATACTGCACGGAACATTTATAATTTTTCTGGTACTCTTGTAGCAAAAAATGGCAAAGAACTGAGGAATGTCTTCAAATACTGTTTGCTTTACCCCTCGTGGAATATAATGTAGGGGCACGAATAATTTTTGTCCAATTATGGCAATATTTAACTGTTCAGAATCTGGTATAAAATTAAGCGTTTCCTAACTGGTTGCAAAATTGCGCGCGTATTAACCTGCAGCAGGATTGTGCGTGTCCTGACTGGTAGCAAAATTGTGCGTGTCTTAACCTGTAGCAGGATTGTGCGTGTAAGGCCTCTGGAGATGAAGGGAAGAAACATGCAGCAAAAGTGAGTGGATTGGAAATGATGAAGGATATAAAGAAGAATAGGAGAAGAATAAGGAGGCAGAAGAAGTAAAAATGAAAAATAGAAGAAGAGAATAAGTAAAAGACACTTTCTTACAGAGTAGAATTTAGTCGCAACATGTCCGACACTCTTTTATTTTACCTGGGTGTGATTTGATCCAGCACCTGGCTTACATATGAGATTAATATCTTAAATAATCATGATACAGCATCGATAGAGATAAATCTCTAAGGTGGAAACAATTTGGAAAGGATTCCAGTAATGTGACTTGATAGAATGGATTTACTGACCATATGATTTTACGAACAGAAATTATTTTCTAGGCATATAGCAATTAAAATTACACTTTCTAATCTATCACAATATGGTAGCAGTGTTTTCAGGCTGATATTAAAATAGTCTAAGTTTAAAAATTTTGAATTTGCGCCTTGATTAATTCAGGAAATCTGAAGTGCATGCGTAAAGAAATGTAAGTGTACAGCGCCTAAATACAAAACGTAGACTAGGAAGTCATGAAGAATTCCCCACCACTCCCCCGACGCGACGCTGATCTAGTTAGATACGCAGTTATTGTCCCATACTTCTAATGAAGCAATTGCGATTCAGGTGTAGGCCTGATCAGTCGAGTTATGTCCTTTTATATCATTCGTTAGCTGATCGCGCTGAGTAAATGTTCCACAGACTTGGTAAAAATTTACATTCCCAATCTCTTTGGATTAATCCTTCAAAGCCCAGTGGTTGCTAGGCCTCTAAATTTTGTCCACAGAGTTTATTCCTGTGTTCCATATAACTACCAAAATAAACAGCGATTACTTCGCTGAACATAAAAAACAAGTTGGTTATTGTGCTGGAAATGCAATTTGATTTACATGAAATATTGCTTCAGGGTGCGAAGGATGCAGCCTCTCACCTGTGGTAAATGAGGGCTAACATTCGTCACCATTTGAAACTGTCAGCGCCACTTGCTCCAAATGTTAGTTCTCAGATTTGCTATGCGCCAGCACTCACTCTCAGCCTGCTAAAGTCAGATGTCTATCGCCAAGGAGCAAGGCCTCTGGCGAACAGGATCCGAACAGGGCCGATTTATGTATCCTGTTCGCTTTCGAAAGCTAGAAGCCACTGTAGTGCCCCCTAGTCTAGGCTTCCGGCCTTCTAAGAAAAGATAATTTAATTTAATTTACAGCGGGTCGGGTTTTCACTTGTATTAGATTACTTTTTCTGGCATTGAACTCAAGACAAAAATAACTGTTGTGAGAGGAAGAGGAATAATACGATGAATAATTTGAGACAAGTGGGAGAAAAAAATGAGAAGAGGTGGAACTTGGAAGAAATGTGGCTGAAGGTGACGAAGTAGAGGAAGGAGAATAACAGGAAGGAGACTACCGTTTTCTGGGATGCGGCACAGCCTACCCTCTTCTGGAATGCGACACAGCCTACGCTCTTCTGGAATGCGACACAGCCTACCCTCTTCTGGGATGCGACACAGCCTACTCTCTTCTGGGATTCGACACAGCCTACCCTCTTCTGGGATGCGACACAGCCTACCCTCTTCTGGGATGCGGCACAGCCTACCCTCTTCTGGGATTCGACACAGCCTACCCTCTTCTGGGATGCGACACAGCCTACCCTCTTCTGGGATGCGGCACAGCCTACCCTCTTCTGGGATGCGGCACAGCCTACCCTCTTCTGGGATGCGGCACATCCTACCCTCTTCTGGGATGCGGCACAGCCTACCGTCTTCTCAAGATGGAGACAGAGCTTCCTCCAAGATGTCGGTACAATCTTACCGAACTACAAACCGAAGAAGAGGGCTAGCTTTACGGTCAGAAGCGGAAGAAAGTTAAATTATGCAAGGAAGGAAGGAGCAGCTAGAAACATTCACAAAATTACTATTTTGGTGCCGTTTATGCGGCTGTGTAGTACAGAAAACAGTCTTGTCTCAGAAACTGATTTCTTCCTCATAAGATAATTGTGAAAGATTTCAATTCCCTATCATAAATTTGCTTTGGAAATAATATGCTTTGTTATTTTTCGTACAACTGTAGGTAGCCCTGTGCTGCTGCTAATAGGCAATTATCTTGTTTGCTGAGCAAGACTGTGCAATTAGCTTCGTGTGTTTTAATGGTATAAAATTGTGTAAGTATTACACCTAATAATGAGGGTGGAATTCTTGGAATCGACGTCACGGTTGAATGCTTGTCTCCTTTTTATCAACTTTCGTGAAACAAAACCCACAACCATTAAGAAGGAGACATGTCTTCTTGCGTAAACGTAACGCCCAATGGAAATACTGATGTTCATCACGTGTAAACATCGTTTTCATCCCATTCCTTATGGACTCCGTCATGAAGATAACGAAATAAATACCTGCTTGTTGCATGAATCCATGAATCATTCAAATACCTCTTTTGTAAAGTAACGAATGTATAACTCTATTCTTAAGCGCAGAAAGGAAATTTTCACAATTAAATTAGTTTCGAGTCTTTGAAACCTGAAGTTAATATACATAACGTTTAAAAATTCGGTTCCTCTACCACACAGTTAAGAGAGTACATTTCCATTACAAAAGCAGCAGGGGGTGGTTTTGTTTAGGGAAGTCGAACTATTTAGCGTGATAATCATAGGAAACACATGAAAACATTGTGGTTAAAGTGCACAGTGCTTTAGTATTTTAGTAGCCTGTGTAATGGTCTTTTATTTTTCACACAGAGTGAATTTTGTTTCTGGTCATGCATTGAGAGTTAATTCACTCTTAGGAGCTCACTTTTATAGTTCAGTCTCAAGCTGGGCTCATTTCCTAAATGGTGACAAACAGGAAGGCTAGATCACCTGTCTTTTACTTAGCAACAGCATGAATCTGCTGAAACTACTAAAAAATGTGATTAGGTGGAAAGGAAATTGCTTAGGCGATTGTTGGAACGCGGGTGGAACTCATGGAACGGCAGGTAGAGATGACACTCAATTGCTTCGGTACGTCCGATATAAGAGAGGCGTGTAATGGTGGAGAGTGTATTTGGTAAGAGATGATATTGGCAAAGCTACTTTTCCTGATGCTGCGAAGTAAGCCTTGATAAAGACCTTCCAGTGTTGTTTTAAAAGAGGAAATTTCCTTGGTAACATTTCGTTTATTTCCACTTTACATTTTTTATGCTATTCATACCGTGCACATTGTTACAATTAACACGTTAACCAACTTATGCACTTAATAAAATACATTCAGATGTATAAAACTGCTATAAAGTTCCTACACATTTAACACCGAGGTGCCATCATCGGGGAGTTATCCTGACAAAGGAGTGGTAGGCCAGCAAGCTTAACTAGGTACTGCGTCGCCTTCGTTAAAATGATAACAATATTAATTTATAAAATATACAAAGTTAATAATAAAATTACAATATCGTAACTTGAAAATTTGTTTCAAGTGAGATGGAGGTAGAAGTTTCCAGTTGTTTACACTCTATATGAAGCATGCATACAAATGTGTGTCTCCTTCTGTTATGATGAGAAGAGATCTCCTCTGCTAGAGTGTATGGTGTCTATTGTGTCATGCACTGGAATCTCCTACTCGCAACGTTTCACTTTAAACAAATTTTAAGCTTAAACATAGTGATTTTTATTACCTTTGTACGTTTCAGATATTTAATAGTTCAATAATTTTAACGAAGGCGACACAACACCCAGTTAAGTGTGCTGGCCTTACACTACTTTGTCAGAATAACTCCTTGAAGATGGCACCTCTTTGCCGAAACTTGTAGGAGTTTTATATGAGTTTTGTACTTCTGAATGTATTTTGTTAAGGGCATAGGTTGGTTAATTTGTTAATCCATTTTCCATATTTACCTCCAAAATTTGATATTTGCGAGAAGTAAATATTGCGTGAAAAAGTGGGCTGATCCAGCTTTAGTTCCTACAGATTTTTGATCTGTGATAGTGTGTTATATTGTTTCTCTATTGTTTCATTTATTTCAACCAGTCCAACTGTTTATTTTCTTGTGTAGTTCTTGTAGTGTAAATAGTTCGGAATACACACGTTAGATTTATATATTTTTGTCCGATGGGACTTCAGATGTCTCCGAAGATTTCACCTGCTATCTTAGAAGCTATTTTGGAATGTTGGAGAAGTAGGAATATCACGATCAGATCGTTGGTGAGGGGTTCCCAACCCAAGTACAAAATCCTATAAATGCTCAAACCACTCATAGCGTAGATTTGCTACCGGCCGAAACTTCTAGTTCTGGTGTGAACATTGTGGTAAAGCGGTTCAACTCCGCTATACAGAGATCTGATCTAGTCGGAAAAAATGACGATGCTACACGTGACTAATTAATATTAAAAAGTGGTGGCCGCGGTGGTTGAAAGCGATAACCACCGCCAGTACGGGAGTGGTGGAGGACGGTGGGCTGTAAACGTCCTTCCATTACAATATGGTAGGACAGCTGGGATGCACCCGATCCGCATTAGAAATTGGTGGCAACATAATTGTCAGCACCACAGTATTAAGGTGTGTGTTACATAAATCCTTAGAGCATTACGCTCTGCATGTAATCGTATTTTCCTATATAAAAATAAAATTTAATAACCATTTTCTTTACTTGTGACAGTCTCTTCAACACTGTGTCACGTCAGCCCTACGACATACCGGTGCTTCGGAGTTTAATCACGAGCAGTTACCTTTCCTTAAATATTATCAGCTTGGAGTGGAGCTTCCATGAAAAGGAGGAACTTTATATAGACACACACTCGTGTACGTATAATTACAGGACACAGTTGTGAGAGATGAAAAATACATTGAATTTTGTAAAAAAGTTTTTACTGCATATGTTACTGGGGTTTTTCAGCCCAAGTATATTATGTCAGGATAATATTAAGCCGTACCTTAGGGACACAGGTTATGAGGTTGGAAGGTAGACTGAGCTACCTCGGAATCCTGTCACGTGACTTGCTTTCATATTACCGTATAAAACTTCCGGATGTATTTAAACCATAACATTAGTTTCGTATTGTGATATTCTGCGTTATGGCAGCATGTACATTGGTAGATGTGTACCAAGTTTCTGAGGGACCTGCTGCCTTCATTTTGGTCTGCCTTGACGTTCCTTGTTGTAACGAATTGTGGGTCCCATAAACGTAACTCATTTTAATGGTGAATTTATACTCTAGGGTGTATTACCATAAATTCAGGGTAGGGTTATTTTATAGATGCTTTTATATGCCCTGTATATGTAATATACACGAACTTCGCCCAGTTAGGTTCGAAGAACTGCAGGCATAACATATGAAACTGTAGGTATTAGCAACGCGTCTGCAGTTTGTACGCTTAGAGATAAGCACGACCAACTTATTGACCACGAGCGTAGTAATTTCATGTTGCCTAGCAGCACGTGTGTCGACTACTGTGAAGAATACTTTTGCTTATTAAATATTCACAAAGCGGCTTCTATGTACATTTATTGATTCTGAATCAATTGCACAGGCCTAATAAGCATTTCTCTTGACATTTAAGCCCAGGTTTCAGTTTGCCCAACACAGAAGATAGACAAATACATACACATATTTACAATATTAAAAGATGCTAAGTAATGTTTACCAGTGCTGTAATAGATGTCTATTTTATGAGTTACACTTTATTCCTTTTCCTCTTAATGTTGAGTGGGCTAAAATGTTATTGGTTTCTGTTTGGTTTATTTGAATTTTAAAGGGTATATTTTGTATCACGTTTTTCAGTTATGTTTCTAATTTTACTCTTTCTTACACTTTTTATCATTTGTATATATGTTGTGTAGTGTAGTGTAGTGTAGTGTAGTGTAGTGTAGCGCAGTGTAATACATGCATGTGTTTAGGTTATAAAACTTTCTGGTTTTCACTGTCGATGTTGGTGAACAGTGTTGCTGGTGATAATGATAATTGAGGCCGAAATATGTAGAAGCAAATTTATGATGAAAGAAATATATTTTATTACTTACAAATCTGTGTGTTATGATTATATTTTCTTTTTCAAAATTCAAAGTATTTTATTTCGGAAAATGTAAAAATAAAAATCGTATCGAGTTTATGATTGATTGTATTTGCTGTATTATGCAGTAGAAGTTAAAAAGTTGACCAGAATATGACAGCAGTAAAGAGTGTCTCTGGCTCAGTCGATATTACGAATCAACTTTTGCGAAAAGTGTTACTCCTCATACCATATAGTGGAATCGTAATTTGAAATTGCTCGTGAAGGGCTGTAAAATATAAGAGTGGATGAGTGGAAGCGTTTCTGTGGAAACAGTAACTAGAGATGGGAATTGTCACATTTCCCTGCTGATTTTTCAGTGGAAATTCCACTAGCAAGTTATAACGACTTTATTTTGCACCAAATTTTAATTGTTATAAACCAAGAGGAGCTCCACCGAAACTACATGCCAACGCTTCGGCTTTGCTCAAACCATGACCTAAGAACATTATCTGCTGTTCTAATTATTATTTCAAGCGTGTAATTTCCCATTCCCTGAAGGAGGTTGAGAGGCTATTTTAATGTACCCTGCTGGTGGATAAACTGCTGGCTAGAGACATGCGACCACCCTGTCACATTACATCAAACTATTCGAGCGGTCAAGCACTTTGCCATGTCCGGCTTGTTGTTGACACTGATATGACAGTACATAATTCACCAATATTTGTAAATTATTTGAAGAGGTATTTTGCTATTCTGCTTTATGACATCGTGCAGTCTTGTGGTTGCCCTGCCTCCAGTTTCGAAGCATAAAATCGCATTAGTTTTATTCATTGGTGGATCAGTTAACAGAGCTGTTGGTATCTTAGGCTTTGTAGAGAGGAACTGTAGAATGGCGGCGTATAATGAGCTGTAAAGGATGTGAAAAAGGCGGTTGTGTTTCAGTTGAGGTACATCTGCTGCTCCACCATTTGTCTGGAAGGACAGAATAAAATTGCAAATTACTTCAGTAAGGACAGTCGGTTTCCTAGCTGGGATTCGAACAAGACACTTGCCAAATACAAGCCCGAAGCGCTCGAGTCAGCTTGCTCAGGCCAATTCATTTCAAATTTAATGCCTGTAACACGTGTAATTACATACGCTGACATGAAGGTGTGTGCATTATTACGTTGCCAGAGAGTGCGCAAATACGGATGCGGGTTTAGCGTGCAAACAGACAAAAACAGACCTCGCCAGTCTGACTCTATGTAACTCTGATAACGTATTTCACTGCCGATGATTCCCTTGCGTAAGTTACGGGTAGACATCATAAAGCCTGTCTTGTGTTGTCTGGAGCATGACTGCCGAGTGTCATTCTTTGCCAGTCAGTGGAAGAAGAAGAGTATTTGGTTTGGACACCGAGATGGCGGTACAACTGTACGATAATGGCGTAAACAACTAAACGCATGAAAGCGTGGGAAGATAGAGGGAAGGAAATGGGATGTAAAGTCAGTCATTTTTATTACAAATATTCTAACATAAATTGTGAATATATCCACATCTTGAAAGCCATCCAGGTACAAATGTGAAAAAAAACTGACTTCTGGCCTGCTCTCATTTATGTGATGAATCCAAAGACTTTTATATTTTTGTTGCTGCCGCCATCATCCGACTTTTGCAAACAGTGCGGTGGAATACACGCCCATTTTGACAGAAATGGGGCACCGTCTATTTGTGACTGCATGTACTACATCGGTCTGACAAAGGCTGATTTCTGGGTCTGTCTTGTCTCCGTGCTGGTCGGGTCTGCTGCAGCGTGTCCGCACTCTTACGTTAATACTGACGGCAAAGCCTTTTTCAGACAATCGAAGCAGTCGTAAGGCCTATTCACGTTCATGTTCATTTACTATTCCTAGGGACTAATAATTTGGAAAGTCATTTCACACTACTATTGCTGGCTATCAGCACAAATGCTGTAGCCACTTTATTGTTGCCAATATATTGCAGTTTGTTGTTACAGCTGGTTCCTTTAAAAGCTCAGTGGCTTAATCAACTTGATTCTAAACAACAGAAACAAGAAGCGGCGAAAATAATGACCTTAAACGACGAATTCAATAGCTTTTATTACACTATAATTACAGATATTCAGATGAACGGTTTTTATGCTTAGTAAAGGCCAGTCGCCTACCGCTCACAAGAGAGACCCTCATCTGCTCCCGGGGTATTTCTGTTGGTAACTTAATTTTGCTAAATTTTGCTAAATTTGTCGTTCTTATGTAGATGCCAATGAATGTCTTTTGGGATATTACGGCTTGTAATCTAGTAATTACTTACCGACGTTTCGGAGGAGTCTATTCCCTCCATCTTAAGTGTCGACTTATTGACACTGAAGATGGAGGCAAAACACTCCTCCTAAGCGTCAGCAACTAATTAACAGTAGACAGCCTTGACATCCCAGAAGACTAGGATCTTAATTTATTTTGCTTTTTGCGAGGGACAGTTTGTCTTTCGGTACTTGCTAAATGCACATTACGCTGCAACTCTTTGTAGTTTAAGTATTATGTCGGGAGTAACCGACCTTTCTATAGCAGCAATGCGATTAACCATATACCGTGCAACAATTCAGAGGTCACCCACAAATGACGCCACGTGGTAGGTTACTATTTCTGAACTTTCCTTTTATTGCAGGAGTTTCTACAGCAGAGCTTTGTGACTTATCAGCAAATATTATTATATCTTATCGTGGTTATGTACAAAGCTGAACTCTGGAGAACGTCGTATGATGACGTATGCGGGTCTAACAGTCGTTGTGGATGTGTCATTCTCATGTACCACGTGTTGTTGAAGAAGATTTGCAGGTTATTGGTATTTTTGTATTTGTGTTGGTTTGTAATGGCAATACAATGGAGCAGTACATCAGCAACCTACGTATTTCTAGACTTCAAGGAAGTCTCATTCAGCTGGAATGGAGGCATTGTATAGTATTGTCACTGAGTTTGTTGTACCCATTAAATTACTCAGGTTAAATAAAAAGTGTTTAAAAGAAACTTGCAGTAAGAACTGTGTTTACATGAAACTTGCAGTAAATTCTGAATACGTAAACTTTGTGCGATACAGTTGCTATTCAGAATGGTCTTAAACACGCAGATTGTTTATGGACATTGTTCTTCAAATTTGCTTTAGCGTGTGCCATTGGGAAGGCCCAATAAACCAGGAAGGACTGAAATTGAACGGGACACACCCAGTTGCTGGTCTACGCTGATCCTGTTAATGTGCTGAGAAACAACATGACTCGGAAAGCAGAAGCTCTGTTCGTCGCTTGTAAGGAGGCTCTCTAGAGATAAATTCTGGCAAAACTAAGTATATTTTCACATCGTGTGAGCGTAAGGCAAGACAAAATCACAGCGCAAAGACAGGGGATACCTTGATAATATAGCACCATTTAAATATTCGGAACGAAATTAACAAACAAAAATTGCGTTAATGCTAAAATTAATGGCAGATTAAATTCTGGAGATTCCTGCTACCGTTTGTTACAGAATATTTTGCCTCATTTCTGCTGTCCAGAAATATAACAATTGAAATGGAATTACACTTAGCGCGGTTTCAGGCTCCCGCCGCGATGTAGATGAGGTATACATTCTTCTAGGATATTACGCAGCGTTGAGAGGCAGTTCTATACCGAGTTTCGGGACAACCTATCGGTCCCATCTTCAAGCGTCAAGAGGCCAAAAACAATAAAAAGAAAAGGACCTATAAAAATTGCTTATAAAAATTACACTTTATCCGTTGCTTTGTGTGGTTGTGAAACTTGGCATTTCACATTAAGAGAAGAACATAGACTGAGGATATTAGAGAAGAGGGTGCTGAGACCAAGAGGAAGTAGTACGAGTATGTAACAGGAGGCTGGAAAGAATAGAGTGGAGCTTAATGACTTGTATTTGTCGCCAAATATTGTTTGGTCATGGCAATAAACAAAGTGTTATTGGGCTGGCATGTAGCATATCTGGGGAGAAAGCAATGCCTATAGGGTTTTTTCTGGGATACCTGAAGGAAAGTAAGCACTTGTATGACCTAAGCGTAGATAACAAAATAATAGTAACCTGGATCTGAAAGAAATAGAACGGTGCGGCGTGGACTGGAAGGGATACGTATGGATTTTAATAGGTGGCGAGCTTTTGTTAAGCTGATCATGGATATTCGAGTTCCATAAAATGTGTGGAATTCTTTGTCCAGTTGAGGAACTGTTAGCATTTCAAAAGTCTCTTCTCCCTGGCACTTCAGTTAGATTTGATTTCTATTGCGGTATATTCAGACAGAAGCTGTATAACTGTAAAGATGTAATTATATGATTAATCGTAATGTAATGCAGACGTGGCTGGACGGTCTGGGGATCGAATCCCGGTAGGGGCGAGATTTTCCGCACCCGTCCAGATGGGCCCTGGGACCCACCAAGCCTCCTGTACAATGGGTACCGAGACCTTCCCTGGGATAAAGCGGCCGGGGCGTGGAGCTAGCCATCCCACCCCCTTCTAGCGCCGAGACTAACGAAAGGGTAGAGCTATACCTATACGCCCCTTGGGCCTTAGGCCTGTATAGTGATCCGTTTACCTTTTTTATGCAGACGTATGGAGGAATCTCGGTATAATTCAACCCAGTCTTAGCCTCGACACTAAATGGAGGCGACTGGTCAATTCCACTCCCAGGACCGTAGCCGAGGGTGTGCCGCAGCATTCTCTGAATATTGCTAAACGTGCAGTTCGAACTATACATGACCTGACTTCTAGACCAGAACTATTGTGGACACTGGTGACGATTAGTAATTTTAGAAGTAATAAATAATTGTGTCATTTTGGGCTTTAGCCTTGATATATTGTTAACGAGATCTTGTTTATATTTGGCGGCACGTTGTGAAAATTGGCTGTGTTGTTGGCGTCTGGGAGGAACTTGCTACCTTCAGCTTTAGAAGTATATCGGTTTAAATAGACGATCTGCGTAATCACCCTAACTTCCACTTGAATTTCGTGGCAGAAATTTTACGCAACCTTTCTCAGCATAAAGCTATTTCCGCATAGTGACACTTAACAAATTCGTATTTAAACACCATCATTTAACAACCATGAAAACCTAACAACAGTATGCATTTCTTGCTGCTTCCATTGCCCCTTTTCCGGGCAATGATACTAATTTGATTTTCAGTGAAAATGATTGAATTATGATGATGCAGGAGGGGGGGGGGGTCCTCCGTGTAATGTGTGCTTGATGTTATGTCCGCCACTGATTAAAAGAATCTGGAACTGAGCCAACAAGTGTAGCCATATTCCAACATGGCTGGACTCCAGCCGCGTCCGTCTGTCTCAGTCCAGCCCCTCGTCCATTTGATTGCTGTGTTTATGTTATATATCGATTTACCGGCAGTGCACATTTGATTCTGTTGACGTTTCTTTATATCTGTTTTACACAAACGTGTTCATGTAAATTTTAACTCAAGAACACTTTCAGACTTAACAGTTCTTTTTCGTCCTTACTAAAATGAAAGGGGCTTGTTTTGTTTCAACCTCTGAAAGCTGGAATAAATACACATACGCAGTATTTAACATT
The DNA here is from genome assembly GCA_013340265.1 of Coptotermes formosanus. Taxonomy (NCBI): domain Eukaryota; kingdom Metazoa; phylum Arthropoda; class Insecta; order Blattodea; family Rhinotermitidae; genus Coptotermes; species Coptotermes formosanus. The sequence continues at coordinate 232,150 of BLKM01002586.1, forward strand.
AAGTCCTTAACAGATCTCATAAGACCTGCTTTAGTACTGCTGTGTAGACTTCCGTGATTTCGTCAGTGCCAGTTAGACTGTATGTGTATTTCCTTCTTCCCGCCATATTTTTTTAAATGTCGTAAAAAAGAATCCACCTTTTGTAGGATTTATCGGTATAAAATTATGGTCAGTGCAGAAAAATCTGCTTTCAGAATTTGTACTTCCCCATATGCTAATAAAGAGGCTAAAATCGGGCTGCGCTATACTTTTCCTGAGCGGCATAAGAACTATCTGTGAGCTATCCCCGTGTGCGTTTTCTCCTAGCAGAACACACGAAGTTAGCGTGTCAGCTGCAGCTGCTGAATTTCACGCGTCCGCCGTGCTGCTGCTGCTGCTGCTGCTGCTAGTTGTAGAAAATTACAAAGTACGAGGTTGTGGTGCGTACCGTTATAAATTTCCCCTAAAACTGGTAAACTGGTTTAGAATTTTTGAAGTGGAAACACACACAGTACGGTATTCACATAAGCCTACTTTTTAATTTTAATGTTAAAAGTTTTAGCCGGAATACCTTCTGTGTGTTGTGAGAAGGGCTGGACGAACAAAGGAATCGGACTTCAAGCCCTAATAGGTGCAACAGCGACCGTACCGGCATTACAGCCCACTGAGCTGTCTATCCAATGCATATAAGGGATTCTTGACCCGGGCTAAAGCGGCTGGGTCAATAAGCTTACAGCTGAACATAAAGTGCAGAGATTAGAAATACACGTCTTACGTCGGTATGATTTGGCACTTAATTACGAACATAAAATGTATATTTAAGTGGTATTTAAGAAAGCAGGCAATGTGCGTATAGCGTAAGAGGGAAGCGCGTTTGCATGACCATATTTTGCCGTGGAAAAGCAATAATTATGAAATGTAATGAGTGCGTGTCTCTATTCTTGCCTTACTTACCAGACCCTGTTAATCGCATTTTTTCTGCGATCTCTTATATTGCCATCTGGGGCCTGTCAGGATCTACAATAATTTTCCACATTACCCCATAAACGGTACGATTTCCGGAAAAGTTATTGAACATAAAATGTGTATTTTGATTTTCCGTACAACTTTTTTCCGAAATATATCTCATTCCAAACAAATTCAGCGAGTTGTCATCATAAATTTTACATACGTCTTCATGCCAAGCACCCGTTACTCTTCTCAAACTTTAATGAGACATGATTTTTCCCGACAGATTTTAGAAAAATACTCAAATATAAAATTTCATAAAAATCCGTTCCGTGGAAGCCAAGATGTTCCATGCTTACGGACGGAGAGACAAGCGGACGGACGGATCTGACGAAGATAATAGTCCCTTTTTGCAATTTTGGAAAAGGGCCTAAAAATTAAAAACTTTGCTTCTTCACTGTAGAACCATCTGCTTAATTCTACGCAGGGAAATACGGGCTGTAGTTACGAGCGTCCTATGAAACACATTTAGGCTACATATTGTGCTTAAAAATGCAGTTTTTTAAATTTCAACGCATATGGGTAATGAGCTGTAGGTCTCATTACCTAAATAGGCTGTTTAGCTTTAAATAATTCTCCAGACTGTAGCGAGAAAAAGTTTTAATAAATGGTCATGGCGTGCTTTCAAGTCTGATCCCATAATGTTCTCTACGAACTGAGTACACAAATCACAGTGGACTTCCGCATAAGCGCCTGTGTTCAAAATGAAGTGGCTTTGGAAGATGCTTGTATTATAGCCGTGCAACGAATGAAAAAATATAGTGTAACCACAGACTCGTACCACAGGAATAATTTATGAACGACATTGATGGGCTGATTGTAATTAAAATTTATCCATTTCTACTTAAAGCCTCCAAGTTCCATTAAAGAAATAGAGTAAATATTGTACATAATTAAAGGCTGAAATAACTCCTGAGCTCTATAAGACTGCCCTAACGTAACACAGAAGAGCTTATACTAACTGCAGGAGAAGTATTAAATGCTGAAAAGAAAATTTAAACTACTGACTTTATTACACACATTTTTTTATAGCAGTTTCATGTATGAGTCATGGATTTCGCCGTAAATAGAGCGTCAAGAGTCCTAGAAGCAACGTTCCCCTCAAGATTTCCTAACAAAAACTTTGTGTCCATTATTCATTCCTTAATGAGGACTAGGTAATAGTATGAATAAGAAATACATGAAAAAATCCAGGAATTGCAAGTAAAATTAAAACTAAAATTGCAATTTTATTTTTTTCTGTTCATTTCAAACTTCCTGCGAAAGCAAGCAGTGGAGGAGAGTGAAGTAAAGGCCTACAGTACACCTCGCTCGGGTGCTGGTGATACAGCTACAGCAGTCCCAAGAACACATTCCCTGGGATTAGGTGATAATTGGAAACAGAGCCGATGTGGGAATCAGGTCGATGGAGACGACTGGCATGTGCGATGAACAGTAGTAACTAGATTTTATGTGGAAGATAACTGCACAGGCAAGACATAGTGCTCAACACAAGGACTTCAGTATTTATACATGCAGATCTTAGTGCGTAACGCAAAAATTAAAATACCTCTACTAGCAGACCTTAGTTCAAAACACAATGTACATTATTATCTCTAGAAGCATGACTTAGAAAAACACAAAATTACAGTGTCTCTAGAAGCATACTTAAGGTGGAATAAAAGAGTACAGCACATCTGCAAGCAGATATTACTGGTCGTCACAAAAGTGCAAAACCTTTAGAAGCATATCTTGAGGCACAACGCAAGACACGCTGTGTGTCTACAAGCACGTCTTAGTACAGATCACAAGAAGTATAATATCTCCGCTAGCAGCCAGCACAAACATACCCTGTTCTTGAGGCAGTCGCAGTGAACAACACTGTCTCTACAAGCAGAAGGTGATACACAGCAGAAGTACAGTAAAAAGGGAATATGCAACTGTATATGTAATACAAGCGTTCCCGTGTTAGGTGGGTCCCTGTCACGACGGCATGGCACGTCTTCGGGTTGCGGATGGAGGAACGGCCTCCAGTTATGGAGGGTAGTTGCGAATACATTGAATAAGCAGTCGCGGACAGCCGATAAGGGGTGGTCCTCCAGCTTGGGGATGGGGCGAGGTGCTAACAACTCCTCACCGTAAAAATGTATGATGGTACGAAACATATGGACAAGCCTCGGACCTGGACCGATTCTTTGGTACGACCCCAGCTACGGAAAAAGTTAGTTAGTTAGTTAGTTAGTTAGTTAGTTAGTTAGTTAGTTAACTATATGTAATATTCCTTTTATGTACATTATAATATACGTAGTATATGATCAAACCACATGCGACAAATTTGAAATTTCAATTTCTAAATAACTTTACGTGTGCAGTTGTAAGTTTTGTATTATGGTATCCTTGCACACGTACTGAGGATGGCTGAGTGTGAATTTTAATACATAGGGTTTGTGTTAGTTTGTTTTTGTGCATACAAAGCTGAATGCCTAACAGAAGAACTCGCATACATGCCTCTATAGGTCTGTCACATTAAGATCAATATATATGAAAAATCTAAGCCCTACAGGACTACACGTTTTCGTACAGCCATAGACAGGTTTCCTGACCGTCCTTGCCGTGATAGCCTCAGATCTCCTATGCACTGAAGGTGTCTGGAAGTACGATGCTGATGATAATATGTGAATATAAGGGGCAGAGGGGAAGAAACAACAGGAAGATTGTGAAAAGTTCATTTGTAAGAGCTTCATAAATTTACTGTGCACTAAACTTGTCACGCTAATCAAATAAGAGGGTTGATACGGACGGAGTATGTAGCCCGTATGAGAACGAAGCGAAGCGGTTACAAAGTTTTGTTCAGCACACCTGAAAGAAAAAGAGCATTTGTAAAACCTACGCATAGATGGTAGGACATTATTAAAACTGCGGCGTGGGTTCGTTTATCTAAGAGCCTGGCTCTTTGCAACACAGTACAGAAACTTCGTTTTCCATAAAATGCGAAACATTTCTCGACTATCAGAACAACTCTTACCTTCGCAAGGACTGTGTTTAAAATAGACTAGTTAGCTAGCTGGTGTGGCGTTGCGTGTTTGATTGTTAGACAGCTTCACATTATGGCAGTGCGCGCGTGTGTATTTTTGTACATATGCGCGTGTAAATCAATTTAAATATATAATAAAAAATATGTAAAATACATAAATAAAATTACGTAAATAAAAATATACTAATATAATAAAAATATACAAATAAATAATGACGGGGCTAGCGTAGCCTGTACAGTGACTAGGATAGGGGTTGGATGACCTTGGGTTTGAGTTCCGGTACATATGATAGAGCTTTCTGTAAAATATTCAAATCGTCTGTGGGGCCCACCCAGCCTCCTATTCAATAGGTAACGAGGTTCTTTGCCGGGAAAAAGCGGCCGGGTCTTGAAGCTGACCACTCACCTCCAAATACTGCCGAGGTTAAGACTGAGTGGAGCTACCATACTCCTCCTCCTACATGCCTTCATGTCATGGAGAGGGTCAGCTTAAGTATACATACATCTAAAATACGATGTCAGTCATTATTTTTGAAGCAATCGTCTCAAACAGTAATATTTGTAATCTGGAGGCACCAAGTTCGAATCACCACCCCAACAATGAGTCTCATCGCTGAGGCTTTCCGCACAGCCTTTCTATATCAAATTTGGCCACGACTGCTTCCACAAAAGTAATTTTCCATTTACTGTTTGCTAGTAATCCTGGCATTCGATGTTGCGTGTTCTGAGATACTGACACTGTCGCTGAAAACACAAATAAATACAAATAAAATATCGTTTGTTAAGATCCATGATTGATCATTTCTTCGTTTCAAATTTCCAGGGAAAGGGTGCCGCGCTAATGTAATCAGTACAGTGACTAGGCTACGGACTGGGCGGCCGAGGGATATTTGAGCGATTTCTGGTAGAGACAAAGTCACATCCGAAGAGCGTCCATTCCTCCCATGTTATCCACACGGCGCCCTGTCAATGGGTACCGGCACTATTTCCTCAAGGGGTACAGCGGCTGGGGCTTAAAGCTGGCCACTCACTTTCATCTAGGGCCTAGGTTAAAAATGATTTGGGCCACACATCCAATAAACCACATGTTTTCATAGCTCGCAGGGCGAGGAGTTTAATTACATTTTTATTAATAGTTAAGGGTTGCTCGCCTACCACTGTTCTGTCGTTATGTGTGTAATCTTTATGTGTGCCATCCCGTTGTGCTTAAAATCAAATAATAATAATAATAATAATAACAATAACAATAACAATAATAACCGCGCAGCACAACTTCAGATTTTCTTGGGATGTTTACTCAATTGTCATTTTACCTAGTTACACAACATGTTTCGGCACTTATCTTTGCCATAATCAAGTGTATCTTTCAGAATCCTTTCATACAGGTCATTATACAATGTTATTTATACTTAATTTTTTAATTTTTAACCTGTAAAAACAACGCGGTATTGACTTGTATTATTTTACCTACATATAAGTGAGATCTCACTTAAGTATAAATAGCATTGTATAACGACCTGTGTGGAAGGATTCTAAAAGATAACCTGATGATGGCAAAGATCAATGCCGAAACATGTTGTGTAACTGTATATAAAATGACAATTGAATAAACATCACGATAAAATCTGAAGTTTGCTGCGCGACTATTATTATTATTGTTATTATAGTTTGGTTATATATGTAAGTATTTACTAATACGAACAGAAAATAACGGCAGTTTAATTATTCTTGAATTCGTATTACAGTGCCCTCCATCGCCTGAAATCTCTTCTAGACTGCAGCACCTTCTAATCCTTTTGCTAAAAAAAAGTCTTTAAACTTGGTATTTGTCTTTTTTTTTTTTTTTTGTCTGCTACATCATCGAGTTGGGGACAAGACGCTGCTCTCTACCAGTCGATATTGTCTGATATCCTGTGAAGACGTTATCCAAGAGATCCTCACTATTGAAGGAGGTTTAGTTTATGATGAACAATACAGGGAGAAACACGAAGGAAAATAAACTGAAGCTTATAAATAGTACGCACAATGATGTTTTCTTGATTTATATTATCGGTTTTTTGCACAATATATTCAAAACTTTAAAATGCCCTGAATAATTTAATCTCCATACATGCGTGAGTTGACATTAAATGTTCAGATTTTCTGAAACTGTATCCTCTATTAACCAAACCGCACCCGTCTTCCCTTTATTATACGCCCACAGCGCTATAAGAAGTACTTACACGTATTTTCTAACAAAAAAAAACGAGAAATATTTTGTTCCCACCGTTGAAAGATTATATAAATTATTGTTTTATACATATGGCATTAAATAAGTTGTCTTCGATTACTGTTGACAGAGCACCAGCATGACTGGCACCAAGAGTGGACAGATTGCTGTATTTAGGAATGATGAATCATTTCACAAATTTACCTCGTCTTTTGTGTGATGCACCTTGAACTTCTGTGCGCTAAATTTTTTCGTCTAAGCGTGTTTTGGATAGCGTGAGAAGAACCGTAAACTCATTTAGATCAGTGCCATTGCAACGTACTTTTTCCTTCAAGTTTTGGACGATGTCGAAGCCGAGTGTTCTGATCTAGTATCATGTACGGAAGTCAGGTGGCTAAATAGATGTGAAGTGCTGGAGGGTTCCGAATCCAAGAACGGGGTTGTTAATTCTCTGTATGAATATTTGTGGGTAACATACTTGGTCCTTCATGCTGGTGGCGCCCAAAAACTTCATATTTTGAATCTTGAGCTTCAAGCTATGGGTAAACCTGTGGCGGATATAAGTACAGTAAATACGTTTAACTGGAAATATTTACTTTGGAAGTGACGCTTGGATGAAAAGAATCGGTAACGCAAAAATTATCAAGGAAAGTAACTCTGAATCCAGTGTGTATGGTAGACATTTAGAAGAGATGCGCTGTGTGTTCAGATAAAATATATGCACAGCTTCATGAAATCATGCCTGTTACGACGTTTTATGTAAATCCATTTAATTCTCTGGACGTCAGTTTCGTGTCCGAAGTTATCAACGCTATTAAGAAGAAAAAGTTGAAACGTTAGAACTAGAAATTTTGGAACTACAGAACATCTTAACGCTAAAGGCTTAGTATCTATCTATATATATATATGTAAAAAAATTAGTAGATGACACATATTTCCCCTTGCTGAAAAATTCTCAAATCAAAGTTAAAACGTATTTGGATTAACCTGTCTGTGTATGTCAGTGTTCTGCACAAGGGAAACTGTAACAACAAAAATGTATAAGTCTGGCGTTTCTGATGCTAACCTTAGTGACCCTTTAATAGCTGCATTGTCAAATTACAATCCTGAATTTACATTACAAACTTTATAGAAAAAATGCAGTGACACTCCATCTTATTACCAACGTCTTACTGAAAATTGTAAGTAAGCAATTTTCATGTTTTTATACTCTTCTCTCTGTGTGATAATTTACTACTGATTATTAAACTACTTTTTTTGCGTCATCGTTTCTTTCAACGAAACTTTTATCGTACGATGAGATTATTATTTATTTTTCATTAAACACAAATTAGTTTATACCTTCATTCGCCTACGAAGAATTTCTGGAAGTGCAGATGAGCACATACTGCCGCAAAGTTTGGCGATCCCTCTTCACACAGTTACAGTGGTCAGTTTAAATTAATAGACTATCAAGTTTTTTTTATCTTTGTATGCTGTATATATATGGCTCTAACTTCATAAATATTTCAAGTTATTGAGACTAAATACTTTAACTATATTTTTCTTCGAAATTTGTCGTTGTTCACCTCAAGTATTAATATTAATACTCGTATATAAGTTTACAGACTTTAAGTGGTGAGCCTCTTAATACGTATCTACTGACAGCAGAGCTGTGGGAGCAGTACGTGAATATGCGCGGTACTTTTTGATTCACAGTTAGTTTTAAACAAGCTTAGTGCCTCCCGTAGCTGTCTCAGCCACTCTTCTCTGCGTGGTGACTATTTTTGTGCCGTCAGTGTCCTTTGTGTGCAGTAGACAGATGGAGGCGAAAACATTCATTCTACTGAGCTCGAAAAATTGATCCATGTGTCTGTCTAACCATTTATAACGTGTCTGTATATGGAATAATAGAAAGTTGCACTGCACTACCACAGGTAAGAGCATTTTCGACTTTTTGCTTTAACTTCTCTAGTTACGTCTTAAAACGACACTGGATAGCTCAGTTAACATAACGATTATATTACATGTTGACTATCCGGAGAATATGATTTTGATTTCTGACAGGGGCAGGGACTTTTTCAGTATCCAGATGGTCTACAGGGCCCACCAAGCCTCCTTCCCAGTAAGTGACAACATGCACATTTGTATCGGAAACTCTATGTTAGGGTGTAAATTTGCCGGGACCTGAAACTGATCACGTATGTTAAAAGGGAAATTTTCCCTAAAACTAAAGTAAGTAACACGCAATGTGGACGTATTTGGTGATGGAGATAGAGCTGTGCACCATACAGGTTGTATTTATTTTAAAATTTGGATTTGCTCTCTCAGAAAAGAATGGTTCCAATGATTTTAGTGCAGTTTTGACTTCGTGGGCATATTAGAAGATAAAAAGTGCAGGATGAGTATTCACACTGAAGACGATCTGAAAGAAAACTTTCCGATTTATATGTTTTAATAGTGTGGTATGATTTTAATCGAATGACAAATTTGTCAGGTGGAAGCTAATGAATATATTAAAAACGCATGATTGTTTTCGTTGTGGACTGATGCACTCTCTTCCTGAAAACATGCGTATGTTCTCTTGTAATTCAGCAAGTATTAAAAATGGTGTCAGAATATCAGTGATATAGATTGGAAATTTATGGTCTTAGAAAGAATGGGCCCTATAATCCTTGTTGCTCGCAGAGTACACAAGACACAAACATTAATGTATGACATGTCACTTGGTAGACAAAACCTGATATTCGGACATTCCACGCACTGTACACACAGAGTTGAAACCAAGTTTTACAGCAAAACAGAAGGAGTGTGGGCTCAGTTCCTTGAGGAATACACCGTGTAAAGTTACCAGTTCATAAAATTCAGTCTCTCATGGAGTTTGCGAAACACTGTTGTTTTATATGGATGCAGCACTCACGATTTCTGCATATTCTGTGGCTGTCTACGAATACAGAGGAACTTGTTGCTCAAAGACCTTCCACTTATTTGTAAACTGTTGTCCGAATTTGGATGACACCTCCTCTATCATCCGTATTCTGCGTATATGTCATACGAAATGAGCATAACGATAAGCAGATAACTCATTCACTCTCCGGTAAGCAGTTGGGAAGCTAACCGTTGTGTGAGCATGTGTGTATTGTTTAATCGAGCTGGTGAGGTGTGACTAGCGGTACTGTCAGATAAAATAATGTCCATTTGCATTGGCGGTGGATGACACACGAAACAAGTCTGAACCTCCTGTCTGTATGCAGTATGCCAGAGGAGGCTGGAAGCCTGTACATGCATTCTATACATGTTGTAGATCAGTAAACTGACCTCAAGTCCTTCCTTTGTTTCAGCGGTAGTTTCAACTCAAGACATCTGGGATTTTAAGTCATGGAAATTCAACAGCTTTCTTGGAGACGGGACTGCGATGTTTGGCGAAAAGAAAGGATTCCCCTCAGGACGGCTTGTTAAAATGAACAGTAGTATTGCTTCTGGCTGCAATCTTCCACCTGATCCTGGAGGTGAGTTTTACGTAAATATGACATTTTCAGTGACTGTGGTTAAGATATATACCACCCGTTTACCATAATTTTGCATTTTGTCCCCACAGGTATTAGTGTGTCTCACAGGATTACTACAATAAGCATCAATTATTTCTCTAAACCTTTGTGATGAAAAATAAGCACTTTTTGTGAGGTATGAATATATGCTGTTTAGAATAATTTCGTGCTTTAATTTATTGTGTACAATGAATTTTTTTAGAAATTCAGAAAAATGTTGTCCCTTAGAGACCGTCGAGGCTTCACGTGACCGCCATGAAACAAATTAATTTTTCCTGACATATTTCTGTGTAGGTCACTCACTAACATAGGCTACTCTTTCATAAAGTACCCACGGAGTTTCTTAGATGATGAAACAAAGAAACAAACAAATAGCCTACAACTTATCCCATTACATTGTAGTTTTACATAAACCCTATTGTGGGAATATATTTTCTGGAAATATATCAAACTCATCTGCCTTTCTGTCAAGGCACTGGTTGTCTGTCTTAAAAGGATCCATAATACTTACTTTCGAAAGTGAATTAAGAAAGTTTCGCGGTGAATGCTTGGACTGGTAATCTTTGTTCAGGTCCTGGTTGTCATTCAGGGACGGAAAGTAGATACGAACCTACCCCGTCCGATTTATCTCTCTACAGCTGCCTCAGAACCTGAACTAAATTCCTGGAATAAAGTTCTGCTTTAGAATTATTCAAGAATTCCTGGTGAAGTTTCTCTGCGGGTCTTCAGTACCGTGTTCAGAAGAATCGCCAATGTTAACTTTCCTGATGTTCATGGCTCCAGTGTATACTCTCACATAGTTTCAGAAACATTTTATTATTATCCTCCCATCTAAGTCTAGGACTCTGAAATTGTGTCTTGCTCTTTAGAGTTTTCGACCAAGATGCTTGTGTCAATTCTAACTTATCCCATGCAAGCCCCACCTATCTTGCCTTCTTTTGATTTGATTTGATTTGATTTGATACAGAGTACGACTGCTGTGTAAGCTAGAGGCATTTAGATACAAATTTTAAAAATAAATGGTACACGTGCCTTATTATATGTTTACACCATGAGACAATGTTGCTCGGAATTTGGTTGGTGTTTACTTTATAACGACCGTTGGAAGTGCTGAAATTCAATGAAGGGATGGCAGTAATGCTCCGAAAATGCAGCACGTGGGGGGCTTCTCGAGCTTGAACTTTGATAACTAGGAGAATCGTTATAAATACCGGAGAACTGGTCTTCAAATTAATGAAACTGCAAAACTTTTTCTGATGAAATTGTTAATTTATTCAGCATCAAATTATTCAAAAGCAGTCTTGTATAAAGAAAGACATTCATAAAAAATAAGCCCACATCTTCTCTGGCAAAGCGAATAAAACGTCAGTTATGACTCTGTAGGAAGCCGTCGCGACGACAGCATTATTTATCACATTTCCTGCAGCGACCTAGCCCACAGAAAAGTGAAACACACAGTTTATATGCAATATACTTGCTACTGTACATCTTACATTTTAGGATAGCCTATACTTAAACAAAAATTAAATTAGCATGTAACCTACAACTTAGCGATGTGCTAAATTTACATTTTGTATATTGTTTGAAGTATATGTGTACGTATATACATCACTTGAGAGGTGAGGTTCTCGAAAATGTATTTATGTAGAATATTGTCTTCTTGAAGATAAGGCCGTGTAGTGTGGTAGAAATTTACAGACGTTCTGTAGGAACATGCTTGCTATCATTCGGTGCAGAATGTTTTGTCTTCTAGGTTGCTATCCGAAAACACAAGGATTAGGGTGTACAGAACTGTAGTTTTACCTGTTGTTTTGTACGGGTGTGAAGCTCAATCTCTCACACTGAGGGAGGAACAAAGACTTAGGGTGTTCGAGAATAGGGTGCTGAGGAGGATATTTGGGCTTAAGAGGGACGAGGCGACAGGGGAGTGGAGAACACTACATACCGTGGAACTTAATGGCCTGTACTCATCACCAAATATTATTCGGGTAATCAAATTAACAATAATGAGATGGGCGGAGCATTAGCACGTAGGGGGGAAAAGAGAGGTGCATACAGGATTTTGTTGGGGAGACCTGAGGGAAGGCGGCCACTTGGGAGACCCAGACGTAGATGGGAGGATAATATTAAAATGGATCTTCAAGAAGTGGGTTCGAGGTACATGGACTGGATTGAGCTGGCTCAGGATAGGGACAGGTGGCGGGGTCTTGTGAATGCGGCAATGAACCTCCGAGTTCCATAAAATGCGTGAATTTCTTGACTAGCTGAGAAACTGTTAGCTTCTCAAGAAGGCCTCTACACCATAGAGTTAGTTAGTTAGTTAGTTAGTTAGTTAGTTAGTTAGTTAGTTAGTTAGTTAGTTAGTAGGAATATGCGGCTTTCCTTTTCCATTTGCAGTCTCGAACATTGCCTACAAGAAGACTTCTGTAGCTGCTTCGCCTTCTTATTCAGTGTTAACTATCATTTAATAGCATGCCTCGAAGGCTGCAATATACTGCAATATATTGCAATATACTGCAATGTATTAATGGTTCAACGAAAGTGTGGGCCGTGTAAATCACAAATAGAGATGGAAAGCTTTGATTTTTTTCCCGCTGATATCAGATTTATAATCAACCGTTAAAATCTTAGGACATCTGGTACATCGTGTAACAGTCACTGCTTTAACTAACCGCAAACAGACTGAAATATTGCAGCAATGAACGTCAGTAAGATTTACCTCTTTTTCAATGGGGTTTGCAGTTTTGACCCTTGAAGAAAGTAGGCGTACTTGCCTGCATCTTTCAGTTCCGCCTGTTGAAGAATGGCAACTTTCCATATATGTTTGGGGTCATGGCTTGTTTATTCAGTAAAACTGAGATTTCAGAGGGTCGCCCGTGGGCTATAATGTATAGGAGTTGATATGTGGAAGTGTTTTCTGTGGAAATAAGAGATATAAATGGAATTTGTTAAATTTTTCTGCCGAATTTTCAACGAGTTCCGCACTAATTCTATATACTGACATTAATAGTCACTCAACCTTACGATAATTTAAGTACTAAGAAACTGAAAGGCCACAAGTCTTGGCTTCCCCATTTCTTGACCAGTTCTCTCCCATCTTTACTCTACACAGGAAATGGCGTATCTAGAGTGGCAGCCGTTTTCTTGCAGACGTAGTCGGGTCTTGAAGCATTTTCAGCCCTTGTAATGACCCCCGTAATAGACACTGAGTTAATGAGTCAAACGAAGGTAATACAATAATTGGACTGGAAGGAGCCTGTGAAGTAATTTGAGTAGCAGGGTTCCTTAACGTCAAATACAGAACAGTGGGTGCGTACGCCTACGTAGCTCGTACACAATGGGCACATGAAAGTTTTCCTCTTTCCTGATGTTAGTTAATTCCTTTTGAAACTTTCTATGGCAAGAAAGGGTAAAAAAAAGTGTAGAGAGTTTAAAATATCCATCTTGTTGTCTTGTGGATTACGATATAAAATCAGTAGGCTCTATCAGCCTTATTGGATAGCAATTATCTACCGGTTAGCGTAACACCATGTATTGGCTCTATTTATGGCAGGCTCTATTTATAGGTCTGCGTGACACTATAATTTCAGAGGCCCTGACGGTCTGTCGGTGTGCATGCCGCCATGGGGCTGGCAGACCGTAACCATCTGTCGTGTTGCATAATGCTTTAATGTAAAGCATGGGTTCTCGGCGTCTTGAACTTACTGCTCCGCATAGACACAATGTCTAAAATTCTCGGTCCACACAAATTTTATTTGGTAGGACCATGACATAAAAGCCAAATGAAAAGTGCATGAAAGAAATATAATAATTAATTATAGACAATAAAGTTGAGGACTTTGAAATTGAAAACGAGGCATTTTACTTTTGTCCCAATATTGACTTTTAGAGTTACGAATTTTTAAGGCTAATATTTATCCTACTTGGAGCCTTTTCTCTGTTGGGCAATCCCCCTCAAACGGAGGATGAAACCTAGGGCACATTCACACTTAACTGTATAAACGCCACCATAGTGTATCGCACTATTCTCCCTGAAGATGGCCCAGCAGGGTCGAAACATGTAGGAGATTTTTACGAATAAAGATTATATACATTTTGGTGCATTAGTTGGTGTTTATTATTTCGTGTGATATTTATACTTTATTATTCACTTCTAATACAATTCTTAATACTTAGCCTAATGATGGTCAAAGAAGACCGAAACAGTTAACTTTTGTGACACAGTATACGCGTAGTTGTGCTGCTGATGTGATACTGAATATTATTAGCTATATAAACACAATGAATGTCTTCCATTGGCCAGTGCGCATAGCACTTGAGTGGCCTCCAGTGACATAACCTCCTAACGAGTTTCCTCAAAATCTGTGGGCTGCTTCGAAAGTTGAATTAGACACAAATATACACAAACACACACAAACGTACGCACTACACAGCAGCAGACGTAGGCCTCTGGTGGAATATGCTTTTACATAGGGCGCTGACATTGATCTCAGATACGGGAAAAATGTTGCGTCTCATAAGAAATTTTTTTGTCTTTTTAAGGTAGGAAAGTATACCAAAAGCACCTATTGTTAACCTTCAAAACTGAAAATATTTTTCTGTTTAAAGAACAAAATGAACCGAATAAATATTTTGTGCAAATATTTGAGTTCTATGCAAATTCATACGTTTTATATCCTTCAATTTAACAATTTCTTTTAAAACCGAGTCACTCTTTTGGACCACACGTTACATGAGACAAGTGTAGTGTAATATACTACGGGGTCATGGTTAAAGGGCATGTTTGCGCTCAATACATTTTATCGTGATGATTTGTTGGGCATGAGGATGATGTAAATATACTGGCCAATTTGCGTTGTTACCCTGCAAACCTTCGCTCATTTTTGCATATATGCATTGTAAGCAGGATTATTCGAATCGTGTTTTAACTGTGTACAGCGCTTTGGTTGCCATATGTTTCACCAGCTACAGCACACAAATGTCTGCGTTTTGTCGATTCAGTTTATTTACGTGATTCTTACAATAAACAGCCATTTACTCTCTAAATAACATCAAGAGATTTTTTTATAATGAAGAATTTGAGTGTTGCTGTCAGGTAAGTAATGAAATTTTTTATGTTATTTAGTTGAAATTCGTGCTTTAAACTGTCAGTTACTTATATGTGTAACTAATTCTTTAACAGAATCGGTGAGGGCGGTAAAATAAGTAACATATTTATTATAGGTAATTTTGTCACTATTCATGCCTTCAAGGTAGAGCTCCACTCATTCTTAACCTCGACATTCACGACCCTGTCGCTTTACCCAGGGGAAGCTACCCGGAATTTATTGAATAGGGGGATGCTTGCTATTCTCGACATCCTGAATCTAAATCTCGGCCAGAAAACCGGCTACAACAGGAGAGGTTCTCGAGGTGTCCCTCAACTTTGCCAGAGGGATAAAATCCCCCCCCCCAAAAAAAGCCACTACCACTTCTTTTGGCACCATTTCCTGTTAGTTGTTTATCTGTCATTTGAAGCTGCTTATTTTGAGCTACTGACACAGATGTCAAATAAATAATATGGTTAAGAAACAAATAAAATAATACATTAATGAACCAGTGAATGAAAAATGTACCACAAGTATCAGTGTGTAACTGAATATTTGTAAAATACCTCATGTGTTGTGTTAATTAAACCTTGTGTTAGGGGCGCTTGTGACCATAATTATTAAAACAAGCCTATTTTATTGCGCTGCACTTCCCGATGCTCTTGATTACTCTTACGAAATAAACAAATGAATGTTACTCTCCTGCCTCCTGCCGCTACAGTAACAGATAATACAGACCTGTAACAAAATTTACTCCTCCCTCTTGGCATTACTTAGAGCAGCCACGTCTCTAAAACTACGAGTGTGTGTAAGTATTGCCATAGAAATTTCGCGTGAGATTGGAATCTTCATTCCCAGACTACTGCAAATTTACATGGATAAAATTTTAATACTTCTAATTTTAGTATTATTCCTTCCAAACAAAAAGGACGGGAAACTTTTCTTTTATTCCTGCATTTCTTTTGTCATTTACACAAACCCTGACAGCGCTAAAAAAGAGGATTCCTCTAGACCCTAACTGCTCTGTGCTGACGTATTCGCTGTACGTTCCACCATTAAAATTTGCAGGCTGTTTAAAGGTCTGGATTATCAGAAACATACTTTTGTTGTCTCCGTGACTTCGCAAGGACATGTTCCGCAGACAAACCTAGTCATATTTCACTGTTGTCGTTTCCCATACTGATATTAGTACTCGCAAAAGGCGTATAACTGTAGATTCTGCTATATCCTTTGTATTAAATTATCAGCATCATGCCAATTCGTCCTAAGGCCACACGACAACATGAAAACTTTTTGAATAGAAAATATGGATTGGAATTGAGAAGATGGAAATTGGTAACTGCGTCGCGGCGAATTTGTTTAGTAACATCGCTAGCGGTTAGATGTCACTGAACATGCTTTTACAAAGGAATAACCTTTTTCATATCCTCTCAGTAAAGTACGGCTATGTCTCCAGGCAATCGCAGCCTCTAATGATTCCACTACTTTTTCGAGGAAGGTAATTACCAAGATGTGATTATTTTTAAATTATAATTGACGTGGGATATAAATATGTTCGTATAAAGTCATCTGTCCAGAAAATGCACATCGACTGCCCTGAGATCAAACCGGAGACCTTGCGGTGGGAGACCGGTGACTAACGGACTGAGGTGAGACAAGACATGCTGTAGGACATTGTTACACTTAAAACAGCCCTTTTCAGTGCTTCTTGTCATCTTTCAAACTGCACTGGGAGAGTTCCAAATCTGACTACCTTTTTGGCTTCTCGAATAGAGGAGAAAGGTTTAGG
Organism: Coptotermes formosanus; assembly: GCA_013340265.1. Lineage (NCBI taxonomy): Eukaryota > Metazoa > Arthropoda > Insecta > Blattodea > Rhinotermitidae > Coptotermes > Coptotermes formosanus. Next base: position 248,762 of record BLKM01002586.1, read on the forward strand.
AAGGCGGAATAGTAATATGAAAATAAACGACTGCAATGATAATTTGAAATTTTGCTTGTTAGTGAAATAATAATTGAACGTCTGTTTGAAGGGGTATGGAAACAGAAACTGAATCAGCTCACATAGAAGGTTATATATATATGAAGATCTAGGAGGTGGCTATAAAACGTGTTGTGACAAACGGTCTGAATTTGAGATAACGTAGAACAATGGAAAGAGAACTTCCATTCATGTATTATGAACAAAGCATGGACAGTCTGTTATGTTCTTTTTCACAAAAGCGATGACGTGAAATGTGTTGGTTTGTGGTCAGATATAAGAGCAGCCATTATTCAGAGCCATTTGAGGGCTTATTTTATTTGCGCTCCTAAAACGAACTGTCGTTTGTCTGACTGTATGAGTGTTAGAAATGTCACAGTATGAGAAGGACATAAACTGAGGGTACTACGTAGAGTTTATGGCGGCGACACTGGGGAAGTTAAATTATCGGCGGGATGAAAGAAGTCTGAAGTTGGAGGCAGCAGATTTTTCCCCAAACTTTATGCTTTTCTAATTGACACACAGCGTAATAGGTTTATTCCTGAGAGTGGAATTATAATAGACTGAGCGTATTTGAGATCAGGCCGTGTGAGTGGCTGGGTATACTGGCCGTGAGGAAGGAAGTGGCCAGAGGATGGAGAAAGCTGCAAGATGAGGAACTTAGTAGACTAAATTGTGATGTTCGAAAGATATTAGGATGAGGTGACTTGTGCATGTACCATGCAACAAAAGCGAAAGAAATTACGAAAACCTGACGCGATGCTAATACTTTTAAAACATATACTAGGCGGGGAATAATATAATAATACGTTAATATACAATATAATACGTAATATATTAAAATAATATATAATATAATAATAATAATTAACGAAAGGTAATGAAGGTATGACTGGATAGATCTGGCTCAGGGGTAAAGACCACTTGCTGCCTCCCGTTGACAAGGTAATGATTTTTAACTTCTACAGAATTTCTTTGACGGCTAAGCAGCTACTGCGCAGACGAAACAAGTATTCGCCGTTCAGTTCTCTAAGCCTTAAACGTATACTTTGTCAAATTTTAAACTGATGTATTTTCACTCCCGCTTCCACTCCATTCCTTCCAATCATCCTCGATACTTCACTATTTAAAGCCTGAAGTTATCTTGTATACTGCTCATTATTTCACTTCTTACTTCACAGATAACAGGCCGTATCTTCATTACAGATACCGACAGACCGGCTAATATTGTTACGGGAAATAACGGCTTGTTGATGTGAGAATCATACGAAACACGTAAATTTACTGAGTGACAAAAGTCAAGTGTTCTGTAATGTTAAAAACGTTGATCCTTACATTAACCACTGTACTTTAAGGAGTTACCGACGAAAAATCAAGAGCCATCAATACAACAAAACATTCAACTACCAAGAGACACCCTTTATTTGGAACAGAATAATATTTCTGGATGTAATACATTCTTCTGGCGTGTAATTATTATCCTAAAATATGGCACTTAGAGCAAACCAATAATAAATTGCGTGTAAAATATAACATTTTCTGTGACAGACGAGGATATGTATTTCTTTGAAAAAGGGAGTATGTTTATATTCTTTACGTAACAAAAGCAATTACTTCCAGCGAAGTAACAAAATGACATTAACGTTTACAGCGGAAAGTATAGTTCATACATACTGAAAGCATAAAGGATTCATATGACATTTTTTATTCAGGTAGGAAGAAGTTTTTACGTTGAGTGTTCGTGAAGGCAATTCAGTATATTTTTCACAGAGACAGTGACTGTCGCTACAGAATAACCTTTGTAACAGCATCATAATATAATCGTGCCTCTTGTGTAGAATTTTTTTTATTCTTCTGTACTTTACAAAGTGTGTTTCCATAAATAAATATGCTGCAGTGTTATTGGCTGCATTGGTCCAAGGCGCTGTGTTATGTAAGTAGGCAAATATTAGCTGTCTTATGGAATGAACGACCCAATAATCGGGTCTTATTTCCTAACATAAAAAACAGATTTTTCTTCCTCCACAGCGTCAAAACTGGTTCTGGAACCCACCGAGCCTTTTATGAAACAAATACCGGTTCTATCAGATTTTTCCAAATGTAGACATTACAATTAATAACGGAAAGTTTATGTCACACACTCTTAATCCACGAAGGTTAATTTGAATAAACTTTATGGTAACTGTGAAAGTGAAGTTGCTAGTGTGCTTAATTAAGCATCTAAAATGAAGAGGTGTGGGGGAGGGAAAGTATGCCTCCCTGCATACATAATTTGGCACTGTAGATGAGTGGACAGATTTACGGCCTGGCCTCTTTAGACGCTCCGGTATCCATTGTATAAGAGGCTGAGTGGGCCCCAGATCGGTCTGGACGCTTTGGAACAGACAGAAGTCTCTGGCTGTTCCACGAATCGAACATAAATTTTCAGGTTTTATGTTATTCATTTCTGTGCATATGATCAACATAGCAAAACAAAGCCAACGTACGCAGAATTGTACATATATTGGCTTTATTTTGCTATAAATTTTCAGGTATTCCAACCCTTATTCTAGACAATATACTGACTGATCTACCCGGCTCCTTAATGTGTTAATAGTTCTCACCGTTATCATCATCATCATCATCATCATCACCACCACCACCACCACCACCACCACCACCACCACCATGAATATTTAGAGGTTAGGTCCAATAACACCTGTTTCTCTTGAACTTAAAGTCTTTACCAAGAGTAACGTGTTAACACACAGCACCCTGTCCCTGAGTTACCAAGCAAGCAGACCGGAGCTGTAACACACATGAAATGTCCGCCTCAAAACGCGGTCAGAGAACTATAAGTGAGGCTTCGTTGTTTTCCATAATATTTCCAGCTTTGTAGCTTAAATTAAGCCAGGACTGTTTCTTCCACTTCCTTTCCTGTTTATTCTTCAGGAATTACCCATTTATTGGACGCCATATACTCTCGTTTACTGCGAGCAGTGTTAAAGAAACGACAGTGTAATACGAATGAATAATAACAATAGTTTCACAACCAACTCGCTCTCTCTCTCTCTCTCTCTCTCTCTCTCTCTCTCCGCGCGGATTCGTTACTCAGCGGCTGTTCTCTTTGATTCCAAATTTAGTGCAGGTCAGAACTGACACACAGTGACCCAGTCTTGGCCGGGTGCTGTGAGTTAGTAATAGGCAGAGGGAGGCCCATCGCGGCCTCCAGGTCGCTGTAGCTAATAAACTTTGTACGGTGGCACCTAATATTTGTGGAGCCTTAGAAGGAAATTTATGGCACCTAGAATTCCGAGGTGACTTCTAGATTTTTGGAAAACATGTGTATCCCTTGTTACAGTTTCCCTGGAACCGATGAATTGCCGTAATACATCAATATTAATGGACAGTAATGGTGTTCCATACAATCAATACCCATACACAGAATACGCTATAATTTTCCATTGAATTAACTTTTGGCAGATATGCACGCACAAATTTACGTCTGATAATGATATTGTATGAGAAGTGAAAGCTGAGGTTAGGATGTTCTGAAATTTGACGCAGCGTTTTTGTTAAGTATGTACAACATTTCGGGTTCCTTGCTGTCTCCGTCTTCAGGGTTAAACATTGCTACTCTGAAGAGGACAGAAAAAGTGTTGTAACGGAATATTTCTATCTGCCAGGCTGCAAAGCTCCCCATTCCAGTATCCCGTAATCTTAATACCCAATGCTGTTAGAACCTCAAATCATTTGTCATATCGACTCCTTGAAGGCTAAGTCTAAGTCACTCTACAGCTAATTAAGACCGTCTTGACACGAGCTCAACCTGAAGCTGTTGACCTAACTTATAAGTGGTTAGTGTGACCACTGCAATCAGTCTCCGTGAGGAGTCCCTTCTGACGACAGGAAGGGTCTGTCTTGTGTCCAGGGTCTCGGTCGTTCCCAAGTATAGACTATGCATTTAAATATCTGCCGAAGACTAAATGGGATCCACTTGAAGACAAAGAAGATACTTTTCTATCCAATGCTCCGCGATTCCCGAAAGTGCATTGCTTTTAGGAAGGTTCCGAGACTTCGCCCCTTTGTCCTTGTGGTAACAACAATATATAGATGCAGATGAATAGGGAGCATTGATGGAATGATACTGAGAAAGGAAACCCGTATAAGGATTCAGTTTATATTTCAGAGAGAACACAGTTTAATTCCATTACAAAGCCAGTCGGTGAATATAGTACAGTTAAATAAAGCACATTTTATTAAAAGAAACATGCTAAATTATACTAAAAAAATTAAACTCGGAGGTTTAGCGTTAAACTTGGCATTACACATACCAACCACTACGCGTTAAAGGGTGATATTCTAACATTATTAAGATTTACGCTATAATATTTGCACATTTGTGTATTTTCCGGTGAAGTGTCAGTTCCTTAAAATCTTATTCCGCATGAAAGACCGGTATTTATCTACTTGTTTTTTTACTTAGCGACGCCTTGTGAATTGACTGCGACCAGCAGAGTCCTTCAGAAACTAATCACGTTTAATATACTCAAGAAATTCTTTGCACTTTATGAAACATGAAGGTTCGTTACATTAGCATGTTCCCAGAAACTGAGCACTCTCTGTTCGGAGCACAAAGAAATTAGCACACAGTTCTACCCTGTTCCTTTAAAATCGACCTGTATATTTTTCTCGCTTCTGTGTCTGTCTCTTCAGTGAAATCTCTTCGTGTTTTTCGACTAGAAGTTTTTATTAATTTCTTTACCATTGCATGATAGTTCGTGTTTGTTTGTTAGCTTGGAAATATACTTCCCACCTCTATTAACATCTCCAATCTGATTATTCCGATAATATTGGCTTCAGAGTAGCCCACAAATTCTGAAATATCTCTTTATGCAATTTTCTCCAGCCCAATAGGGTAAGGTGACCATTCATCCCGATTTCATAGCGCAGTCCGTGAAGACATATTTCGGACTATTTTCCCCGATTTTTTCCCCTACTTTAGCTTTACACTAAAATTCTTTGACAACGGTATCACATGTGAATCAACACTAATATGCTTTTGAACTGTTTCCATTGTCTCACTTTATTTACGCAAACAACGTTTCGAAAGCGACTGCTTTGTTCCTCAGGTGTACCAAGACTTACACACTATGTATCAGAATACAAAGAAACAACCCTTCACTTCATTCGTAAACCAAGTTTTTAGATTTTTGTTAGCTTAGACAATGTTTTTAATATGTAATAATGAAGAATTTTTGTTATTTTACTACAAAATGATCTTTCAGAATTTGTATATACATTATGTAATTTTTTAGAGTTATGTGTGATATGTGTCTGTCACAGACGAAGTGAGGGCTTGTTTCTTTGTATTGTGATACATAGTGTGTAATTCTTGGTACACCTGAGGAAGAAAGCAGTCGCTTTCGAAACGTGTGTGTAAACAAAGTGAGACAATGGAAAGAGTTGAAAAGCGTATTAGTGTTTATTCACCTTATGTTTTTGTTCCTATTTTATTCCGTCTTCCTGATAATATTCTTGAGAATGCTCACATTCCAGGATCTTGTTAGTGACTGTACCGACGAGAAGCAACAGTGCTGTACATGTATCAGTAATCAGTAAAGATTCATGTAAGATATAAATAACATGACTGTAACGTGTGTGTCATTTAACCTGTTATTTCAGTGCTGTTGCCGTCCTGGAATAGTCCAAGGAAAAACTGGCAATGTTGAAGGTACTATGTGTGTCTAAGGGTGTACAACTCCTCATATCGGGTTTGTCTACGCCGTGCATTCAACTCACGACATCTCGAATATGACGCATTCATGCAAAGTACTCGGTTCTTAAAAAAGGCAGATGTTCCAGTCTATACATTAAGGCGTCTTAAAGCCAGCGAAAACTGAAGAATATATAGAAATATTGTTTGTTTGTATGTTCAATGAAATCTGTAATGTTTTACTTGCAAGAAGCTCTCTTCATTGTACAGTAAATGTTACAATGTGCTTGACCTTATATGTGGCATTCCGCTGAAGGAAGTGTGTAGGTTCACCACTCGACTGTAGGTTCAGAAACTGTTTTCTGCGCGTGCGTTACTTGTAAAGAGAGGTGTAATGTCGTTCTGCTAGTACTGGCAATAGTGCAGCTAACATGGCCCATGTTCTGACTTCCAGCCCCCGATTTTAAAGTGAAACCTGCTTTCGTGCAATAGAAATAAATTATGTAAAACGAATTATATTCCTTCTATTCATGTGATAGATTTCCTTTGAATTAGAGCACACTGGATTGTTCACACTAGGACGAAGTTATAGGAAAGATCAGCTGGTATGTAACCAGAGGTATAGTAAGTCGCTGTGGTCGTGTTTATGTGGCCATGTAATTAGACTGACAACATGTGATTGGAGTTGTTCCAGTGACATTTTACAATTAGCGTCCATAATGTCTGCGATGTACTGCACCGCTACCGGTATGACTGAAAGTAGGTGAAAAGTCAGGTGACCTCTCTTCAAGTTAATGTGACTTTAATTGTGGAATTGTTAATGGGCTATATACTGCAAGAACTGACGTACAGAATTTACTCCTGGATTCTACGTTCCTCTAAGAACCTTGGCCTCCTTTGCTACAGATGTCCGTTATTTTCTGTCACTTGAATGTCACCTCACCTCTCTGTCTCTCTCTCTCTGTCACACACACACACACACACACACACACACACACACACACACACACACTTCCCTTGTTTCATCGCGCTCTTTATCTCTAAAACTAATAGGGATATTTGGGAAGTGTCAATAATGAAAGAATTTATATTAGGAAGTAAAGTAAGAATAAATTAATATTACTTTTGTTATTGTGTTTAAATACATTATATGAAAGATTTTCAGAAAATCCTTCATTTGGAGAAAACCGAAATTGCTGCTTTCTCTGGATACGGGATCACCCCGCAAAAACAATCTCTGTCATGCTCAGGGAAAACTCAAATCTCGCTTGCCACTGCTGTTAGTGTAAGGGAAAATACGATGTAACTTTTCTATACTGACCAGAGCTTGAAATTATTGTTAAAATTGTTCAGACAAGAAATTCTGGATAAAGCAGTCCCCACATTTCTCTCACATTCTGGAATGTAAAAATATATCGTGTGGCAGGAAATGTCCTTTAAATTATTAAACAAATTTAGTGATTTGTATGACTTGAATATTATGAAATCCAATTATTTTAAATGGAAAGCCTTTATCACAGTTGAGATTCACGTCCCGTCCGCTATATCCGCTGAGGAGCTCGCCGTGCCCATTCGATAGAAGGCTGGGTGGGACACAAATTCGGTCTGGATGATGAGCTGAAGAGAAAATTCTCAGCCATTTTCGGGAATCGAATACCTATTCCCCAGCCATCTTCCAACCCATAGCTTAGTCAGTACACTGAGTTAGCTATCGGGGTCCCAGAGGAACTGTCTTATTAATTATACAAATATTGTATGCTATTTGTTTTCGTAAATGAGTTGTGGGAAAGGTATACAGCTCTCATGCAAGCTGTCAGCGAATATGAATATCACACAAAACACGCAGTGATATGTCTTTGATGGTTATCAGATTTTTCCGTTTTAAGTTAAATTGCAGTGATGTCTGATTCTGCTTCATTATAGGATATCGTTTCTTTGAAATTATTAAAGCTGTAGTGAAATATCATTTGCCGGTAAAGGATGTGTTACTCGAATATAGCAGATTTATGGCAATATCACTGTAACTGATAACATATTATCATCTGTCTAAGCCAGCTATTGGGTCAGAGTAGAGACCAGGATGTTAGCTGTACGACTGAGAATTTCCGGATGTGGCAGAACAGATTCTGTTATCGGCAGCGCCCCAAAGATCTCTAGAATCACACACCCTTCTGTTTCACGGGTACCAATCTCGTCTCTCGAGTGCTGAAGCGGCCGGAGCTTGAATCTGACCATTAATGTGCATCTATTGCCGAGGTTAAGTTCTTTTCAGCTATATCTTTATTCCCCCATACGTCGTCCTCTTTAGGTCTACCAGTTTTTTCTCGATTTTTCTGAAAACTTTTTATAGATTTTTGTTTCATATAATAATGGTGTCAGTGGCTCAGACTGTATGGCGTCGAATGATGGGACAGTTGGCAAATAAGAAATTGGAGATAATATGGAAGGAAACGATCGTCGTATAAGGTCAGGAATTATCCCGAAATTTACCTGGAGTAGTCGAGGGACACCGCGAAATTGCTCGGACATAATGGCCGGTGACTCGGCCGACATTTGAATTGATGTCCTTCCGATTTCGAAGTAGGCGTGCGAACCACTCGGCTACCGCCCCATGAATGACTCACACTATCACTCTGTAATTCGAAACAGGTTTGCCAACCCTATAAATTACATTTTCGCTTTTTATTTTGTGGCGGGTTTTCCAACTGTATAGATGACTCAGACTGTCACTCTATAATTCGAAGTAGGTGTGCCAGCTTTGAAAATGACTTACATTCGCACTCTGTAATTTGACAGTCTATAATGTGAACAATTGTAGGAGCTGTCAGTAACCTAAGACTCAGGCATGACGTATTCAAGCTGAAGTAAGCCTGTTGCTTATGCCAAAATTTTTACGGATAGTTACAGCAATGGCCCTTAAATTAAGAAGTGCAAGGTATTCTTCCTGCATTGCTAGGTCTCATAGGCTTACTGACTATGCAGAGCAGAGCCATTTTTGAGTGGCTGTTAAGTAAAGAAATTTCCCGTCTAATATCCCCAATCCATTCCACATGATTAAACTTTATGGAATGTAGTTCATTTTAATATGATTCCCTGCCCGTGCTTAAGCCTCGCAGGTGGTCTTCGTCTTTTGTAATTCCATTTCGTATTGTTTAGTACTCTTCCGATTTCCGCTTTGAAGGAAAGGGTAAATATATCTATCATCTGCTGTAACCATTAAGGATTATGAACTGTGCTTTAAGAGTGTATTTAATACTACTTTTTTCATGTGGCTAGCTCAATCAGTGTATTTAATACTACTTTCTTCATGTGGCTAGCTCAATCAGTGTATTTAATACTACTGTCTTCATGTGGCTAGCTCAATCAGTGTATCCCCAAACTGGAGTAACTTCTTTGCCTTCTTAACGGATACAGAACCTTTTCTTTGTGAGTGACGAAATGGCTGTAATTTGAGTGAATTTCAGCCTTTAAGGTTATTTACGACGTGATGAGAGTAATTTTATATTTTAGAGTGAAATGCATAGCATTTTTCTTATACTTTGCCTTAGCTTATTAACGTACTCCTTGAATTTTGCAAATGGCGTACGCTGGACTGATAAGGTGATTGTTCAGTTATGACTTTGAAGCAATTGGACGGAAAGATTCATGGCCTAATTTCCACGGGGATAAATCGGCCACGCCGTGAAGCTAACCACTCAACCCCATTTAGTAATGGGGTCAATAATGCGTGTAGCTATATCTCCATAAGCGTGTGCGCCTTCGTGGCCTGCGAAAGGTCGGACTTGTCTTCACCTTTGCCGATGTCTTCTTGGATGGACCGAGAAAAGGGCATTCGAGAGCGATATTGGTAGTTTTACTTGCAGTTGTGTTATGTTATGTTATGTTATGTTATGTTATGTTATGTTATGTTATGTTATGTTATGTTATGTTATGTTATGTTATGTTATGTTATGTTATGTTATGTTATGTTATGTTATGTTGTGTTATGTTATGTTATGTTATGTTACGTTATATATGACTTTGTTTGACTGGTTCAAGAACTGCTGTCTTTAGATGGGATTTTAGCTGGGAACAATACACTGGGGCCACAGTCTTTATGGTAGAGAAACAAACGGAGAGAAAATAAGGCTGCCAACAAGTGCGCACACGAGTTAAGCAAAGTCCTTTGATTTATCACCAGTTGCGGTTAGTGCAGAAAGAATATGAAGGATTAACCATTTAAAGACGAAACATGTCTGTTTTATATAAGGACTCAGTGCGTACCGCGCTGTAAACGCTCTCCACTTCGGTTATAAAAACCAGTCTCTTAACGTTTTATAAGGCAAAAGTTGCTGTTTGTTCTGAGATCCGTACAAAACACATAAACGCAATGTGGGCACCACGTAGAATTTGTTAATGTTAAACCTGGCGGTACGTAAAGTTACCTCTAGGCTTTAAAAGGTTAAGTGAGGCTGACCTTACTGACCTACAGTAACACAATAAGTATAACTCGTGTCATTCTGAGCTTCGCATTTATTGTCCAGGCTAAATACCGTTAGAAAGCTCGCACATTTAATGCTGGCCGATGCAGAACAAGCGGACAGTCCACGCCTCTTGATTCACATGCGCATGTTAAATAGTTTTGCCTTCTGAACGGACTTCAATCATAAAACAAAAAGCTAATGCTCTACCGTCATGTTTTATAACGGGTTAAACCCAGCCATGAAACATGGTAAGCCCTTCTTCCTTCCAGTTCTAAACACTTCGATATTGTCAAGCAGTTCATCATGCAAAATTTCGCTTGTTTGCTGATTGTATTTGCCCTTGCTTGTTCATTGCGGACACAAGTGCCGGACCAGACATTTTGTCTTTTTCGTACCTTTTGTTGTCTGTTCTTGGATATTATTTTTATTCTTCGGAAAAATTTATCTTCTTTTTTCGAACAGTTTTGTGCGTGTGTTTTTCCAAAGTTATGTTTTGTCTTCCCCGATAAGATTTGTTTTTTATCCGAAAAGCTGTGTTGTGTGTGTTTCCGAAGTTATGTTTATTTTCTTCGAGAGCTATGCTGAGTGTTTTCCGAAGAGTGGTATAATTTCCGACAATTTTGTTTTTTTTCTGCGAAAGGTTTTGTTTTTTCTGAACGGTATTTTTACTGTCTGTTTTGTGTTGCCTACTCAGCGTGGTAGTAGTATAAGGATATGGACTTGTACGATAAGACGCCACGTATTTGGCTAGCCGGTTTCAAGATTCTGGACGAATCTGCTGCCACCAACTTCAGAATTAGATTCTTCTACATACAAAATGGAAGCATAAGACCTCTCCGAGATGTTCATAGCTATCTAACCAAATACGTGGAATCGCAACCACAAGAGCGTCAAATCTTGTTCAGAGATAATTTTATAGGTTTACGGAACGTTGTGTCATTTATTTATTGTAATTATATAGACCGAGTTCTCTCGTATCACATATCTACGTGGAAAACATGCAAGTGCGCCTTTGTGTTGACTTTATGAAGTCTTCACCGAAATGTAATTTCACATGAAAACTGTAACATTCAGGGAAGCAACTTTAGAAAAGGGATCGGACTGATTCCCGTGGTACTGCGACCTAATTTAGCAGCTTTTGATGACAGATGCATGTGAAATAATGAGAACTGGCAGTGGAAGACACGAGAGTTCGGGGATAAACCTGCCCCATTACCACTGTGTTCATCCGAAATTCCATGTGGATTATTTACCTGGGATTGAACCCTTTCCTCTTTGTTAGAGCGTCTTCTAAACTGGTAGGCTATTAACAGGAATTTAAAAATTTCAGTTTGTTTCATTTAATGAGTGTCTGGTGTTCAACGGATTTCAATGCGTGACTGTAATTGCTAAAAACCTTATGATGTTATAGAATTTATGACAGTAGTTCATACACTATAACGTTACCCATCACATCAGACACTTCTCACGTGACCGTCATCTGGCGGGCTGCCGTAGTATTCACGCATAACTCCACGGTTTCTTTCACCAGTGGTTTCGTCATCCTTACAGCAAGACAAACGTTAATTGCATCAAATGCAATGCTGCTCTCTGCCTGTGATATGTTTTATTATGTGTTCGATGCTCAACTGATTCTTCAGCCTCAGATTGTAATTCACAGGAAGCAGTGGATGCTTAAATGCTTCGTCCGCCTCAGTGCGGACGTCACAGGGAACTGGAGTGTGGCTCACTCCAAGGGTGTCACTCACTCATACTTAAGATAATATAAGTAGAGAGATTCCTACAGTAATAAAAATAATAATAATTATTATTATTTCTTGTTACTTTTATTGTTACTGTGCATTGTCTGTGCATTTGATATGAATCACACGACATTTCTGGAGTATTGCGCACTCAATAACGAGAGAAAGGAAAACGATTATTCATTCGTATATATTCCAAGCCCTGTGTTAGTGATGTTACTGCTGTTGGTCAACAGTGTTTGGCTAGAGAATTTAAAATTTATTCAATAGAACTGGAATGCTTTTTGCTTAACGGTACTGCCTCTGAAAGCAAGTGGTTAGATTAACCCTTTAAAGACGAAGCGTATCTGTTTTATATAAGGACTCAGTGCGTACCGCGCTGTAAACACTCTCCACTTCGGTTATAAAAACCAGTCTCTTAATGTTTTATAAGGCAAAAGTTGCTGTTTGTTCTGAGATCCGTACAAAACACATAAACGCAATGTGGGCACCACGTAGAATTTTTTAATGTTAAACCTGGTCGTATGTAAAGTTACCGCTAGGCTTTAAAAGGTTAATTTCCTCTACATTAAATCAAGTTAAAATTGTAACGCTGTTTCTTACCGCGAAATATGGCGACGGAACAAATTTCGTTTCATAGCTTTATGGTTGGGACGTCGTAGGCCCATTTCTCACAAAATTTTCATGGTATTACTTTTTTCAAGGTATGTTGGATAGCCCTCCTGCTTTGTATTCAGGAGGTCGCATTCTGAAGTCCCAGGCCAGGGAGGGGCTAACCTGACTGATGTTTGAATGGTTTTTTCCTCAGCCCGTATAACAAACGCTTGGATAGTAACTCAAAATGTACCACGACCGCTTTCATCCACGTCCTTTGAAATTTATTATTAACCGATAATACTAGCGTACGACGCTTTATAGTGCGGGCTATCGATAGCGTCAATACAAAAAACTGTGAATAAATGTAAACAGTTTGGATAAGGCAGATGGAAATAAATTTATAGTGACAATTTTCCCTTTGACGGAAATGAAACTGTCTCATCTACACCAAGGTCAGCTTATTTCGTTGAAACGTGCTATTTAACAACAGTCAATTTACAGAGGCAATTAGCTGAACTACAACGTACGTAACAACGTAATTTTCGTTAATGATTCGCGGTATTGGGTTTTACCTTCCGACTTTATTCAGCCCTTTCACGGAATTCAGGCATGCAGGCTACCTAACTGTATTGGGCGGTGGCCTCGTCCGTTACGGCTTCAAACTGCCTCTCCTCTTGCTCTCGATCCAAGTTTTATGACCACGGCAGTACACGTCCTAAACCAGCACACTGTTCTTTCATCACCAACCCTGTAAGTCCATATCGGACATACTTTCCCCATAACATACATTGTTCCACAAAGCTATATATTTTCGCAGTCTTGGCAGAGTTACTCGGTATATTTTCCTCAACCACAAATTAGCTAATTGCTCCGTGGAGCAGAGTCTTTCATCCCGAATTTCTGGAAACTAAATTCTGGTTACCATCTTCTCAAGAGTCCGCTGATCATCCGTACCCTGAGACAAGTAAATCTATTCCGGACCCTTTCATCCCATTTCTTTAAAATCCACTTTAATACTATCCTCCCATCTACGTCTAGGTCTTCCAAGCAGTCTCCTTACTACAGATTTTTCCACCAAAACTTTATATGGATTTCTCATTTCTTCCACGCAAGTCACTTGCGCAACCTATCTCATTCTAACTGATTTGGTTATTTAATAATATCTGACGATTAGTAACAATCATGACACTCCCAATTGTGCAGTTTTATCCAGTATCCTGTCATTTTCCCTTAATTCCAAGTATTTTCTTCAACCCTCTCTTCTGTCGGACTGTGTTCGCCTCCAACTCTAAGAGACCAGGTTTTGCACTTGTATAAACAGCAGTCAAAATTATAGTCTTGTTTCTTTTAATCTTTCTTAAATTTATTTCTGTCTGGAAGATAGTGAATGTTGATGGCATTATCCCAAATACATTTTTTATGATCCTTGTTGCCAGTGGTAAAGGTGGTTAATATTAAGGAAGCTGTTCTTGACTGAAAAGTTTCAAGATAACTTTATGTGACGCGGAGGCCTCAACTCCTACAAACATGTGGTAAATCGTTTGTAATATTGTCAGGTTTTTGTGGTAAGTGAAGATCCAGTTTTCCATGCATTAGTTTTTCGTATAATTTAGTATACTCGATGACTCCTCCACCCGCAACACGGCCATTGGTTCCAGTATAACAATATATGAATTATAATGCACATTCGCAAGAGATATCAGCACTACTGTTGAAACATGTATAGTTCCAGTAGAATGGTGCAATATTTTCTGGTGGAATAATTTTCAAATATTTTATATCAACTGCATCCAAACAATCAAGAAAATTCGATTTTCTTTCAAATTTCTTTCTTATGTACATCCATCCATTTTCGGTTTACAAAAGTGCAACCAAATAAATAATAACTGTTATATATTGCCCTATGTAGCATTTGTAAGCTTGCAGGTTCAGTAACAAGCACTTTTTCAGTAGCAGGAATGTCTTCTTAGTCATGAAAACGCCATTTTTTCATCATGTCCCTCCATACGCATGTACCAAAGCGGCTTCCACTGGAAGAATTTACGTAAAAATGCGATACTGGCGACTATGAAAATCTGTCGAGGAATTCCACACTTGGTCGTTAAAATCGGAAAAAGTATCGGATATTTTACATGACGACCTAAGTACGTTTTATTTTTGCCGGCGACATTAAATTGCCATAGAGGTACTCTCTTCGATTTGAATGGTACCAGGTTGTTAGGATATCCGTGGAGGTATAAACGTTGCACGAACGAGTCACAATGTTACCTTCTGCCTACAGTGGCTACCTTTTTACTGTTCTATGTACTGTACTGCCAATTGTCGATAAATTTAACGCACGCTGAGGTATTATTTCTACGGCATCTCAACTTGCTGAACAGATTACAGGAACTGTCACTCCCAAAGGCTGAGGTGAAACTGCAGCAGCAAAGTTAAAGCCCTTTTAGCTTCTTCCAGCTTATAGAAATCGGAGAGTAACGCTTAGTCTTTCATGTGGCGTGATCACACTTTTCATTACACTGTCTTATCTTTATGTGGGGGTTTACTTTTTTAAGGAATTCTAAATAAGCCTCCGAATTCATTCGTAAGTAACTGTAACAATCAGCCGGTTCTTAATTCAGTTTATTAAGTTAATTGGTGTTTCGCCTTCATTTTCATCAACTCTCATGCCGCTAGGTTTAAAACTTTCATTCTTTCTGCTTATTCATATTTTAAAACAGGATCAGTATTATTATTATCTTCTCTTTTTGCTCCGTGCTCTTAGAGTGTACAATTTTTATTCAAATTTGGCCTTTTCCTTTCCTGTGGCGCAACAGCCCAACTCTGACCTATGCCGCCCCATTGTCGAGGTTTCTAGATCACACAAAATTAGACACACACACACAGCCGGTAGGACTCCTCTGAACGAGTGATCAGCCCATCGCATAGATCGCAAATTGTGACAACACACAACATTCACAAGAGACAGACATCCGTGCAGCCGGCGGGTTTCGAACCCACAATCCCAAGCGGACGACTGCAGACCCACACCTTAGATCGCGCAGCCACTGGGAACGGCAAAATTTAGCCTAGTCATATTAAGATTTTATTCCCGAGGAGTACGAAATTACTATGTCTCTAACGAAGTATACTCAAAATGCAGGAAGGCGGGTTCACCTGATATTGATGTACCACTGACTTTAGTTTGCCACTACTTCATTATGTATCATGTATGATATGGACATACTGACGCTTAATAAAACTGTTCATATACTGTTGTTAGTTAAATAAATTAAGTTGAAACACAACTTGGATATTCACTCATCCATGGATAACTACTAAATTTAAACTTCGCACATTTCACACATCATTGACAACGTTCTGTCCCCACCGAATCAATTTGGTTTCATAAAAGTGGAATTGAAATTCCAGTTTGCATATCTGAATAGTAGTTATATGTTTCTTGCTTCAGATATCATTACCATACTGTCAGCTGTTGTTATCTTAAAATTACGTTTGCAGTTCATTAAACAAAACATTTACAAATTTTATAATTTTAAAAGTATTATATATATGTATATTTATACTTTAATCGCCATATGGTCTACTACCTGTAAGTTTGGCTTATACTTAACTATTAGGACTACAAATATGTAATTCAATATCTGAGCAATAACTATCACATAGTGTCTACAAATACACTCCTGGTCATAAATCGGAATATATGTCGAACTGATTATTAAATGTTTAGACTTGATTTACTAAAATTTAATTCAATTATGTCAAATTTCTTACAAAGATTAAAACTGCTTTTTTCTACTATCACGAGCATGGTTCCTTCTAAGCTGCGCGGGTGCGCGGCTGCGCAGTAACTGAAATGCTCCCGCGCACACTGAATTCTTGCCGCGCAGCTGGAATTTTTCAATTTTCATTGTAAACATTCTTATTATACATATTACAAAAAACGCTTAAAGTGCTGCGCAGTCGTCAGGTCGTGTAAAGATTTTCTGCTCAGAGAAGTAGCAGGTCCGCGCAGATGTAAAAAAAAATTACATGGAGCGTTGATCACGAGATATGAAGTAAATTTCTTCTATGAAAGCGTCCAGAAACATCGAGAATGTTCTAGAAGCATTTGAATATTACGCAATATAGAAGAGATATTACTTCGTTGGTGCAATCTTCTTTATGTTTTCTGTTACGTATTCTAGCTGATGCATGTTTAGACTTCAAACGCGCCTTTTTTCTTTCCTTAGAAGGCATTCAGCTTACCTTTACTGGGCAAAGCAATTGCCTTCCTTCATGTGCGTCACGCTCTTTTACTGGTTTAGCATAGCCGTTACGTACACTACACAACACTTGAAATCTTAAAAAATTTAAATAATTTTAATTTATAGCGAAATTAATAATTAAGTTGTCAGCTGTCTAAATAAAATTATTTAATCCAGATGAAAGAGAAAATGTAGACTGCGAAAATATTTAACACTTTGAACCCTTCAATGGCTAATGATAGTCATATATGCCGCGTGGTATAACATTAAATCCTCGACATTTCGTCCACAGAGTGTACTTGTTGGTTTGGGTTTTCTCAGAATAAATAACGATAATTTTACTAAACGTCATTAACCGGGTTAACTTCACTACATGTGTGTGGCGTGTTTTCTGTGAGATAAGAATCAAGCTTTTATGTGCTATTCAGAACATACTCGACCTTTTTAAGGTTTAAAGCGCAGTGGTTACGCTATACAGCACTCAAACAAATTGCTTTAATATTAAAGAAAATATACAGACATATCCAAAATTCAGTTAAACAGTTAGTAAAATATACAGTAAAATACGTTGCCAGTCATTTATTACTTCCTGAATTTTCAAAAACTTTTCGAATTGAAACCGTTCATGTTCAATACGGAACTCGTAATTTATTACATCCCTTTGTGTACCGATTGGCGCAACTTTCTCTGAATATTTCCCTTATTACGAGAGAATTTTTTATGTTAACTGAATTTTTGTCCACTATGTACTTTTCCTAACCATCGTAGCTGTGAATTTCGTTTAATTCCCAGAAAAACAGCGATTATTTCCTTGATAGCATTAACAAACTGGTTTTGACAGGGCTGTGACTTCTGTAAGCGAGGAACTGATGTTTTAAATATTATAAGCTTCAAAAGGCTCAAGAATAACATGTGTAAAACACGAATTCACGTTTCTTGAAGTGCTGTGCAGTACCGATTGTCATTTTTTATAGAATTCGTTATAAAAATATAATAATTAAAACTCATACTGTCCTTGTATACAAGTACAAACTAATAGAGGTCAATACGTGTGAAAGATAATTTTACTTTTACGTGTTACCGTGACACCTTATGATATTGCGAGTACGGTAAAGATTGCCTTGGCCAAGTTTGTTTACTTCATCGCCTGGTACACTATTTGCAATTATGTTAATTAAATTGCACAGTGTGTGTTTTCGAGAGAATTATGCTCAGGAAAATTTTTTTAAATAATAGAGGGAAAGTAGTAGGACAATGGAGAAAATTACATAAGAATGAGCTTCGTCTTTTGTTACCTACATCAGCTACAGTGAGTTATCTAGAGAGCCTGAAGGTAAATTTACGTTATTGTTCGGTTCCCCGAATAGGGGAGCGTCCGACTCTTCTGCCTCAGTGCGAGTATGAAGATGTCACTGGATTACGAGTATTTTGTTGGTCACGTTAACTGGTATAATAAGACGACTGGGTCACGTAGCACGTATGGCTAATCGGAGAAACACATACAAAGATTTCGTCGAAATCCCTGAAAATAAGAAAAGAAGGCCCTGGGCGTGGATGACTGTGGCATGTTAAATTGAACTTTAAAAAACCAGAGCTTAGGAAATGGACTGGAACTAGGGGTGGGTTTTTCTGAATATTCGGGTCAATAAAGGATGGGAGTTTATTGACCGTTTGAGCGACATCCATCTCGTCAAGAAGGACTTTCTTATCGAAAAATGAGCAACACATTACTACTTCAGTGAACCCGCGATAGTTCAGGCGGCGCAGTGCCTAGGCTATGTCTGTAAGATCAAACTCTTGGTTCAGTTTCCAGTACGGGCAAAGATAATTCTCTTTTCCGATGCCTACCGACGGACACTCCAACCCACAGTTGGTACCAGGGGCAAAGCAGCAAAGGTGTGAAGCTCTTTCCTCACATTTGTCTATTTTAAAGGTTAAGAACGCGTGGCGCTATATTTCCACGCCCCAATACGTCTCCATGACTGATTAATAAAGGCAATTTTTGTCAATATAATTTTATTTTATTTTAAAAATTTATTTGCCTTTATAAAAGCCACATGTTTTGACCCTTAGTTCTAAAGATTTGGAACCTTGCAACGTTTTATAAAGGCATAAATTGTTTTCTAATAAAAGATAGGTGTGTTGACTAAAATTGTGTTTATTATTTAGTTTGTGAAACGCAACGGAATGTCTTCTCCAAAGGGCGTGGTGGTTAATTGATTAATTATGGGGACAAACTGCCTGTCATTTTGTTTATACTTTAGATGTTGCGCGATACGTTCCTTCTTCCATCATTACTGAGAATTAAGAAAAGTATATAAAGCGATTATTAATTTCAACATAAAATGGAAATTAATCACATAATCTGAATTAAAGGGATTTGAACTGTGCTGTAATTACAGATTTCTAACCAATTTGTGTCTGCGTAATTAGAGGGCCTGAATGTATTCCGAAAGATAAATACATGGTAATGGATTTTCTGAGTCACAAAGATATTCGGCAAATCTTGAAGCTGAATAACGCATACCAATGGATGATCACACACAAGTGGATGGAACTGAAGTTGAGCTCCTTTCCGAAAGAATTTTGCTTACTTTTGAGCTGGCTCAGGATAGGGACAGGTGGCGGGCTCTTGTAAGTGCGGTAATGAACTTCCGGTTTCCATAAAATTTGGGGAATTTCTTGACTAGCTGAAAAAATGTTAGCTCCTCAAGAAGGCCTCTGCTCCATAGAGTTAGTTAGTTAGTTAGTTAGTTAGTTAGTTAGTTAGTTAGTCATTCATTCAGTCAGTCAGTCAGTCAGTCAGTCGGTCAGTCAGTCAGTCAGTCAGTCAGTCAGTCAGTTAGTTAGTTCGTTCGTTAATTTAGCTTGCTTACCATGAGAACCTATTTAATTTGGCACGAAAGCCTCCTGCGTGTTTGAGTTCCTTTGCACAGGACCTGTGACCGCTCTTCGATAGAGTTTTCAGAAGAAAGGTTTTGAAAGATCTCCAAGTACGAACTTAGTTCGTCGTTATACTGCAAGTCATCAATTGTGCTTCTTGTGGCCATCTTTCAGGGTGACATAATATCTTCCAAATTATCGATTTTTGTATATGCGTTGTTTCTTGTAAAATTAAATTTTGAACCTTTAGGACTACATGTGCTATTCCTATTTATTTCTTCTTACAAGGCTTTACAGACCAACGCGGATGTGTGAATTTTATGATATTTTGTAAGATTAAGTTGATCGACCACCCTGAAGGGGTTTATCTACACAGGACACAACAAACACAGAATAAACACAGGTATGCTCTGATTCCCTCGGCAGGGCATCCAGATTGGCTGCGGAGCTCACACAGCTTCCTGTCCAACAGGTTCTGGTATTTCTTCCCCAAAAGCAAAGCGGCCGCGTTATGAAGCTGACAACTCACCTACATCTAGTGCTGATTTTGAGAGTGCGTGCAGTTGTGTGTGGAATTTGCTGTTCTCGTAGTAGTAAGTGTCAGGAGTACCTTGTTCCGGAATATGATGCCATGCTGTTCGGTTGATCATGTGCCGACATTGAGGATAAACGTTCTACTGCCATCTTCAGGGTAGAAGTGTATCGTAGGCTAAATGTGAGACATATTTCTCCGAAAAGTCCGTAACCTACATTGGTAAACTCCTAAACGTCTGTAAATTTAAAAATAAATTTTTCCTGTTCAAAGCAAGAGGGTTTATAAAGCGAATGGAGGTGTAGCTCCACTCAATTGTAACCTTTGCGCTAGATGAAAGTGAAAGGAGGTATGTCATTTTATGTATATGAATAAATAAACACAATTCTAATACAGCTATATGTCTTCACAGTCAAGGACAGCGGCTGAAAGCTTTTGTACCAAAAGAAAACGACAAATACACGTCGTTTTCTGATAAGGAAAGCCAGCAGCATCGATGTCTGTCATTCAGGATCTCATTTTACCGGGAACACAGAAGGAATGTGTTAAAATAATGTGGGTTAAAGTTGAAAGCATTTTCCGGGCTGTTTGACCTACATCTGAACTCATTCTGGGACTCCAAAAACCCAGAGAAGCGTAAAGATGTTGTATGTGCATGCGAAAGGAGCGGTTCAGCCTACAGTTTTATCACTTGCACACAACAGCCCCATTTTTGAATTGGGTCACCGTCTTGACTCTAACCCATATACAAGCTCACAGTCTACTTTCCCGTTCGGGCTCCTTGTCGCAATAAAACTGGGAGGTGTTAATAGGTTTGTGTGTTCTTACGTGGGACGTAATGTACACAACGCACAAATACAAATGTTAACATAAAAAACTGTATGTACCACCTGCTTAACTTTAAAAACTTCCGCAATTTGAATGTAGGCCTATTTATGTGTTTGTTTTATTCTCACAGAATAACTGCGGGTGATAAACTACATTGAACAGAGTTCTATCAGAGAGGCTAATATTTTCGCAGCTATTTAAAAAGTTACCCGCACTTTGTGGGGCCCTAATGTTGATTATTGTGTTCACAAGAGCCCATCACTTGTCCCTATTGCCAGCCAGTTGAATTAAGCCTAAGCTGCCCATCTTATTTCGTTAAGTTCCATTTTAATACCTTTACTATCGTCGCATCTGTGTCTACTTCTTTAAATTTGTCTCTTTCCTTCAAGTTTTCCCGCCAAAACCCAGCATGCATCTATCTTCTCACACAGGTGTGCAACGTGGCTTACCGATCTCATCACCTTGATGTGTTTGTTCGAATATTTGGTGAGGAGAATAAACCATGAACCGAACCGAAATAAACTGATTCTTTAGGTAACTTGTGTTTAACAGGCAGCAAGTGCGAGGGACTTCTCCTACTTACTGCACTGATTACCAGGATTTCCTTCTTCTGGCTTATGACGCCGTGTCGTTAGATGGGTACTAAGTTTTCGGAGAACGGTACTGCCTACTTTTTACACTCGTACTCTATGTGGGCAAAATGCAGGAGTTTCATTGTTACAGCAGGTGTTGCACGCAGTGACTTTAAGAATTACAATTTTAAAGGACCTGGGCCTCGGCTGTATGCGAAGCAGGCAGTAGGGTTAAAGGCACAGCTCTAGCCATACTCGACCCTGGCGCTAGAAGGGTCAGCGCCAAGTCCTGGCTTTTACCCCCGCAAAAGAGACCTGGTACCCACTGTACAAGATGTTGGGTGGACCTCGAGGCAGGTCTGGGAAGGTCCAAAAATCTCGCAGTCACCGGAATTTAAACTTCGGAAACATCGATCCGGTGGAGAGTCGCTATCAATATACTGTGTGTGCAGTTGAGCGCGTTTGTAACGACCTCGCTTTGTGCAGCACCTCGGCTGTAACTTTATGCAGTCTGTGGTAATAACTATTTCCCCATAAGGCACGCCTTTTTCTTTTCTCCCTTGCTTAGTAGGTTATACATAAGAGCATCTACCTCGGATATAATGACATTACCAGTATTCGGTTCCAATACAATTTTCCCAGAAGTAGGCTATTTTAAGACTTCCACTGTCTTCTCCTCCTTAAGAATGCAAGTCTTTATTCTTTCAGGCAGCTACATAATTTCAAGGCCTGGAAAATGACAATAGTAATGGTAATTCACTTTGTGCATAATGTTTCCTTCTACCTGTTAGGCACTTTCGCAAAATTGCGAGAAGTAGCATAAAAATTTGTGTAATGTGCCTACAGACCTGCCTAATGTGCCTGCAGGCCGGGACCGCAGAGAGTTCACGCCTCCAAAAACAACGCAGTACACAGTCAACAGCACATTCTCACTCAACTATAAAGTGTAACCTTAGTGTAACGGTAACAAAAAGTTCTCCCTGAAGATGACCCAGCAGGGTCGAAACATGTAGGAGTGTGTTACAATTGATGATAAAACTCTCTTTGTGCGTTTATCGGTGATTAGTGTTTTTATATTGAAGAAGTCCGTAGGGACATAACAAGTCCTTATATAGAGACCTTCATATTAAATAAACAAGTAGGCGTAAGTACATTTAGGTATCTTTTATTTTCTTTCCACCTTACCCCGCTATTTGTGTGCGAGGGCTGCAGTTTTCAGGGCCATGAAGATTTATATGGTGGTTTGCTAAGTTAACCACCGTGAAGTCTATTAAGCAGTTAATAGCATTTCAGAGGAAGGTCTTGCCTTCGTCTTCAGTTTATACAACGCTGGAATGTATTGGCCCTCTGGTTTACGACTCTCCCACTGGCCTTAACGGCTGTGAATGGTTCTGCTGTTAGTTGCATTTCACGACACGCAAGCATTTAGATTTCCTATAAGAGGCGAATTTCTTAAACCAGTTTTTGAACCCTAATTTTGCATGTTAACCCTTTCAAGCATGTTTGTTATAAAGTGCAGGGTATTCTCTTTAGCGAGGATAGCTCAGTTGGTATACTGACTAAGCTACGGGCTGGATAATTTGGGATTAGGGGCTAAATTTCTAGGACTGACAGAGACGTTTCTCTTCTTCTTAGTTTCCAGAATGGTTGTGGGGCTCACTGAGCCAGTTTTTAACCAGGTAGGTTTCAACGGAATTTAATCGTACGGCGCATCCCTCGCCTCCAACTAGTGCCGAGGTTAAAAATGGAAGGAGTTATATCGCCGCTACTTCATCTCATATATTGGCACTTAATTAAACACAGGTATATTAATTTCATTTACCTTTTACGGAGTTTTTGCATGATATTCGAGGTCATTTCTGCGGTGGCTACTACAATTATCTTCCGGAATGCCTCCGCCTGGTTTGGGAGATAGGTGTCAAAGTACACGGCGTAACATCCCAGAAGTCATAATCCCAGAATTTCCGATTACTTGCAATAGTGTGCCTCATGGCTACAGGTGACGCCGAACCAGCAGGTACGTGAGAGTACCGTGGCAAGATGTTTACTGACGCTAACAGCCTCCACGCTCCTGACGTCTAGTTGCGTCCTATGCTGTTTGTTATACCCCTCACAGTGCGGGCAGAATGAAGCCTAATGCTAGACTGGGGACCGTACTTGTGCGATTGCTTCTTACATCCTTATCCAAAGTAGAGTTTTACTTAACTATGCCATATCTGTTGGGCCGGGATAGCGTAGTCTGTGTCGCGACGCGCTAAGGGCTAGAGAGTCCGAGGATCGAATCTCATCGAGAAGCCATATTTTCCGTACCCGTGCAGACAGGCCCTGGGGCCCATACCGACTCATGAACAATGGGTACCGGGTCTCCTTCCTGGGGTTAAAGCGGAAGGGACGTTGCATTAATAACCCACGCGGGTTTAGCGTCGAGATTAAAGAAATAGAGCTATACTTCCACTCTCAATTTGGGCCTTTATGGATTGTTTTAGGGTGAACTTCACCTTTGCCTTTATGCCGCGTTTTATGTTCTCACCACGGTGCTGATGAAGATTGAACTCTTCTGAGATGCGAGGCTGTGCCATCCAGTGAATACTCGTAGTTACCGACGTTTCGGGAGGGCGTGTTGTCTCCGTCGTCACGGGCCAGCGGTGCAATAAGTATATCCGCAATTTTAATTTATATTCGTTATATATACAGACGCTTTATATGGTCCTGGTAGGGTAAAATTATGTCTGCAGGGAACTGGGATTCTGATCGTTCCATTGTCCATCAATAGTGAACAGATAAATAGAGCACTGGTGGAATTAAATGTGGGAAGGCCGAAGTGGCAGAAAGAAACAAGCCCCATTGCCAATTCCGTCCCCACCTATCCCACTTAAGACTTTTCTCAGACTGAACTCATGCCTCCGAG
This sequence comes from Coptotermes formosanus, assembly GCA_013340265.1. Classification (NCBI taxonomy): domain Eukaryota; kingdom Metazoa; phylum Arthropoda; class Insecta; order Blattodea; family Rhinotermitidae; genus Coptotermes; species Coptotermes formosanus. The sequence continues at coordinate 273,268 of BLKM01002586.1, forward strand.
GTAAGAAGACAGTGACTAACCGCCTGAGATGACGTGCGGTTATCGAGGTGCGATGCTGCAAAGTGGCCGTTGGTGACTCACCCAAGAGGTCTGCTGCCATTCAGAACTAATGAATCCCCCCCCCCAAAAGCTTGGGGGAATGATGTAACTTGGATATACACACCAGCATTCCACTCTTAACTGTTTGTTTTACGATCTTAAGATAGGTGGTGCATCAGTGTAACGTCTGGTTATTTTCAAAACAGACTCTCACCGGTAGATAGGGAAGAGTATTTGTCTAGCTGAGAGTGTACAATGTCAGATTGATGACGGTGAATAATGAAATGCAGGATGTAGAAGCAAGCAACCGTTGCACAGTTTAAGGCAATACATAGGCATTTGGCGGTACGCGGTGACGCAGTTGGTTGAGGCACTGCGCTACAAACTGGCAGGTTGCGGTTCGTTTCCCGATGGCGTCAATGGAATTTTTCGTTGACACATTCCTTCCGGCCGCACTATGGCCCTGGAGTCGACTCAGCTTCTAACAGAAGTGAGTACCGGGACTATTTCCTGGGGTGTAAAGGCGGCCGGTGCGTAGGGCTGACAACCTTACCACCTTCATGTGCGTATTGTCTTGAAATCTGGGAGTCTTAAGGTCCTGGAACCGTAAGGGCCTGTCCAGGCCTCGAATGGGATAGCGTTACCTTTTACGCAGACATTTCCGGTCAGGAATAGCGTAGTCGGTATTGTGACTCGCTACGGGCCAGACGGTTAGGGATTTGCATCCCTTTGAAGAAAATATTTCCCACACCCGTCCTGACCGATCCTGGAGTGCACCCAGCCTCCTTTAAAAGTGGGTCCCGGGGCTCTTTCCCGGGGGTAAAGCAGCCGACGCGTGGCGGTAAAGACCCACCAACCGCCGAGTTTAAGCGTGGCTAGAACTACACTTCTACTCCCCACTCTGTGCCTCCAGCGGCATGTCACAGCGTGACATATACCCCTACATTTACGTAGGTGTGTATATGAGGAAGACTACAAAGTGCCTCAGTGAGGGCAGTTGGTGTAGCGACTAGCATCTGAACGGATAATTACCCAGCACAAGGCGGAAAATATGCGGTTTTGACAGTGGCGTACCTAGAAGTAATCACAACGGCTGTCCCTAAAAGAAATTACGAACTTGAAAGAAAATCACATTCCTTAGACTTCCTTTCATTTGGATCAAAAATTTAAAATTAGCTGGATAGAGAAAATTAGTTCTTTTGTTTCAATTATTCTTCTTGCCGCCTGTTCTGCCGCCCCTTGGACTCTGCGTAGGGGACGGCCGCACCACTCACCCCCCACCCCCTCTAGTTACGACCTTGCGCTGTGACCAACCTGCAAATTAATTTTCTCTCTTAAAAAATGCACATAGTGTGTAATACTGTCTTCTGGAAAATGTGACTTTACAGTTTCATATGTCGGTAAACATTTTTGGGTAATATTTGTGTTGCTCCCATCTTAAGGATTTACTCTTCTTTCGTCAAGATATAGGTAGCAGGTCGCTTCGAAACGTCGGTATCCAGCTACTAAGACACAGAAGGGCGTAATCTTATACACTTTTATGAGCACTTCAAATATTTACAAGTAATAAGCCTTGGTTTCTCCGGGACATAATGTTGTGTAGTTTAGTTAAGTTATATCGACATGTTGATGGAGCCTTTTGCATCTTAAAGACTAGAAGAATGAACCGTGAGGGTTTATAGTGTAGGCTGGTTCTTCTGTTCCCGTCTAGAGACGTGCATGGTATCACACCCTAGAGGCACGTACTCTAGATGCCGTCGT
>BLKM01002586.1:280067-329152 GCA_013340265.1 Coptotermes formosanus
TACAGTCACTGTTTTTCTGAACCCTACCACTCAGTATGGAATGGAAATAAATGCTGGAAAAACTGAGGTAATGAGAATCCTCAGTAGGCGCACAGATTATGAAAGACAAAACGCAACTGGAGAATGTGGAATGTTTTAACTATTTGGGTAGCATGGCAACAAACGGTGCAAGATGAAGATAAATCCAGGATTGCCATGACAAAAGCAGAATTCGACAAGAAAAAGACTTTATCAGCAGCAAATTGGACATAAATCTAAAGAAGAATCTAGTATTGTGCTACATATGGAGCATAGGTTTGTACGGTGCTGAAAATTGTGCACGTCGGGAAATAGAAGAGAAATGCTTTGAAGGTTTTCAAATGTGACCGATCGTGTGAAAAATGAAGAAGTATCACATAAAGTCAAGGAGTAAAGGAATATCGTATGTGCAATAAAAGGAAGGAAGACTAAATGAATTGGCCACATCTTGCGTAGGAACTGCCTTCTATAACACGTTATTGAAGGATAGGTAGAAGGAAGGATAGAAGGGCCAGGAACACGAGGAAGAAGATGTAAGCAGCTACTGGATGACCTTAAGGAAACACAAGGGTACTCTAAACAGAGACAGAAAACACTTGATCGGACGCCGTGGCGAACTCGATTTGGAAGAGGCTATTGACCTCCCTTGAGCCAGATTATGGAACGATGAAAACTACGGACTGTGTTGTATCGAATGCTAATGGTATGACTTAAAACATCATACATCTTTCATACAGCACTGTCTCAATTTGGTACAGTACGTGGCTATATTTGTTGTGTTGGACAACACTTGTATACAGAGTGCTCATAAAGCTTCTCTAACTTAATGAAACAAGAGGAATATTTTCGCTGCTTTTCTGTAGGATGCCACTGAGCAGGTTGTTTCAAATTCCAGCGCTTTTGATTTCTTTTCGGGAAGTTTTCTGTGCCAGTCTCTGCCGTGAAGCCGCCCGTCTTGAAAATTTGCTTTCCTTTTCCTTAGTCCCACTAGGCGCATGGCGGGATAGCACCTTAATTTAGGCCACAACCTTTCCTACTCCGTCCTTTTCACTTCGTTGTTTACTGCCATCGAATAATTAGACGCTATACAATCTGCGTGACATTACAGGTTACCTCGTCAGTAGCTATGATAATTGCCAACTTTGAAGGTGATTCCGTGCAGTTTGGTAGAGATTTGCCTACTTATAAGGGTCTTGAGTATAGAAGAGGGAATCACTCCTTTACCCATGGACAAAGACTTCACATTTCTCGGAACCGTCGGCAAATTTCAGCTGTGATGAATGAAGTCGCCTTCCAAGAGACGGCAGTTTATATAGCCCGAGTTAATGATGGCATCGTTAAATGAAACGTACATTAAATAACTTGTAATTTGTATGTTTTGTGTGTTAGTGACAAACGCTGTCAGTACAGAACAGTACATACAGCCGAATGACAGGGTGACAGGCATTTGATGAATTGGATAGAAGCAGTTGTGGCCTGATCTAGTTACTATCGTTACATTTACCTTGACGCATTGAGTAAAACTAAGAAAGACTTCTGGAAACAAAGTCTCCGGGTCAAGACTTGGAACAAGGAATCTTCCGAATATTAGCCGTACAGCGTTGCGTATAGGTCGCCCTGTTTAGTAATTATATAATTTGTGTTGATGAAGATGCAACTTAAATAGAGAAGTCACTGTCCAAATTGTTGACAGAATAGTGACTTAATAAATACAGCAGAGAACTGGTATTGAATGTAGCTACGAAAAGATTGGGCAGTAATAATAATAATAATAATCATCATCATCATCATCGTCGTCGTCAGCAGCGGCAGCAGCAGCATGAACGTAAGCAGATGTAAGACTCTAGGTCCTGTCCCGTGGAAAATCAATACTGGAGATGTTGGTGTCTCCACCTTGTTTTTGGTCGGCCTCTGTGGCATTTTTCTTGTGGTTGGTAAGCCAGTGCCATCCTGGGTATTCGTGCATGTTCCATCCTTTTAACATGTTGTAGCCAACAAAGAATGCCTAGTAATACTACTTCGAATTCAAGAGGCAAATTAGAGGAACGTGTCAAAAAAATTCCACAGGCCTTGACGCAGCGACAGATCAATCGGAAAATACACAAATACGATGTCATTTGAAACGAACTGGCGAACTGCATTGTTCCAATTGAGAAGCTGATAGTCACTCACCTAGTCATAAAATTTCACTTCCTTTTAAAAACCGTTAGATTCGATACCTTTTTTATGACAGCACGCCACTGGATCATGTTCTGATACAGGACAATGCAGTCTATGGCTCATAAATTTTACCTTAAAATCCATTTGAATATTATCCTCCAATGCAGGTGTTCGAAGATTTCCTTTACATTCTGGATCCCGCTTGAAATTTTCAATGCCTTCGGCACCTCTACCATGCGTGCTACATGATTCCACTCTCCTTATTTCCCTTGATTTCATCATAAAAAATATATTGATATACGTTAATATTTGGTGAAGACCGCAAATTACTGATCCTCTCATTTTGCATTTCTTTCCACCCTCCCGTTACTCACCCCATCCCAGATCCAAATATTCTTTCAGCACGCTCTTCTCATGCACTTCGAAGCTATGTTGTTTGCCCGAACGCTAAAGAAACACAGAAAAGACATTTTAATTCTTTATGTGTAGTTTGAATTTCCTAGGGCAGTGGCGTTGAAAACCTGTCGGCTCCCTTCCCAGATAATTATTGGCAAAATTACTCTTAGGTCTAGAATAATGCCTTCTGTCAGAATGGAATACATTCCGAATGAACCCACAAAAATATTAATATTACGTATGTTTGGAGCCCCCCTGCGCCACAGGGGACTGCGGGGTTCTTGTCTACACCACTGCCCTAGACTAATATATAGAGCAGTGAAATCTACTTTTCGGGCGATGCACTTGATGCTTCTTAAGCCTTAAGATTTTTTGTGCGATTGTGGTACGACCTTCAAATCCCTGCTACCGCTCACGACAGTGATTGATATTTACGTATTATTGTCGTATTATTGTCCCGGTTATTTAGCGATCACGATAACTTTTCTCAGGGTTTATACGCGGGAGGTCCCTGCAGCGTCCTCTATCCAACTCATTCACCAATTTACAATTAACGCTTATGCTTTATTTGAAGGGTTACACATTGTATTACATCAAGAAGATTACAATCACGGAAATGATGACGACACCTGGAATAACTGTCCTATTCCAATCTTAATTTCGCACTTTTTCTCGACCAACTGTCCGAAACTGTATCACACCAAACTTCCGAACTGTCCTCCCCAGCATCCAAGAGCAGAGTCCCCTAACGTCCGTCGCAATTTCAAAGTCAAATTCCCGTGTTTTTATACCAAATAATCCTATTGGCCGAAACTCAAATTTAGAAGAACCCCATAGGCCGAGTTTAACTTTTTGAATAGCTCAACTTGGTTGGTTGCGCTAAATTAGGCCAGTAGCCCCAAACATAGATTAACGAACCTTTTGGGGTGTTGCCCACTGGTACTTCCCATTCAATGAATTATTTCTTCAAAAGTGTCAAGCCTCGGGTTTCCCTAAGGAACGCCGAGCTGCAAAACTGCGCACAGCGTGACAGCTGACGGATGTCCTGCTGAGCCTTGGCCGGTCTGAATGTGTTAGTTGCACTCACACCCTCTCGCTGTCTTCCCTAGCTACCCTATTCACCGAAACAAGTGTAACTAACAAAAAATTATGTTAGTAAGGCCTGTCCAGGGGTTGAACCTGAATCGCCGGTCCTATCCAGGGTTTGAACCTGAATGGCCGATAACAATTAAAACATATGCATTTTGCCCTGTTGTGTAGAATAGTTTTATATGACATTTATTTGGATATTATTTAAGGTTTTCTTCAATCATCTTGTATTCCGGACCCCACTGTAATTTTTAACCAGGAAAAAACACTGTGAAAGTTCACAGTTCTAAATGTGTATGTGTCATAACTTGGTATTCCTCTCATGTTCATTTGACGTTTGTTATTTGACGCAAGCAGTAAAAATCAAAACAAGAATAAACAATATGAGGACATCCGTCCCAAGTCCGGCAACAGTAACTGTCACATGTAGGAGGAATACCAAGGTCAGAGAAAACTGCTGTTTATGACACACAAACTTCGTCAGGACGTTGACTAGGGAACTAAATATGTACCCCAGGAAGCCAACCCCTGACCGATCATCACTTCAAAGCCATACATACAAGCTGGTCCGTGTAGGATAATGATCACCACTGCTGGTTCTACTTTGTATTATTAAGGTAATAAACTACATGTTTAAACCAATTCTTCGGTTCATCTTAATTGCTGAATGACTGCATCACCTCCTGGTTAGTCTTCAACGAGATTGGAACCTACGGACTCCAAGGGCGACAACATCTATGATACGTCAACCCAACTACGAGCCGAAATATGTATGAAACAGCCCACAGAGAGTATTTGCCTGCTTCTTATGTTTCATTATAAGCAGACATTTACCTAAACAACGGTGACCAGTTTGCCCACACGACGGAGACTAACAGAGTTGGGAACTACTTACCGTAAGGATTGATTAAATGTATTTCAAATTTCAAAGGGTTTAATGTATAAAATTGAATAATTATAATTTATAATGTAGTTTTGAGGGTAGGAAAAAATTCTTTCCCTATTATGCCTCCTTTTCATTCGCTGGTTGCGATGAACACAAAAGAATAAGCAAAAGGTTGCACGATATAGCGTGTTTTATTTTAGCTTCAGTTCTGGGTATACACTGCACTTAGAAAAGTTCAACGTACACGGTTAATGTCTTGTGTCTGTTAGAAACTGTAATGGTGCTCATTTATTCGCAGCGAAGTCTGTCCAAGAGAGTTGCAAATTAGGTGCACCAGCCGTTGGCGTGACAACAAGCACTGAACTGACGGCAGTTCCCGACACGCCTTGCTGCGATGAAGGATATCCGCACGGCGCCGCAACCGTCGATAATAGGAACACGAATTGTTTACGTCACATACTCTTCCAGCAGAGCTCATGAAGCCTCTTGTTTTGTTCCATTAATTTATCTTCCTATGAAGGTATTACGGGATAGCCGAGACATCTTGGTCAGTGTAGTGTCTACGCTACGATCCGAACAACCAAGTATCGAAGTTCAATTCGCGGAAGGGGAAAAGTGAGGTTCTCTTGTCCAAAGCGTCTTGGCCGGCTTTCGGACTTAGGCAACCTCCTATCCAATAGATATTGGAAAATCTTTCGCCTGGGGTGAAGCGACCAAAGCACAAAGCTCATCACTCACCTCTCTCTAGTGCCGATATTAACAATGCGTGGAGCTGTACCTCCATTTCCCATACTCTGTCATGGTGTATTGATTAATTAAGCACAGGACAACATTACTTCGACAAGTCTGTTACTACAGTGTCCTCATCATCGTCATTGGCATTATTGTAGTAATCATTTTACATTATTTTAGTGAAGATTTTAATAGGCCCAGTTAAGTATTGAGAGTGTATAGGCAAAATATGCCGGCTGTAAAATCAAATGTTCGCATCGTTGCCATGTTTGTAAACGTCGACTTACAGACAGCATTTTCACATGATTTATACTTCTTTTTGTGCCCGTCTTAAGTGGTTCATTTCTTTCGTTATTAAACCGAAGGCTAAAGAATATTTACACGCGACTTCCACGTTGTTATTTTACGTTCTATAAAATACAACCTTTAACTAATATTGTATATTTGTCAATATGTATAATCACAAATAATTTTAGAGCTCTAAAGTAGGGTATCAGTGGCGCCAGGGTCGCTACTGTCTTTATAAGGTCACGCGTGAGGCTTGTTGTTATTGATTGCAGAAAGTTACGAGCTACAGTGTTCGTGTAGCCTCCTGTTGTTTAACGTTTATACCAAGTATTTTAGAAATTACGTGTGGATATTTGTTTCACAATTTTAAGTTGGACAATGTCGTAAGCCTTCCTTTTCCTTTTAAACAGGGAAAGTAGACTAGAAGTAGACGAACATTCACCGTAAAAACGAGTTAAGTACGTATTGTGTGGAGGCCTATGTGTTTTCTAGGATGTCGAAGATTAAGAGTTTCGTGTTTTTCACCAATTTGTTCCGGAAGACCCTATATCATGTAATGTAAAGTTAGTGGTTAACAAGGCAGGCAATCTACGTATAAAGGCAACACTGAGACTCGTTAGCGAAATCATTTTTGCCGTGTAAATGCAATGAGTAGCCTAATCCAGATTCTGTTTGTGTCTGTAACCTTAGTTACCCAGCATACAAGGCGCATGCGCCCTATTGCCATATGTGGTTTATCTGGCCCTACCATATTTTTCAACATTATCTGATGAAAGGCAAGGTTTTCGGAAGAAAAAAGTTATTGAACATAAAATGTGTTTTGATTTACTATGCAACTTTGCCTGAAATATTTCTCATTCTAGGAAGAATACAGTGAGATATTATAAAAAATGTGCGTAAGTCTTCACGTAAAATACCCATTCTTATTGTCAGATTATAATTCAACCTAAATTTTCCCAAAATATTTTCGAAGAATACTCAAATATCAAATCTCATTCATATCCGTGCAGCTGGAGCCGAGCTGTTTGTTCTGTGCGGGCAAACACACAGTCACAAATGGCGAAGCTAACAGTCGCTTTCCGCACTTTCGAGAACGCGCCTAAAAATAAAGCTTTTCGTGTGAGAATGAAGCATGATGACGTATGAAAAGGAGGAAGTATAACTCCACACATTCTAAACCTTGGCAATAGATGGATGTGAGTAGTCCAAGCCACTTTACCGCCAAGGAAAGAACCACCGGTACCCAGTTGATAGGGAGTGAGCCTGCAGGCACCAGAGGCTGTTAGAAATTCACATAAAGAGAAAAATATCTGTCCATGTCGTTAGCCTAACCCTGATCCCCAGTCCTTATTCTGGGCACCGTAATGACAGAATTGTTTAGATCCAATTTCGTGGTAATAACTAATGGACCATGTTAGAATTTGTTGCGGCGATAAATTACAAAACAGTGTACAAATTATATATGATGTATGAAACTGTAATCAACAATTGCATATAGATTACACCGAAGGTGCGAAAACCCTGAGCTATGCCACAAAATTTAAGGTATACAGAATCTGTATCTAACAAGAAATTCTTCGCAAGAATCCAATAAAAAATAATAATAATAACAGAAAATTTAATTTGCAGGTTTGTCCTGGAAGTTGTGGAGGGACACCTACTCTGGTGGACCCATTAGAAACACTTAGACTCAAGCTCTGGACCCCAAAATCAATGTCAGGTTATAGTTGACGGTCATTCAGCCACTCCATCTTTGTGCCGAACGCCATCTGGGGCGCATGACCAGACATTAATCTAAACAAAATCTAGACTAAACACTCGTAAAGTAAGGAGTCATGTGCGAGAGATAACTTAAGTAAGTGAGGTAAATTTGAAATTTAAACTATTTACGATTCATGAGTTTTGCTTTGAACTCCTTCTTTTAAAATCTCTTTATCGCATTTTCATCTAATATAGGGCTTAAAAGAGTATTTTCTGTTGAGGCAACATTAGAAGAATCTTGTATATTCACTTGAAACACTGTGACAAAAATTCTGTACAGTCTGATACCTCGAAGGCTGCTCTCCGTAAAGAGAGTTTCTCTCTATTCATCTGGGTAGAGACAAATACGTGGCGCTGATGTTTGGATCAAATTGACCTTACCATACGTTGTAAATAATAAGATTCATAAGTCGGAGAACGGCCCTCCTTCAGAGAACTGAACTGGCGACCGGATGAGCAGCACTGTGCTTCTGGGAACTGAACTGGCGACCGAATGAGCAGCACTGTGCTTCTGGGAACTGAACTGGCGACCGGATGAGCAGCACTGTGCTTTTCGGAACTGAACTGGTGACTGAATGAACAGCACTGTCCCTCTGGGAACTGAATTGGCGACCGGATGAGCAGCACTGTCCTTCTGGAAACTGAACTGGTGACTGAATGAACAGCACTGTCCTTCTGGGAACTGAACTGGCGACCGGATGAGCAGCACTGTGCTTCTTGGAACTGAACTGGTGACCGGATGAGCAACACTGTGCTTCTGGGAACTGAACTGGCGACCGGATGAGCAGCACTGTGCTTCTGGGAACTGAACTGGCGACCGGATGAGCAGCACTGTCCTTCTGGGGACCGAACTGTTGGCCGGAAGAGCAGCACTGTCCTTCTGGGAACTGAACTGGAGACCGGATGAGCAGCACTGTCCTTCTGGGAACTGAACTGGAGACCGGATGAGCAGCACTGTGCTTCTGGGAACTGAACTGGTGACCGGATGAGCAACACTGTGCTTCTGGGAACTGAACTGGCGACCGGATGAGCAGCACTGTGCTTCTGGGAACTGAACTGGTGACTGAATGAACAGCACTGTCCCTCTGGGAACTGAACTGGCGACCGGATGAGCAGCACTGTCCTTCTGGGGACCGAACTGTTGGCCGGAAGAGCAGCACTGTCCTTCTGGGAACTGAACTGGAGACCGGATGAGCAGCACTGTGCTTCTGGGAACTGAACTGGTGACTGAATGAACAGCACTGTCCCTCTGGCAACTGAACTGGCGACCGGATGAGCAGCACTGTCCTTCTGGGGACCGAACTGTTGGCCGGAAGAGCAGCACTGTCCTTCTGGGAACTGAACTGGAGACCGGATGAGCTGCACTGTGCTTCTGGGAACTGAACTGGTGACTGAATGAACAGCACTGTCCCTCTGGCAACTGAACTGGCGACCGGATGAGCTGCACTGTGCTTCTGCGAACTGAACTGGTGACTGAATGAACAGCACTGTCCTTCTGGGACCGAACTGTTGGCCGGAAGAGCAGCACTGTCCTTCTGGGAACTGAACTGGAGACCGGATGAGCAGCACTGTGCTTCTGGGAACTGAACTGGTGACTGAATGAACAGCACTGTCCCTCTGGCAACTGAACTGGCGACCGGATGGGCAGCACTGTCCTTCTGGGGACCGAACTGTTGGCCGGAAGAGCAGCACTGTCCTTCTGGGAACTGAACTGGAGACCGGATGAGCTGCACTGTGCTTCTGGGAACTGAACTGGTGACTGAATGAACAGCACTGTCCCTCTGGCAACTGAACTGGCGACCGGATGAGCTGCACTGTGCTTCTGCGAACTGAACTGGTGACTGAATGAACAGCACTGTCCTTCTGGGACCGAACTGTTGGCCGGAAGAGCAGCACTGTCCTTCTGGGAACTGAACTGGAGACCGGATGAGCAGCACTGTGCTTCTGGGAACTGAACTGGTGACTGAATGAACAGCACTGTCCCTCTGGGAACTGAACTGGCGACCGGATGAGCAGCACTGTGCTTCTGGGGACCGATCGGATGAAGAGCACTGTCCTTCTGGGGACTGAACTGTTGGCCGGAAGAGCAGCACTGTCGTTCTGGGAACTGAACTGCTGATTGGATGAGCAGCACTGTATTTCTGGGAACCAAACTGATCATTATATCGCCGTACAGTGCTAGAGATTCTATGGCTTTCGTGCAACAAAAACTGTTTACAATCAGAAGACCACCGACTGAAAAGCTGCTTCTTTTTTTCTCTTGTTACTGCTCTTCTTCCTCACGTCAGTGAAGAGGCAAATCGATTTCTGTTCAACCCAAACATTCTGAACGCTTACGTGCGTGCGGAGTGTCACGGATAAACTATGTTATCAGTGTTTTTGGGTCAAACCGGTTATGAGATGAAGACCACCTTTTTCTTAGATTTGGCGCCGTATCTTCTGACGTTTTGGAGAAAAGTCTTGCATCCATCTTCAGGGTAGAAGTACTCTGAAGATAAAGCCACTACGTTTTTTCCAGAAATGTCTGTACTTTTCTATCTAGCCATATTATTTCACGTCCCAAAAGACAGCAAACTTCGTAGCTAGTGCCGTGAAAACCTCAAATCTCACACGGAAATGAATCAGTGATGTTTTTCAGATAATTGAATGATGCCTCTTTAGTATAATTTGTGACTGAGATTATATTCCTTATTTAAGGAATTTGTACATATTAATATAATTTTGGGTGAATATACTCTCGATAATTAATCACAGAAAGGAAATAATGGAAAGAAGAGTGAAGACGTTAAATATGTAGGCTAATTAAAATGGCGTATGTATCACGGAAACTGAAAATTCAATACCGTGTTAAAAAAATCCCTAAACCGTACCTTATCCAGACCCATTTTAATAGCATACTGACACCCTGACATCCTGTTTCTTTAAGATCCCTTCTCGCATTATCTCCCTTGTATGTTTATGTCTCTGGATTGACCTCTAAAATGCAAGCATTCTGAAAAGCTGTCGTACACATTTATTGCCTTTCCGTGCATTTCATATTTCCACTCATCTTGACACGGTAGGCTCTGTTACGCTAATAATATTTGATGGAGAGTAAGATTTATAAAATTTGTATCCGGCCAGGGTCATTGGTTCCAGTCTCGGACTGAGCTTCCAAGGATTAGAGGGTAAATTGTTCAGTCGGCTATTATCCGTTTTATATGAACGACATCGAAGTTAAGTCAAATAAAGGAAGTGCGGACAGACTTTTCGCTGTTCAGACATTTAATTTGTTGCACGCTTTAGGACACGCAAGTCATAAAAATGGGTAGGGATCTAACAAACCTCATTTCCATTACAGGGTTTAATTTCTCTTTCCTTTTTAGCGACAAGCAGTTGCCGGCATGTAAGTGGGCATTTCGAAAATCTGTGAGAAAGCATGTCTGCACGCTGACTGTTTCTGAACAACGGAAAGAGAGAAGAACGCATTCTAGAATATTCGAAGGACTATGAATGTTTTGGGCTTCCAGTTTTTATTACAAATATAGACACCATAGCCCAGGGTTCCTTCCTGGTCGCCAAATTTATTCTTCGTTTTTGCTAAGACCATTCTTTCTCATCCATCGATATTCTCGTAATTTCAATTAATCAGTAAGTTCTTTATAATCAGTTGCAAGAACACTAGTAATAAACGTAAATAAAACGCAAGCTGTGTGATAATTATTTGCTTAGTTGGTGAATAAATAATCGGTTTGACATTCTCTGGTTAAATATTTCTTCAGACAGTTCTCGTGTAAACCACCGGAGCAGTTTATTTCTTTATACTGAGTTGGGAATTTTAAAGTGGATGGTTGCAAAATTAATATTTTGCAGTTTTAGTCATTCGCTTCTTATCTATTCTCCACTAGGTCCAAATATTGTCCTCCATGCTGTGCCCTCTAACACTGAAAATCCTAGTCCAATATGCGTGATGCCAGCACCAGGGCTGTGGAGTCGCGGAAGGAATTTTGGGTGGAGTCGGAGTCGGAAGGAATTTTTAGGTGGAGTCGGAGTCGGGGTCGGTAAAAATGTACCGACTCCGACTCTGACCTCACTCGAAAATCTTAACTAGGTACTCCAACTGCAGAGCCCTGATAGCTACAGCAACCATCAGATTTATTCTTATATATAGGTTATAAGTCAAAAAAGTAGCCTGATGATTCAACTGGTGACGATGAAATGTCTTATAGGTTTACAATTATTAATACATATTGAGCTTTTATGAAGGAGTCGGAGTCGGAGTTTTAAAAATCGAGGAGTCGGAGACGGAAGTTTTAAAAATCGAGGAGTCGGAGACGGAAGTTTTAAAAATCGAGGAGTGGGAGACGGAAGTTTTAAAAATCGAGGAGTGAGAGTCTGAAGTTTTAAAATTCGAGGAGTCGCAGTCGGAGCTTTTGTGTACCGACTCCACAGCCCTGACCAGCACATTCGCGCCTGTGAATTCGACCACAAACCTCCTTTATTTATACCGAGACAGAAATATCATTTGATCAAAATTCGACCCTTCTTTAATTTTTGCAGAATATGTGACTGAAGATTATGGGATGTGCCACACGCGTCTGTCGAAGCTTTCTGAAGGGGCGTTATCGTCTCAGTGATCATCAGCAAATTGCATAGTGGAACCCTACGAGCTAATTTTAGGGCATTTTGTGTAGCATGTGGCTATTGTAAGTTATGGGTGAGTTGGTGATTAAGTAGGTCTACACGTGCATTTCATTAACGAAGGACAGTGTGCAGAGATAATGGCACTCCCTGCTGGGGGCACTCTGGGGTAAAAGATTGCTTTTCCAGCAAAGCACGTGCTCTCTCCCCGTTCTGTCTGCTTGTTTTAGCTCTCAAGGTCCCGTCACTTCTCTTTTGTGGCATGTAAGCCTATTGTTAGTGATTTCACAGCTTGTTTCTTTCACTTCGTTTGTGTTACTCTACGTACTGAGCTTCACTGCAAGTGCTCTTACTTTCTGTAACATTTTTCAGAATTGAACTTAATCCACTTTCGTATCAAATGTACGTAATTCAGTCTCCTCAGAATCTTTTCAGTTCCTTGGAACTTACCTTCGCCTGTAGATATTATGTTGTCTGGAATCACTGAATCACTCCTCTGTCGAGCAAACTTGGAGGAATTTTTATTGGTTTGTATAGACCGCTGTCTCGAACTTGAATTCCTGTGTTACAGTGTCTATTATTATGAATACTTTAGATTTCCGCAGTATTTTCTGTCTGCACCTACAGTTACTACAAAGTAGAGGGGTGGCGGGGGTAACGAAATGGGGCGTGTCCTGGGCCCCTACTCTCAAGGGGCCTCCTTCTGCCTTTAAACTGACAAATATAAGTGTAAATATAAATTCAGTCAAAGTATTTAATATGAAACAGATAATACCTTAACAAAATAAGGTGTAAAATCGTCCATGTGTTTAAGCAAGAACCATGTTCTGAATATGTATCGTTGAATGGTGGCATAACTCCGTGCGGTTAGCTTCACGTTCCGACCCTTTTACTCACAGCAAAAGAGCTGCCGGTATCCACGGGGTAGGAGCAGAGACGTAAAAGAGTTTCAGAATAAATTATTCGGAAAAGAGAAAAACGTACTTTGCTTCAGCGAATCGAACACCAATTCCTGTCTCGTCAAGCCATGGCCTATTTGCTATAATAACTAAGGTATTCCGGAGGATAAAAAAAATGTATTTAATAAAGCTTCTTTATTTTGCAATGATAAACTTCGGATTTTAAAGTTCGGAGTTTAAAATTCATTTCTAAGTACGTCTTTATAAATCTAAAAGGAATGAGTACCAGGAATATTTCCTTGGGGTAAAGGTGGCCGGTGCGTTGGGATGATAACCTTACCACCTTCATGTGCCGATTGTCTTGAAGTGTGGGAGCCCCTACCTCCTTGAACCCTCAGGGCCTGTCCAGGCCTGTAATGGGATTTGTTTGACCTTACTTCTTATAAAGACTGAAGTCGTCTTTGGTGTCACTCCCTGTCGACTAGTAGGTATAGTAACTTGTCGCCCAACTCAGTTTTTCCCATCGCGGTTTGTAGAAAACAATGAAGCTGGCAACATCAGCTATCTAAGCATTGTGTAAGTGTTTAGTGTCCAAAAATATATGGATTATAAGCGATGGAAGCACACAGTGTTTCGCATTCACATAATTCTATTTCTCCCACAAGAAGTTTAGGCACCGCGCTGCGATCACTCCACTTAACTCCGCGTTGGGCGAGGGATCAGTGTAGTTACTGACGCTTCGAATATTCATAGTGACTTCATATTCATGTTCAGACAGTAAATGTCTTTTATTGCTTGATGCTAAAGACGCATTTAACACAACGAATGCCATGTTAAAAATCAGAAAAAAGCTACATATGTTTCATGGGCCCTTTGATATCCATCAGCGTTGTTTACACAAGTTCTCAGTTATGATACTTAGTTCTGATGTTGCTCGCGAGCGGACGGAGTGGTAGAAAGTGTTCCGAAAGAAAATAAATTCACTTGTTTGTTTACACAGTTATACATACCAACTCGCAAAAATCATCGTCTGGGCCACAACTTCTGACACACACAGGGACATTTTTAATTGAAAGTGCTCAGTTCTTAAAACGAAAGCAAAATTTGTTTCTTTTTTTTTTTTTTGTATATGAGTTAAAGTTTTGTACTGACTCCTAGCCATGTGTCCGTCATACGACGGACCGCCATAATATTCATGCACTACACCACAGCATCCTTTATTGACTATTTTCTGTTACTAGCAATACCAGACTTTAATTTCATGCATTTTATTGCTGCCATCTTGTTCTGCTATTCATTTATTACATGCTCGATGCTGAATTCTTTCTTCTTGCTCATCGCGTAGCTCACAGGAACACATCCGGTAACAATGGCAACCAGGCCCGATACTCAACTATTCTTCTGCCTCAGTTGTTAAGTCAGGTAACACAGCAAAAATTGTGAATTTGACAATGAGGGTGTTTCTCACACAAGCCAAGAAGGCGAATCCCATATCGTATTAAATAGAGGGAGACAGCTATAAAGAGCATTTATTAAACGTCAGGTGTTCTTTTCTTACTAGATTCACATTATTACATAATACTAAAAGCATAAATAGTACATTACTTGCAACATTTAAAGTACTTAACATTAAACACAGAATGCAGAATTTTTTACATCTAACACGCATGTTAAAAACTGTACGAATAGGCCTATTCGACCTGCATCTTTGCCACACGAAGCAAATTATTTTAAGTGACTAATTCTGCCAAGTACCAATAATGATAAACTAATATTATAAATGGAATATAGCTTATTTTATTTTTGTATCCACCCGGTAACAAAGAGACACGGCACTCTCCTGTGAAGTTATCTAGTAAAAGAGACAGAACTGTTCTATACATTCATTCAGTACCACAGAGCAAAGCACTGTCCTTGTGTTAGTAGAGTAACACACGGAAACAGCATTGTTTTTGTGCCTTCTGGCGTTCTGTAATGCCTTCACTGCAAATTTGTTGTCCAGTCTGCTGTCGTTGTGAATTGATGCGTACTTATGTGATTTCTAACCAAATACACAGGTAGGTGAGAAGCACACGCTATTAATAAACATGTGTGAAGCATATCGTGGCAGAGTGTTTATTTTTCATGAGTAACAAACACAACGTACGATTACGAAGATATCTGAACTTATAATTCTGTGCCCTTGCCATTGTTAAAGCCTTTGGTGAAAGCTGTTTAATAAATTTACTAAGTGTTAAAGCAAAGAAAGGCTTGTGTGGGCATTTTAAAATCGTAACATGTAGAAATGAAACTTCTGCATTATTAACAGGATAGGCAATGGAAGAACATCGTAATATTTTGGCGCGTTTGCATTACTACTGTCGCAAAGAAGACGTAACAGTGCTTTCCCATTAATACTGCCACTGGGCGAAAAGTAATTTCGTGATGTATACACCCGCTGTGCTACCCTAATAGCCTAACGACTTTTCATTCAAAGAGAGCGATTTTGTGGTGAATTAATGTAGCGCAACAATGCGTTTTATTAGTATTGTTGACCTGCCTTTGTCGCTGTCAAGTGTGTAATCACTCTTGAAGCCATTGAAAGTGCAATTGCTTTTGTTTGCCTTGTTGCGCTGTATGTTGCTATTAACAACGCATATACGGCGAACTAAATGCGGCCGAACAGTACTTTGGCATTCATGTAAAGTTACTGATGTTTTTGTCCGATTTTAACTAACTTCGGACTTTTCCAGTGGATTTCCATAGAAATATCGAAGTCAGTTTTCACAAAAATCTGTCCAGTGGAAGCCGTTCTGAAACAGGTGGACGGACAGACATGGTGAAGCTAACAGGGGCTTTCTGCGACTTACAGGAATGCGTCTAATAATTGTAACTGCCCTGTACACACATCCTACAATAAAACGTCACACAAACACCTGTATATCGCATCGCAAGGGACAGATATTTCTATGAACCAAACACATTGTATGTTGTAGCATCGTAACTTGAGCCAGATGCTTTTTTGTGCAGTTTCAGTGAAAGTATTTGCTTACTTTTTTCTCTTGAGGATTCTGAATTTCAAGAGGTGATCTCAGAGGAGGGGTAGTCCTCCTGTATATCTCACACGTAGTTTGGACAGTCGTTGCAGAAAATCTTATATAGACGTGCGTAAGGGTACCCGTGTTGAGAACACGACGTTGTAAGTGGAATTGCTGCAGATAATCTTTGCGTTGCATCGTGACAACGCCTTTTTCTTATGTGCGGAATAAAAAGCTGAAAATTAAATGCGGCCGAATTTCACTGGAGGCTGTAACAAATTTGAGCTACATATATTTTAAAATTTGTTCAACTCATCCCTTTCATTTTTTGGAATTCTCTCGACTTTTTCACTTAAATTTGTTAAAAAAGTTGATAAATATATTGAATATGAATTTTACAGTTTGTAATCTTAAGTACATACGTATTTTCTTTTAAATAATTTCATGGAATATCAACCAGATATATATTTTCCTAGGAAATGAGCCTTAACTCGTTTTCAAGATTTAGAAATTGTCAAAAACATGACTACAGTCACATTCGTACTAGGGTTCTGTGTAAAAGACGTTTAATTTTATTTGTTGAGATTTTATAATAAAGGATTACATTGCACTATATATCAGTTTAAAGTTATACAGGTTCTTTGTCATTATTTATAACGGGGGCCAATTTTCAACATCCGTGTCTCTCTGATGAAGGTTTTTAAAATAATCATGAAGACTTAGTCTATGTATGTCAGTCGGCTTATCCCTCATATCTTTGTATTTTGCAGAATTAATAGATTGGACGCGCTGTACAGAGGAAGTAATTATACTGTGTAATACGTTGTGGTCTTCCTCATTTTGTAGATAATCTAAAATCTAGAGCTTCCCATCAGGCTCCATAAATGTCCCGTAAAGTATTTTGTAGCGAGCTCACTCAAGAAACTCTTCCAGAATAAAGTCTTCACTTTCCAGGTCTTGAACTGAAAATGCTCTACTTTGCGGTAGTGGGCTCTGAATTTGTAGTAATCTTCGGGTTTTATAAAACTTGTTTTTCCTATTCCCGCTTCTATGATACTAAAATCGCAATCACTGGGCAAAAAGAAAAGTCACACCTTAAAAATTTGTGATCAGTGAAAAATTTCGTCCATCTCATAGCCAAATTTAAATTGCGATTTTCTTCGGTACACGAATCGTCATTTCTATGATATAACAAGTTTTGGGTAATATTCTGAAGATGTTTAATATAAAAATACTCCACTTTTTGGGAATATGTCGGTACAGGTCCCCTTCCGGGGGCGGGTGGGGGGGGGGGCCGGTGCTTGGCGTTGATCACACAACCCCATCTAACGCCGAGGTTAAAGACGGAAAGGGTAGTTTACATATCAGGTTTAGCAAAAGCTTAAGTTAAAAACTCGTATGGTGTTTTGTTTGTAAAATGAAATGGATAATTAAAGATTGTGTGTTAAATGAAGTTGAAGTGTTTAAAAACCGCAACCCCAAAATTAACATTATTACATTCTCAAGTAGTGTTACGTATTATTTATTTACCCGAATCCCCGTCTGATGTTTTAACTTACTCATAATTTATAAATATATATTAGTCACTAACCACTGCACGTTACTCAAATTATTTATTAAACTGTGCAAAGAACAAACTCAAGAGCAAACCATTGACGTGACTGACTGAGTGACTAACTAATTAAATTAAGTCCATGGAGCAGAATCCTGCTTGAGAAGCAAATACTCGTAGATCTTCAGTTTGTCAAGAATTTCTTTTCGTTTTATGAAATCGCAATATTCGTTACTGTTCACAGGAGCGCACAACTTGCCCTTATCTTGAGCCAAATCAGTACGTATATTCCACGCCTTTCCGTCCTGTATCTTGAAGACCCATATTAATATTTACTCCCCTCCATGTTTAGGCCTTAAAAGTGGTTTCTTGCTCTCGTGTTTCCCCACAAAAGTCTACAGTCACCTGATGTTTCTCCCATACGTGCTACGTGCCCCGACTAGCTCATTCTTCTTGTTTTTATCACTGTAACAATATTTGGCGTGGGGTACAAATCGCGAAGCTCCTCGCTCTCCTATCTTTTCAACACCCCTGTTACCTCTTCCCTCTTAAGCCCAAATGCCTCCCTCAGCATTATATTGTCAGTCACCCTCAGCCTATTCTTCTCCCTCAAAACAGGAAACCAAGTTTCACACTCACATAAAACTGCAGGCAACATTATATCTCTGTATGTTTTAATTTTTAAAATTTTGGAAAACAAAAACAAAACCAAAATATGCTGGACCAAATGACAGCAGACATTCCCTGAATTCAATCTTCCCTTTAACTTTCTTCACAAGTGCAGATGTCATTTGTCAGAGTTTTTCCTAATTCTATACAATTTTCAGCCCTTTCGAAAGATTTATTGCCTCTCTGTATGTTATAATTTCGTCCTGAATTCTGTTCATGAGACATGAATATATTACTTCTAGACCACTCTCCCTTGTAGTGACTATAATGCATATGTTTTTTCTTTGTAATAAGTATGTTTCTGCCTCATAAATTAAAACCATCAACACAGAATAGAAGCTGATGTGCCCTATTCAGTTTCAGGTCCTCCTGGTTTGCTTGAACCTTTCCAGTGGCATATTTCACTGCAAAGTTCATTGCCTCCTTTGTCTCATTTGAGCTCCTGTACTTCCTGTAAATCTTACCTGTACTTCGCAAAGTGTCTTGCAGCTCTCTTCAGTGTACCTGTCAAATACAGATCCCTCACATTCAAGTTCCAAATATCATGTGACGGGGCTCTATTTTAAAATGACATTGTTCTAAAGTACATTCGATATTAGACTTTTGCTTTCGTCTTCATACGGAATTTTTAATAAAGCCCCAGAACCTTGTTTTATATAGATACATCTTAGAAATTTGTATCCGTATCCAGCAAAAACTGTTTTTTTTATTTAAAGAAACTGTAAAAGAATAAATCCTCTCCCTTTGCAAATACAAATAAAGTACTCGTAGTTGCCAGCAGTTCATACTTTGCATCGAAATCAGCTGCTGTTACCACGAAGCTCTCCAGTTCCTCAGTCAGTCGTCAAACACAACCCGTCGCTTCCACAAATGTCTTTCACTTTTGTCCTCGTAATAGCACTTCCTATCCTTACACATGTACTGAGGGATGAAGATGATTATTGACGTCTGTCCAATAGGATTATTTAGTGCAACGTCAGATGTATAAGTTTTGTTGTCCATTGCATTTTGCATACATTTGTTTTGTCTTTATTTCTACATTTGCATTTAAGTAGACTAATATTGGGGATAAAATAATATCCAAAAATAAATATTGTCTTAGCTCAGTGTCAGAGCTAGTGTTTCTTGTAGTCGCAAAGACATACGTAATGTGATGTTAGTGTTATGTGCGTAATATGCCCCCCCCCCCAAAAAAAGAATCTTTCTATGTGACATCCCGTTGTTTGTATATTGTATCAAATTAAGACTCGCGATACGCGTTAGGAGCCAGAGTACTGCAGTCAGTGTAATGATAAGACTGCGGGTTGGAAAATCGATGAATCGTGGCTAGATTTCCGTCTAGATAAAGATACTTCCTCTTTTTCTAATCGTCCAGATGGACACTGAGGTCCACCCTGACTCCCGTTCAGTGGGCGGTAAAGCGGCAGGGGCTTGAAGTTGAAGGCGAAGGCCTTTGTTATGTGCAGTATTTATGTCTTCTATGGTGTCTATAGCGTGACAGTTGTCATGAAGCAAAGGCCCACAAATAACAACACATGAAAATTACTACATTTACAGGGAGACAAAATAGGAAACCCCAAATTAATGATAAAAACACCGTAAACAGTAACATATTTGAAATATTGCTGCTATATGATATCACATAAATGACGTCACGGTCCCCACCCCTACTCCCCACGGTCATGCAACTCAGTACTGGTCACCCTCCAACAACCAGCACGTACACACCAGAAATGAAAGCACCAAATCAGTAAGTATACAAAACATCAATCAACAGTACATTACACTCAAAACTCTACCTTCAGATAAAAACCAATTAGCCTCTACCTACTATCAATACAGATAAGACCGAATATACACACTGTTATATCCCGGGGAACTGGTGGTAGGGTCGTCTTGTTGTTGGCCGAGCGGAGTCTAACTCATGGATCCGTTAGGACGCTTAAGGAGTAACTTCCAAGTCTACTTTAAGGTTTAACACAAATATGTTATATAAAAGAAAGATTACAAGTTGAATAACTGAAGAGTAACAGTATCAGAGTTGAGAATATGCAGGGGTGTCCCGGTTAAGATTGTGCCAGAGTGTCCCGGAGGAAAATGTGCCGGAGTGTCCACCAGCGCTACAGTTACATTAGTTTTTAGATGGAATTAAGGAGATGTCATGTGAAACAATAGAGGGGTCTTAGGTGTGGTCGTGTGAAGCTATTGGTCGGAACTTATATTATTGTCCTATCAGAGTCTTCTTTCGGACCCGCATGTCAAGGTGACATCATAGCTTCACACGAGTCTTTCTTCCCTTCTGACATTAACAGGTTATCAAAAACAGATGGTGCTAAAACGGGGGCTAATCTCCCCACAGACCGGAGAGGACGGCAGTTGATCAAATCCACTCCTCCCGGCTTAACATACGACTCCAACAAGGTATGGATGTCGCAATTCTAACAGACAATTTAGCGTGTACGTGTAAATTGCAGTACAGGGAATCACCAATTGTTACATACACAATGGTCATATATGACACCTCCGCCTAAAAAGAAATAAGGAATAACAATGCTTATTTTTAAGGATAATTACAACCTTACACAATTACCCTTTTACCTTATACAGTTAAATTACAATTATAGGGGTTTATCATATGTTGCGTTAAACTACACACATATATATATGTATCAAATACTTCTAAATTCATACACATCTGTTGTCATTTTGGCCATAAGCTATCCACAATCTAACAAACTGATCATATACTATATTATGCCTTAAAAGAATTACAGGTTATCTTTTACCTGAGGGAGTGACATGTCTGTTACATACATTAAGCGACACCAGTTCAGTTTCCTCTATGGCATCACCTTGTGAAGGTTTTCGCTTGCTACTTGCTCCAGTATTAGGAATTTTCAAACTCTCCTTGGATGAATGGTCTGAATTTATGATTTTGGGTTTAATGACAATCGGCGTGCCAGGGTTGTTGTCTTTCCACCACTTAGAAAAATTTGGAAATCTTCTTCTACAGCATTTACAGCAACAACACAGGATAATCATGACAAGACCCGTGGTGACCATAGCTACATATGATAGGAAGGATAAGTGATAATCATATTTTGATCGTTTCATTTTCCACTCTTGCTCGGCAATGAGCCTGTCTACATCTTCAACCTTGTGACTTGCCAGCCTTAGGTCATGCAGATGGTTTACAGTATTTTTCAAAGGCAGGTCCAGATGAATAGCATTTAATTTAGATTTTAAGCCTTCAGGCGCACAGCAATCATAACCAAGAGATAAAGCGGAATGATATCTTTATCTGTGTTGCTAGAGGACATAATCGTCCGGGCTTGAACGAGGAACCTTGGTCCGTATGCCTTACATGTGCTATAGAGTATTAGCTTTCCTGTTCCCACAATTTCAGTGTCTGAGGGTTCATATTTAGAACGCAATACAGTAAGTACATCTGGTCGCGGAGCGACATACAACCATTCGTTATCATCTAACCGAGTCCATATAGTCTGATTTATTTCCACTACCCTTCGGGAACAGCTGGAAGGTATTGTTCTGGTTGACTGGAACATTTCAACTTCACATTCCTCGTGTAGATGTGTTACTTGAACTGGATTATTTTGCTTACAGCCTCTGTGTGTAGGAATTTATTAATTTACATTCTTTAATTCGTCTATCTTTAACCTTGCATAGTATTGTTTTGCTACGTCCATAAGCAAGTATTCAAGTTCAGGAAGGATAAATGGAAATTTTGTGTCGGTGTTCTTTATCTTAATTGGTAAAGGAAGGACGTGATACACGTTGTAATTCGCATGGTTGGTTAAAGGTAAACGAATAACATATACAAGAAAGTTACCCTTGAGGAATACATCAAACTCAATTATTGTTAAAACTAAGTTATGGTAGGTTGCACTCAGTGGTATGGGTAAAGAAATTCACTTGGCATATCAGCCTGGCTAGGCTTCATTTGTTTTATAATTTGAGCTGGCGTTATTATGTGTGGTTGTAGTACTCCCTTCTGAGAATTCATAATGGCATCAATCAATATATTATATTCCCTTCTACATTTATTTATAGCGCTCTCTAACTGCATTGTATTTTCATTAATAGTAAGTAGCATGGAAGCGGCTGTGAACATCTCTTTAATTTCACCATCCCGTTCATTTACGTGCTCGGCCATCTCATCCAGTGCTCTAGATAATGCTCCTTCACCGTCCGATACCGCAAGTAATGTGGAGGTCATCGGCCTTAAGGTTGGTTTGACGGCCGTTATCTGTTCTTTTGAGAGTTCTAAAAAATCAGTCTGTTCCTTTTCTACATTTGAAATTTTCTCAGCATAATAAGAAACGTCCTCGCTATCCATGGTGCCAAAAAGTATCTTACTTATTCCTCCTATGAAATTGAAAACTCCTGTTTTAAAACGCAAATTTTCCCTATCGTCATCAATCCCAATTAGCTGCCTGACAAACAATTTGAAGTCTTCTACTTCCTTAACCTGTCTGTCTACATATCGGGTGCTCTTCGAGCAATCTGTGAAGTTTACCCAATATGTGTGTTCGTGATTCTTACAGAAATCAACAGATAGGCGGGCATATTTCTTTACAGATTCTAAATTTTGATCTGCTTCCTGCAAATTTACATACGTTACAATTCTCCATTCCGTATTATAAAGTTGAGCTTCACCTACGTGATCATAATAGAGACCGGGAGATTCCTTAAAACTTTGAAGTGTCGCATCGTGGGCGGTTGCTTGCCTTAACCGTGTCAGTAACGTGAAGATAGTCCACAGTCTGAGTGCTGGAGTCATAGTCCTGTAATCAACCAAAAAACAGTTCCAGTCTGTTTGCGTGAACCTTCAAAGTCCGGTTCCTTGGTAGTTTTAGTGTTATATTTACGTCATCAATGTCCGGTATTTCATAAGGACCTATCCAGGGTGGTGATAATTTCGATGACCTGCCTCGTCTGATTTTTTCGTCTTGTAGTAAAACCTTGTCACCGACTGAAAATAAGGGCGTATTGACGTTCCTGTCATGATACTCCTTTGCTACTTTCCTTTTGTGACTTCAAATTAATTTTGGCTGTCTGGTAACTTGATACCCCTCCACCCTCCTCCTCCCCCCCGTCCCCTTCGCCCGCTGCTCCTCCGCGGGGGGCGCCGGGGTTCTCTCTGTAGTACACCCGATACGTTAGGCTTCCTGCCGAACAATAGCTCATGGGGGGTGAATCCCTTGGCCGTATGGTTGTAGTATTAAACACGAAAGTGGCATAAGGCAGCCATTTGTCCCAGTTGCTTTGGTCTTCCAAAATAAAACATCTGAGGTATTCAACTAACACTGTGTGTTCTCTCTAGGACTCCATTAAATTGCGGGTGATAGGCTGTGGTTTTTACCTTCTTAATTTTCAGAAGTTTACAAACGTTAGTGAAAACTTCACTTACGAAATTAGAGCCTTGATCTGTTAATATCATCTGAGGAATCCCGAATTTTAAAACAGCCTCTCCTACAAAGCCTTAGCTACTGTTACAGCGTCTTGTTGCTGTATTGTTATAGCTATCGTGTACTTGGAGAGTTGGTCCTGAAATGTTAAAACATATTTGTTCCCATCTGAAGTTTGACTTAGGGAACCAACAATATCAAGAACACATTTTTCCCAAACAACGTCAGGTGTGGTTGTGATTTTCATTGGCATCTTGCTTTTATTCTGTGTGATTTTGTTGCTTTGGCAAGTTTCGCACTGTCGTATGTATTCTTCTAACTCCTGTTTCGTTCCTGGCCATCTGGTAAAGAGTTTTATCCTATCATAGGTTCTATTCATACCCAAGTGACCTCCAGTTGGTTTGTCATGCATTTCCTGAAATATTGCTTGTTTTTCCTCTTTGGTTGACCCTGATTTATCACTATGGCAGTCAGTGCTAGTTTCAGTTACGTGTATTCTACTGAGTGCATCGGCTTTTGTGTTATTTGAACCGTTCTTGTGAACGACTTCATATTCGTATTCTTCCAGTTTAAGTCGCCATCTTAAAAGTCGGGAACTCGGACCCTTTACAATGAATATCCAAGTAAGTGGGCGGTGATCTGTGACTATTGTGAATTTCCTGCCATACAGGTATTGCCTAAAATGTTTGCATCCCACACTACAGCTAATAATTCCTTCTCTACTGTGGGACAATTCCTTCCTGCATTATTCAAGGTTCTGCTCGCGTATGCAATGGGAAGGTCCTTTCCTATAGGACCTTGATTTAGTACAGTTCAAATGGCGTCGTTACTCGCGTCTGTGGTTAGAACAAAGGGTTTAGTGAAATCTGGGTACTGGAGTAGTGGCTGTGTTGTTAATATTTCCTTTAGGGTACTGAAAGCTTTTTCTGTTCTGTCATCCCAAACATAAGGTGTGTTCTTCTTCAATAGCTCTGTTAATGGCTTAGCTGTTTGACTGAAATTTTGAATGAATCTCCTGCAGTAACCTGCGAAACCTAAGAAACCCTTAATCTCCCGAGCAGTTTTTGGTACGGGGTAATTTTTCACATCTTCTACCCTTTTCTCATCAGGCCTCACTGCGTTGCTTCGTATAACGTGTCCTTAATAGGAAACTTCCTTCCTCAAGAATTCACAATTATCTGGCTGTAATTTCAAGTTGAATTTCCTGATCCTGCCTAGGACTTCTCTGAGTCTCTCGTTGTGTGTTTTTAAGTTTTCTCCGAATACTGCTAAATCATGCATGTAAACTAGACACCTTGTCCCTTGAATACCACTAAGCACGGTGTTCATTAATCTCTGGAATGTTGTAGGGGCACCCTTCAAACCAAACAGCATCCTTTTGTGCTGAAAATGACATTCTCTTGTACTAAACGCTGGTTTTGCTTGGTTCGCGAGTTTTACGGACACTTGGAGGAATCCCCTCGTACAGTCAATGGTGGAGAAATATTTAGACTTACCTAAAGTATCAAGGATTTCCAATATGACTGGAATGGGAAAGCTGTCACCAATCGTAACATCATGAAATTTTCTGAAATCTACTACGATCCTCCGTTTCTTTTTGCCTGAAGCATCTGCCTTCTTAGGTAACACCAAAATTGGCGAATTCCATGGACTAGTGTTAGGGGCAATGATACCATCGCGTAGCATTTGTTCTGTTTGTTTTTGGACTTCTTCTCTGTGAATTTCAGGAATCCTGTAAGGTTTGGTATTTATTCCCCGTGTTGGATCTATTGTTGGAGTGGGTATAGCATGTTCTGCTGCTGCTGTGAAAGTTAACTTGTCTCCTGGTAAGTGTAACACGTCATTGTATTCTTCACAAATCTTGATGAGAGAAACCCTCTCCTCGCTACTTAGGTGATCTGTTCTTAATTCCTCACGTAATTTAGCCAAACGGTTAGCATCTTCCACTACTGAAGTTGTGAACATCACAGCAGTGCCATCATGGTTATTTTATAATTCTTCTAATTCAACATGAGGGGAATCAATCGTAATATCCTCTTCCAATGTGTTCACGATACTAGTGACACATTACCCATTAGTTCCTGTGGTTAGGGATTCTGATATATATACCCCAGGTACTATCTCTCTCTTGGATATTAACCCATGTCCCTTGGAGGTGGTGGACAGTCCTACAATGCTTTCTGTCCTAGCCTTCTAGGTTAATTTATAAGGTTGGCTTTCTGCTTTGTTGATCTTGGGATCGAAACTGATCATTACGTCGCCCATAACAATTTCACTATCACAGCAACTGATATTGGCCCTCTTGTCTTCGCGACCTAAAATTCCGTCGTATCGACAGTCAAAACCATCTCCCATGACATGAAATGCGTGTGTAGTTTCATGCGTCCGTGTGAATAATCTCAGTGTTACTCTTCCTTCAGTTTTTAACAATTTGTTGGCTATCCCTGTCACATTTATTCCCTTACTAGGTTGGAAGTCAAACCCTGTTCTCAAACTGGAACACTGAACAATTGGAATTTCTGCTCCCATATCTGTTAGGAACCTCAGTTTCTCAGTTTTACTCAAATCAGCTCTCATTGTTACGGTATCCAACTGTGACTTCGAATGTTTCTCGTATTCATTAATTTTGAACTGTGGATAAACCTTTACTTGTTGCGGTGGACAGCTGTCGGGTTGCTCGACAACTCCCTTCCGTCGTTTCCCGATCTGATCCAGCCCTTATCATGTGCTCTATTTAACTTACGAGTGTCTCTACCTTCACTCACACACATACTATCAGTGTCACTACCGACACTGCCTCTATACTGAGTGTCTCTACCGACACTCTCACACATACTATCAATGTCTCTACCGGCACTGCCTCTATACTGAGTGTCTCTACCTTCACTCACACACATACTATCAATGTCTCTACCGGCACTGCCTCTATACTGAGTGTCTCTACCGACACTCTCACACATACTATCAATGTCTCTACTGGCACTGCCTCTATACTGAGTGTCTCTACCGACACTCTCACACATAGGCCTATTATCAGTGTCTCTACCGACACTGCCTCTATACGTCGGTCTCCGCCGACAATCCTTTGCGACGTGACCCTCACGACCGCAATTAAAAGAACTCAAAACTGCCTTCATATTGGGAACGGGGAACCTCTCTGAGCTCGAGCATTTATTGGCCGTATGACCCAACTTATTACACTTATTGCAACTTAAGGGGGGCCCACTGGCTGCAGAGGGTGATTTTCCGTCGCTGAAAGAATAGCGCTTTCTACTTTCAGTGAAATTTCTATTGCCTGAGACAGGAGGATGGATTCTCCTCTACTCCGAACTATAGTTTGTATATGTTCATTGTACAGTCCCTGTATAAGGCAAGCCTTCCTAGGTGGTTAATCAGGCCTATCGCTCCCAGTATCTCCTAGGTTTACAAACCCGCCTTGCAGCTTCCCGTAGGTCTGTCTGTAATTCATCCATCATGTTTCCCCACGAAGCTATACTCTCATTCTTGTCCCGTCTGGCACTGAACATCTTACAAGCATAATGATTAACGTACGCCTCGTTGCGTAGTTCTCTTCCAATACTGCTTTCACTAGACCCCAACTGTGTGTCAGGTCTCTCACCATTAATTTAGATTGGGCATCACCTGTTATCTTAGCTTTCACAAATTTTAAAAAAACATCATGTTTACTAGGGTCCACCAGTTCGAACACTACATCCACATTTTCAATGAATTCCCTTAACTTTCTTTTATCACCGTCAAAGGGGTGGGTAATTAGTTTCATGGCCTCAGCTATGCTACAGTAGTGCTTACTGTCCTCAGAAATATCGCTACTGTCTGCCTCCATGTTACTTTTACACTTGTCAACCACTGCAGCTCCTATACTCTTATTTACTTAAAACTTCAGTCACACTTTAGTGCACTTGGTTTGGTTGTATCTGAACTCAGCCCTTTTCCTACAGTATTATCGTAGGCGTTTGAGCGATGTTGTCGTCCCAGGGGAAAACCTTTCAGATATCAAACCAACCCCGGTTGTGAATCAGAATACACTGATATGCAACCTTGAGTGTACTATATCTTAAAGCAAAAATCACTTGGTCTAGTTGAAATCAGAACTCAGCCCTTGTCCTACAATATTATCGTAGGCGTTTGAGTGATGTCGTCTTCGCAAGGAAAACCTTTCTGGCTTGCAGAGTAGACCCGGTTATGTATCAGGACTCAGCCCACAGTCCCCAGTATTATCGGGGCATTCAGGCGATGTCGTCGTCCAAAAGGAAAACCTTCCTGATACGTAACCTCTATATTATGACTAACGTTTAAAACCTTAGACGGAATCAGGACTTGTCCTTATCCCACAGTTAACTCGTGTTATTTTGAACGATGTCATCGTCCCGGAGGAAAACCTCCCTGATTCTCCAAGCTAAGTTTTAAACAGCACTAATTTAACAATACAATAATCTAAGTGGCTGACTTTCCAAGGTGATAAAACTTTGAGTGCAACTTATCCAGTGATGTCTTCGGGGCTGTGGTAGAACACAGGGGACGTCCCACGAAGTTCCTGCGTGATGTGAAGAAGCGGCTACGGAACGTTGCAGCTCAAATGTTGATGTCGTGATGCAAGACCCAGTTGCGGCTTCACTGCTCGGAATGGGTCTCGAAGTCTGGTGCTTGGAACAGGCCAGCTGAGTCTTCTTCTCCGTAAGGATCTTCGGTGACCTCTAAAATATTCTGCTCTCGATGACTGGATGAATGCGGGTGATGTAGCCTTGTAGTCAATCAGTCTCCGGCCAGGGCTCGAATTAACCGAAGCAGAGTATCGTACAGTGGACAACGTACAGGTGCTAAAAGTTCAGAGCCTACCTTCACACTGCGGCAGTAGCTAGGCAACCTCTACCTTGCCGGGGATGAATGAATCGTCGAGACGTAGAATATGGTGATTCCAAATTTGCAGTAGACTGTGTCCAAACCGCTTCAGTAGGCTGTGTCCAAACCGCTTCAGTAGACTGTGTCCAAACCTCTTCAGTAGGCTGTGTCAAAACCGCTTCAGTAGGCTGTGTCAAAACTTCTTCAGTAGGCTCTACCCAAACTCCAACTTCTGACACCAGAAATGGGACGGCGTGTTATATCCCGGGGAGCTGGTGGTAGGGTCGTCTTGTTGTTGGCCGAGCGGAGTCTAACTCATGGATCCGTTAGGACGCTTAAGGAGTAACTTCCAAGTCTACTTTAAGGTTTAACACAAATATGTTATATAAAAGAAAGATTACAAGTTGAATAACTGAAGAGTAACAGTATCAGAGTTGAGAATATGCAGGGGTGTCCCGGTTAAGATTGTGCCAGAGTGTCCCGGAGGAAAATGTGCCGGAGTGTCCACCAGCGCTACAGTTACATTAGTTTTTAGGTGGAATTAAGGAGATGTCATGTGAAACAATAGAGGGGTCTTAGGTGTGGTCGTGTGAAGCTATTGGTCGGAACTTATATTATTGTCCTATCAGAGTCTTCTTTCGGACCCGCATGTCAAGGTGACATCATAGCTTCACACGAGTCTTTCATCCCTTCTGACATTAACAGGTTATCAAAAACAGATGGTGCTAAAACGGGGGCTAATCTCCCCACAGACCGGAGAGGACGGCAGTTGATCAAATCCACTCCTCCCAGCTTAACATACGACTCCAACAAGGTATGGCTGTCGCAATTCTAACAGACAATTTAGCGTGTACGTGTAAATTGCAGTACAGGGGATCACCAATTGTTACATACACAATGGTCATATATGACAACACACGCTTAATGTCAATATACCCACGAATACGTCCCACATGGCGTCGCTCACCGCACTAAATTGACGCTGCTATTTACAAAGAAAGCAAGCAACGTTACCGACAGTTTTTACAAAGAAAAAGCTTTTGTGTTTTTTAAAGTTCAGATTTTATCGGATTCATTGATATGCATTTTGTAACAATAAGACTGAGGTCTCAATCTGACCCTTCAATAATTTTCACAATTGTAATTTCGAAATTTATGTTGTTCAAGTGGCCTGAAAATGACCATATACTCCGTCGAAACTTGTAGCTACCATCTGTATAATATAATATAATGTAATATAATATAATACATAATTAATATAATATATAATTAATATAATTAGTTGTGTTGATGGTATATAGTGATTATTTATAATTTATGGAAAACAACGTGGACGTCCCAAAAAACGATGGCAGTGCGTAGATGCCGGAACAGGTCAAATGACCTAATCCATGGAGGAAGATGATGATGATGATGAAGAACAAAGGGATGTCTAAGACGGAAAGGACCATATGAAAATAATTCGGATGCGGTTCAATGTTACATTGTGCGTAACCTTTGTGTCTTGTCCTGTACAGTCACGAATTGTCAAACTTCCGCCCAACCCTCACTATGGAGCAACCCCCCTCCCCCCGCACGCTGTCACCAGTAAATGAACGTTTATTCTGTGTTTCGGTTGATACGTATTTGTATACGGAACTGAAATATTTATGGCTTTTCTTTTCAAGAAAGGCATTTGAGTTGTTATATACCTCAGTACCACTTTGTGCGCCGCCTATCCCACGTGGACTGGCCTGATTGAAACCGGTTGTCCGTTTGTCCGGTTGAAGTTAGCGACTAACAGTCCGGGACATGGTACGGCCAAACCCATAATATTTAACGTTTCTAGCAAGTGCGGTATTAGCCGTCAGTTATTTGCTTGATGGCTCCTTGCTTCAAAGTTAGTTCAAAACTAAACTTGTTACACCAGAAAGCTAGGTGGAAAATGCAATTACGTCAGTAATTACAATTTCTCCCAGTATGCATACCGAGGACTAATTCAATTAGTTGGGAGACTACATGTTTCTGTATAGAGATTTACAGTATCAAGTGCTGCGGGGAATACAAGTTTACTTTTCTCTTGCTTCCGTTAGAAGTAGGCCTAGGTTCTCTGGTTTAGAATTCGCCCTAGAACAGGCCACGAAGGCCCAGGGGGGGGGGGGGAGTAGAGTTATAGCTCTACTCTTTCTTTAACACCGGTACTAGAAATGGGTGGGTAGTTAATGCCACGCTGCGGCCGCTCTACGCCCGAGAAAGAAAACCATTATCCATTTTACAGGAGGCTGGGAGGGTGGCCCATGGCCGGTCTGGCCGAGTTCGCCGATCACCGGGCCGTCCAGCCCATAGCGAGTCGCTGTGCCGACTGCGCTATCCTGGCTACGCTAACTTGTGTTTATATGTCCACAGCTGTTAGATATGAAAGAAAATTAACACAAGCTGGAGGACTCAGTAATTACTAGAAATACAGCTTCCGTTTTCGGAGTCGCAATAAGTATAGCTTATGGACTCTAGTACAGATAAATTGAAATTTGTTCAAGGACCGCATGTAGAGTGGAAGGGCTTTCTGCCTGGCGCTATATATTCACAGAAGTACTCAAGTGTATCCCGCCCTTCCTTTTCCCTCCTCTTTTTCCGCTTTACAGCCCGCAGCATGAAATTTATCTGTCATAGGCGGTAGTATTCGTTGCTAGGATTTAAACAAAAGAGGCAGCCTACGTATAACGTAAAAAGGAGGGGCTTTCATGTACCCATTTTTGTCGTGGAACAATAATAAGTATTAAACATTCTGATTGTGTGTCTGTATTTTTGCCTTAGCTATCGGGATGCACAGCGGTTGCGCCATATTATATTGTTGTTTGTTGCCTTTCCGGCTGTAAAGCATTTTTCCACATTATCTATCAAACGACACGAAATTCGGAGAAAGGTTATTAAACATAAAACATGTGTTTTGATTTTCTCTACAAATTTTATAGGAAACATTTCTCATTCTAAGCAGATTTGAGAGCGATACAATCATGAATGTAGGCCTGCATACGTCTTCATGTAAAGTACCCGTTATTCTTGTCAGATTTCAATGAAACTTGAATTTTCTCAACCGATTTTCAAGAAATTCTCAGATATGAAACTTAATAAAAGTTCGTCCAGTGGGGGCCGAGTTGAGCCATGTGGATGAACGGACAGATGGACGGACGGACGGACAGACACACATGACGAAACCAATGTAGCTTTTCGAAATTTTGCGAAAGTGCCTAAAAAGGAATAACAATGACAGTAAGAAATTAAAGATTGTGATGAAGATTCGAATTACATCAAACTTCTATCGCAATACATAACACACGGTTATAGCAGCCAGAGGTACAGCATGTATTCCGAAGACTACGGAATGAATTTTAACCTGGCATCTTAGGTAGGAAATAGTAAACTGGCAGCAGAGTTGATATATATCTATATCTATATATATATATATTAGATATGAGAGTAATATAGGATTGTCCTTTTAAAATCTGTATTGCTATATTGCAAGTGTCTGAAAATAGGGCGCCGAGGGAAATGTTTTTTGTTCAGTGTAAGGGAAAGTTGTCGATCTGCACGTGATGAAGTTATGCTTGGAACTTACACGCAGTCTTAACTTCGGCACTAGATGGAACTGAGAGGTCATCTATGCCTCGGCCGCTGTATCCTGGAAAATAACCCCGCGGTACCCATTGAATACGAAGATATATATGCTCCAAAGCCACTCCGGAACCTTTAAAGAAAAACAAAGGTATTTTGCCTCAGTCGGATTCGAAAAACAATTCAGCGTTTTTCCAGCCCGTAGCCTAGTCAAAACATTTACACCTCAAGTTATACAAATATTACGTAATTAAGAATTGTGTAAAGGTACTCTTCACTAAATATTGTCAGGGTTATAAACCGAGCAGATTATTTGGGCGCAACATGTAATATTGGAAAATGAGAAACGGATGCACAGTATGGTGGGAGCATTTGGAAGGAGAATCCGCTTGGGGGACCTAGACATATATAGCTGCAAATTATTAAAATGGGTTTAACCGAGCAAATTTACTCAAGCAGTTATCTTTCTGGTTTGAGCTCAGAAGTGGCCGTTTCGAATTTCAGATTCTCAGAGTTTCCTGATTGAGGATTTTGTGATATTCCTCATTCCCGCCAGGTAAATGTCAAATTTTAATTTGGGAAAAGAGCTTGATGATTCTTCCTAATACCTTACCACTCGTCACTACATCATGCGAGCTACGTAGAGCTTCGTACAGAGCCATAACGTAAATAAATTTAATGAATTTTAAAAAACAAGAGGTGAGAATTTTAACTGAATTGAAGTGGTTTAGGTTACGTTCCAAAGACGGACTGTTGTGAATACGGTAATGAAACTTCAGTCGCCATCAAATTCCAGGAATCCACTGCTCAAATTGTATCAGCTTCTGAAACACTCCGCTTCATGGAGTTAACCACTATATGCATTCACTTTATTTAGGTTGAATAAGCCTGAATCTCTTGTAACTTTGCAACAAGCCTTAATCTCTGTCGTCTACCCAGCATTTTGACTCCCGAAACACTGTCTGACTACAACTACCATCCTCTGTAATATCACCTTTTTCGCGTTTCAGAGCGACATTTCAGACAGTTGTGTCTCAAATTACAGTGATTTTACAGACAAAGAAAGGAGGTTTTCTGGTTTTTGCTTGACCAGTACTTCTGAGGAGACATGAAGTAGTTCTCGTTTTTTAAAAATTAATTAAATTTTCCGTGGTAAAGAAAGGCCAGCATATATAAAGCCGAAGAAGTCACACATGAGTTAACTTCTAAAAAGTTTCCTACAATAATTCATCTTTATTTATTTTTAAAAAGAAGTGTTTCAAAGCTACGGAATAGCTTTAATATCTTTGAAATACCTTTTATAAAAATCAATAAACAGCGCATTATTTTTGAAAACTTTTAGACGTTAACTCGATAATAAAGATTCACGGTACTAACAGTGATGTGAAGTCACACATGGTTTCTTTTCGAAGGACAGCTTCCCACATATGTGTCAAAGAGAGATTTGGAATTTTCTAAACGAAACTTAGCGAATATAGTCAAACATAAAATTTCAGAGTATTTTCTCATTCAAATACTAACTGTGGTCTGTCTGGAATTAGAAGCCAGTCCAATGTTCGGCTATAATACTTCATCGGAGCTTGTGAGACTTCCGGCTGCACTAATTTTATAGTAAAAATGGCTTTGTTTTATATGTGTATAAAATAGTAATAGAAGCATAAAAATTGATATAATTTAGATTTCTAATACGGATATCATGTTTGTATTTGACTACATATATAAGGTGTACAACTCCTGTAATATTATAGTACTCTGCACTTTAACAACACCTTGTATTTACCGTACTACTTCCAATTTAAGACGCCCTCTGATTCAAGACGCAGTCCAATTTTAAAAAGGAATTTTTAGGGAAAAAAGTAAAGCAAATATATTTCACCGCCCATAGAATTTACTACTATTTAGACAAGACAAATAATTTTTCGAGGAAAATGATGTTTTCAAGAATTTCGAAGACTGAAAAGTAATACCTCAAACTTAAGAAACACCCTAATATTGAGGTCAGAAAAATCTGAAAAAAGTTGCGTCTTAAATTCGAAGTAGCATGGTATGTTTCATAAGACTCTCAAAATAGAAATGCTGCGACATTTATTCGTCTTTTTAATAAATATACAGTGAGTTCTGTCTGAGGTACAAACTTAAACTTTAAATGATATGTAGATGGGTCGAAATCGTCAATCTTTACGAAGATGGAAAACTCAGTTCCTCTTGATGGTGACGCTGTCACAGTGATTAGTATTGTGTTGCCTTAGTATGTGACTCCGTGCAGTTTCTTAGCTACCTGCGGACGTTTCAAAGAAAGCATCTGCATTACTTCTAACGTCACTTTCTATTCTACGGACGTCCTTTAACATTGTACTAAACGCAAGTGGCAGTGTGCCACAGTTGCAGGTTGTCTAGGCGATTTAACCACTTTCCTTTAGAGTCTTCTCTTCTATTACCTGTTGAATAAACATTTAAATTTCTCATATATAATTGCTTTAACTTTACTTGATGTGCTGCGTCATTTGACGCTTCTAAGAAGTTCATTTCTGCCGCTTTATTTTTGCTAGAATTTTCATCTTTCTCAGACGAAGTTTCACGAAAGTGTGGTGACTGTCATCACTTTATAAGATTTTTAACTCCGTTTCTTTTCGAAAAGTGCTTTTTAACGTTATATTTATCGTATCACATGTTCCTTGAAATTCATGCAATTTTCCTTTCCCCTAATCGGAGAGACTTTTTGCTTTCTGAGCTGAGATGTAAATTTCTCATTCTGCCTATTGATCGCAGCTGGTGTTACTATTCTGAGAAATAAGATCTGGGACACTGTCACTCCTTTCATCCTGAAACTGAACCTTACATCTATTTTCTTTGAGATTCATTTTAATATTATACATCCATCAACTCCTAGGCCTTTTAAGCGGTCTGTTTTTTCAGATGTATGAATTTCCCTTCTCCCCCAAGAAAGCCACATGTCCCGCCCACCACATCGTCCATGATTTGATCACCCTACTAATATCTGCCGAGCAGCAGAGATTATGAAGCTCCTTATGATACAGTTTTCTGCAGCTTCCTTTTACTTCGTCCTTCTTAAGTCCAAATATTTTTCTTAACACTCCGCTTTCAAGCACCTGGTGCGAGAGAACACGTTTGACACCCGCACAGACGAAATTGTTTTAGTGTGCTTGAATAATTACGTTTGTTGAGAGCAGACAGAAGACGGAAAATTTTAAATGAAATACCGTCAAACATTCCCCGCGTTTATTATCGGTTATAGCTACGTTAATAAAAATAGAGCTCTGCTGAAATAAGTATGGAATAATGTTTTAAACGTGCCTTTGCCATTAAGTTTTATAAATTCTAATCTCATACAGCGTTTTGTTTCTCAGTTGCATGCAAGTACCTTCACTTCTTATGGTATCTGTCAGTGTCGCTCCGTGTATTGGTCAAAGAAATTACATGTACATTACCCTGAAACATACACTAACTTGGGATTTCGTTATCCGTGTAGAAAGAGGTAAAGTTACC
Source organism: Coptotermes formosanus (assembly GCA_013340265.1). Classification (NCBI taxonomy): domain Eukaryota; kingdom Metazoa; phylum Arthropoda; class Insecta; order Blattodea; family Rhinotermitidae; genus Coptotermes; species Coptotermes formosanus. The sequence continues at coordinate 315,542 of BLKM01002586.1, forward strand.
TTTGTGCTTAATTAAGCACCATGTCATATGTGGAGTAGAGCTATAACCATATGAATTCATTAGCACGTGCACCAGGTGGAAGTGAGTGGTGAGCTTCATGCAACATCTTCTTTTACTCCTGGGAAAGGGAAAGTTTTATCCATTCGACAAAAGGCTCAGTGGTTCCCAAGGGCTGGCTGAACGCTTAAACGAACAGACAGATCTCCTGCTTCTGTCGCGATTCCCACTATGATTCCGCTCTCGTCTAATAAATAGTTTAGTCTCTGTACCAACTGAGCTAGTCCTGCTCTTCCGTATCCATATGTCAATTTAATATTTAAGGGCTGCTTTGGACACGATGTTTTGCAGTGCGTACTTGTCTTAACGTCGCATGTAATTTACTTCTGTTGCTCTCAACGTATATTTTACGACTCTGTAAGAATCTCAGACTGTTTAGCGTCGAGGTGAGATGACCGGTGATCTGGAAGCAGAGGACGCCGTCATGGTCCAGGCGAAGCACTTGCTTGGAGGTGTTAAGGAATGTCTTGAAATATGCCAGGCAGGTTAGCCAATGGCCCAGCCGAGATGTAATCCAGCTGTCTCCCAAATATACCTTTAGAGTAACTTCTAGTTTTATAGAGCACCAACTGCCCTTATCACAGCAATTGTTGCCTTTCTAGGGCACACGCGTCTCGAAGATTATTTTGGCGTCATCTTTAGTGTCTTCAGCAGAAAGTAGTTCATAGATGTCACGTGCCCTTTCCTTTCTTTCTTCTGGATATTTTTGTTAATTTTTATACTCTTATGTAGCGTCTTTTGGCAATGCCGCTGCCATCGATTTACAAATGTTCTTACTCCTAAGATTTTGCATATGATGTAGTATGCATATACACTTTGTTTATATTACACTAATGTATGTACATTCTTACTTTTATCTCTTTGGTACACAAGCACTGCTTCAATCGGTTTATTATTCCTTACTCTTGTACTATGTGTCTCACCGCTCTTGTACTTAGGTCTGTGTTGGTTTTATTTGCTATTTTGTTCTCTTATTCCGTCCGTTGTGCCACCCGCCAATAAAAGCGTAGAAAAGCGTTTGTTCCAAAGAGGAAACAACAGTTGTGACAGATGCTGTTGGTACTGTGTAAAACACACGTTACTAAACAGGCTACACAAAAGTCACAACATAAAATAAGCTGAGAGCTTTAGACTTATATCGACCCCTCCGGTTACGTAATCTTTGTGCCCTTTGTTAATGTCATTTAGAGGCCTAAACGTCCCTCTTGAAAGTCTGTTTAACAAAGATAGGGAAAAACAGTAGAAACCTTAGACGGTGTGTCCTTCATATCTCGAAACATGCATCTTCCGATTACATGTTCCACCCGGTAACAAGAATTTGTTTCGAGGAGAAGGCAGATTTCGTAGATATGAACTGGTATTGTAGATCTGAATTAATCCAGTTACAAGTTAATTAAAAGCTTCTGATAAAGTGTTTACGTAACTGGAATGTGGGCATTGCTTTCAACTTCGTGTCGGAAATTTCTGAGATAAAAATTGCCTTCGGCTGCTCTTGTGTCATACTTAATTGTGTTCAGTGGAGCCAGTGACCTGTCTCTGTCTATTAGTCTCCTTGGTAACCCGCGTCGAAAGTCTGTTGTTGCTCTTCTAACTTCCTGCCAGCGCTACCCTAGCTGAACACAAGTAGTCCCTTCATATTGACTGCTAACGCTGTCGCTTCGTCACTATAAACACTGGGTCAACAAGTAGGACTCAGCTGTGGCCTAGTCTTATGCATGCTAGAAGAACAAGATAGGAAATGTTCTTACGTACACGTTGCATTTTGTAGAGTTCGCATAAAAATTGTTGCTATGGAAAAGCAACAGTGCCTTTCCTTTTATTGTTGTTGGCGTGGATGTGGCTATCAAATATATGAGTGTTCAGTTTTGCCATGGAAATGCATCAGTGTGCTTCTTGTGCACTGTTATCGAGCTACAAAGAATTCGTACAGCTGTTAACAAATATTAGTATTAAACTTTATCAGTGTGTGAGTGTGTTGTTTCCTTAGTTAATCCGGCACCCAAATTTCAGGTTTTCTGCATCGGGTTATATTGTCACCTGGGGCCTGTCTGGCTGTACCATATATTTCCCGGTTATCTCATAAACATCACGGTTATCGGAAACAATTTTTTGAACGTAAAAGTGTGTGCTTTTTTTCTCTACAACTTTTGTCTGAGACATTTCTCATTCTGAGAACAATAGAGCGAGATATCGTAAATTTATGTAGGTATTCATGTAAAGTACCCGTTATTTTGTGAGATTTTAATCAGACTTGAATTTTTAGACAGATTTCCGAAAAATCCTCACATATCAAATTTCATGAAAATCAGTCCACTGCGAGCAGACTTGTTCCATATGGACAAACCGATGGACAGACAGACATGACGAAGCTAATAGTTACTTTTCGCAAGTTTGCGAGCGCACCTAAACCATCGAAAATTCATATTTTCCACGGCGAACCTCACAGGCAACATCTGAAGATACGATAAATGCCAGTAAGTAAGGCAGCCGTAGCTGTTAAAGCGATCCGCGTGTGTTGCGATTCTGGTTTGGATGCTGTTCGAATCCTTATTTCCATTCTGCTTTCAATCACCTTCGCATATGTCCAAATAGGCGCGCATAGGCTTCGTCATGCCAGTCTGTTTTTCTGTCTGTCCCTCTGTCCGCATGTATCAGCTCGGCTCCCACTGGAGACATTTCCATGAAATTTCATTTTGGGGGCTTTTATGAAAACCTGTCTAGCAAATCCAAATTTGGTGATAATCAGCCAAACATATCTACCACTTTACATAAAGACGTAACAGGTTTTATTGTAGCCGGCTACATAAATTCGTCAAGAAAGCATTGTTGTGCAACACTTAATATTTCATACTGTTTGTTTTTACACTACCTGAATAATACACAGACGAGGCGTTGTTGTTTTTTCATTGCAATAAGATTAACGCGAAAAGGCCGCAATTTTACACTATATGTACACTGCCTATCTTCTTAATTGTATGAATAAAGTGTAGTTTCTACGTTTACTCTTATTCGTTCTTAACAGTTCAGCTACTAAATATTTAAATTTAACATTCCGGGCGAAGAATGAACACGTCTACTTGGAAAAGTGTGTGACACCTGGGACGTGGACAGATTTTTGTGTTTTCTTTAGAACCTGCACGCAAGTTGTACTTAGTAAAATATAAATAGTCGCAAATGATGGTCTCTGTTTCACTCTGGCCAGGGAGATAATGGACACAGATGGTAGGGTTTTCCTTCGAACTTCTGCTCGCCCATCCTACTTACGTTGCGCTCCCCTCCGAGTCACCTTCAGCGAGAGTGAAAACGAAGGCAGGGAGAGAGAGCAGCGGGAACGGAAGCCAAAATGCAAGTTCAATTTGTGAATGTAGGCAGCAGCATGATGAGGGAATATATGTGCTGGGCAGATCGGAGGAAGAAAGTCCATGTGCATATTTCCCCTAACCCACTTAAAGTGCACTCCATTAGAAGAATACATATGACTGTTGTGATGTTATTGTTATACTGCCAGTGTTATTATTATTATTATTATTATTTTTATTTCTAAAAGCAACAACTTTATGTTAGTAGTGGCAATATAACATTAATGTAAGTGATCCGGTATGGCTCATTTATGCATGCACAGAGCCAAACTGACTGCCAATCTCCAGCTGTGATGTTTAGTGTTGTAATTCCTCTCCACCGGACGTTTCTGTGTAGAGTCAGCACCCATTTTTTCTGTCCGGTAGGGAACTCCTTACTGCTTTAAATACTGGCATCGAGTTTCCGCTTTAAGTGAAAAAAGGCCATACATTCCATCTTCAATCTAGGTTGCTTGACATCACCGTAAATTATAGCTGTTCTGTCTCAAACATTAAGATTTCTGTGAACTGCATGTCCAAGCCTCTTTAACTGATACACGTCTATGTCGTTTTAATGGCCATATTTTTCATCCTTCCAAAGAACTGGTGTGGCTATAGGCCGTGCCATGGCCCTGGTGTTCAGCCGCCGGCCTCCCACTGCGGAGGCCCGGGTTCGATCGCGGGTCAGTTCATGTGGGATTTGTGGTAGACAAAGTGGCACTGGGACAGGTTTCCCCCTGAGTGCTTCGGTTTTCCCCTGTCACTTTCATTCCTCCGGTGCTCCATTACTAGGCAAAGGACAAAAAGTAATCATCATCTTCACCTTCAGCATACGGTTGCACAAGAAGCCTTAAGGCTGCGGTGTGCCCGTAGCATTTGCTGCGGGGCTCTTCTCAGAAAAAAAAGTACCTTTTATTCTTTGTGTACCCTTACTAGACCCCTCTACAGTCTGCATCTGTATATTACTTCACAGCTGTTGGTGGTACAAAAATTGCCTGGCAGTTTTCCTAATTATTTTATTCTGAAGCAACTTCACAGTCTGGCAGTCACATATGAGTAATTTCACCACTGGTTGTATTATCATATGTTTGATAAGCTTCAAACAGGAAAAATAACTTCACACGCTGACGCGCTCCTAAACTGACAAATACAAACAAAAACACAAACACACACGTCTCTATGAAGCAGAATTTAATGAAGTACACGGACAGCTTCACTTTCCATGTAGTTCATATGAAGTGGTCGACTCGCCTCGTGCAATACTGCGCCTCCCCACCTCCCCAGCCCCGGGAAATAGACACAAATGCTGTCACCTCCCCTGTAACAACTACACATTTTAACTGCAGCTGCACCTGTCACACGGCTGGGACAGTTCATACGTACTTCATAGTTGGAGGACTGTCCGTGTATAATGGAGCTCGGTTTAAAATTAGTTTATAAAAACATACGGGCCAGTACACCCTGATAAGTGCGTCTGCTTTGGGCTGGTCTGTGGAAATAAAGCTCTTCATTACACTGAATATTTGCGAAAGTGATAATTTCTTTCTCTGTAATAAAGCAACTGAAAATTTATCCTTCGGCTTGATTAACCCTTTAAAGACGAAACGTAATCTGCTTTATATAAAGACTCTGTGCGTATCGCGCAGTAAGCACTTTCAACCTCGATTATAAAAAAGAATGAGTTGCTGATGTTTACGGTAAAAGTTTCAGTTTTTTCTGAGATATGTACAAAATACATAAACGCGATTTGAGCGCTATGGAGAATTACTGAATATTGAACCTGGTGGTACGTAAAGTTACCGCTTGGCTTTAAAGGTTAAGCATCACGCCATGTAGGCATATGGGAGAGCAGAGTTCCAACAGAGATCCATGTATTATTAACCCTGTCAGTAGATGGAAGTGAGTGGGCAGGTTCACGCATCAGCCACTTTATCCCTGGGGAAATATCCCTTGTTATCCTCTGAATATAAGACTGGATGTGCCTCAGAGCCAGCCTGGACCCTTTGCAGTCCTTATAACAAGGAGACTTAAATTCACGTGCAGCTACAGATGGTGTTATTTCGAAATTGTTCAGTTTGGTAAGAAGTCAAAACTGTGTATGAATTACTAAAGTAAGCGTTAAGGATAATCTGGTCACTGTTGTTACACACATCACATGCAAATTAAATATTTATGTAACTGGTGTAGCGTACTGTAGACCGGCGCTTCAAAATCTTGCTGAAATACAGCGTAAATGAAGAGGGTAAAATAAATTGGATTTCAAAGTGGTCAAGTAATTATAGTATTTTTAACATGGAAGAATGGATGTGTTTGGAAGGCCTTTGTCGAATATTAGGCGCGTTCACAAAATTGCTAAAAGCGACCTTTAGCTTCGTCGTGTCTGTCCCTCTGTCTGCATGGAACAACGCCGCTCTCGCTGGACGGATCTTTATTAAATCTGACACTTGAGAATTTTTCGAAAATCTGTCGAGAAATTTCAAGTTTCATTAAAACCTGACAAAAATACCGGATGCTTTACATAGAGACCTATATATATTTGTGATAATATCTCGATGAGTTCTGCCTAGAATGAGAAATGTTTGTGACACAAATGTAGAGAAAATCAAAACACATTTTATGTTCCACAACTTTTTCCGAAACTCCCGCCGTTTATGAGATATGTGGGAACATATGGTACAGCCAGACAGGCCACAGATAACAACATAATACGGTGCATGTGAATTGCATGCCGGGTAGATACAGTGAGGCTACAGAAACGCACTCAGGATATGTAACAAGTTACTTACCGCTTTTTCACAACAACAATAATTGCTCGAATGCACTGAGTCTTACGTTACACCTGCATTGCCTATCTTGTTGTCTATAGAACTCCGGAAATATAAACATGGCGACCATTTCTTGTACTTATCTTGAAGATCGAAGTCAGTAAGGAAGAAATCTTCTGGATGTAAACTGTGTGATTTATTCGTCTCGACAAAATTTGGTCCGTATATTTTTCTCTCCAGCAAGTACTCTTCCTGATAAGCACGCAAGTATGAACATTTATTGACATTGTCAAATATGAATACGAATTACAGCAGCTTGATATTTACTGTCAAAAATTTTTTATGAAAATATTTTAAATCCAATCTTCATTTCTCTAGCTGTTTACACGTAGACAGCCAGAAGAGCAGCCATTTTGATAGGCACTCCACAGGCACGTGAAAGCGCTTAAATCGTAACTTTCTTCCTAAGCGAACATATCAGAGAACACACACAGTTTTCATTAAATTCATTCCATGCTATTGTCAGCATATATGGTACTTGGCCGTGTTAAAACCGCCTATAAATAACGTTGTATACAAAAACACTAATCACCAACAAATGCACAAAGAGAGTTTTATCATCAATCGTAACACACTCCTACATGTTTCGGCCCTGCTGGGTCATCTTCAGGGAGAACTTTTTGTTATCATTACACTAAGGTTACATTTTATAGTTGAGTGAGAATGTGCTGTTGACTGTGTACTGCGTTGTTTTTGGAGGCGTGAACTTTCTGCAGTTCCGGCCTGCTGCGGTCCCGGCCTGCAGGCTGAAATGCTGAAATTGCTGAAATGACCGAGATTTTGGCACCACTTAGACCGTCATTCAGGCATCGAACGCCCGTCTGTCACAAGAATGCAGCCGATTTGCAAGAGAAACTGCTGATATTCCAGCTACGCCTCACTCAATTACATATGTAAGGAAACTACGCTTTTAAACGTGTAAAAATGTAGAAGAGATGGCGGTAAATTTTGATAGGATTCGAAATAACACAGTAAATATAAAATGTGCAAAAGAGTTTAAAATTAAAAGCGTTGTTTATGAAAATCAGCTTGTGGCGATGTTGCTTTGCATAACGACAGATATCCGTAGATTACCACCTTATATGTTATTCCCAAACGCAAAACCATATCTAAGAACGACGTGGTTTATAAAAACGTTATTATGCATGCACAAAGAATGACTCCGGATTTTATGGAATATTACGTGAAGAATATCTGGAAAAGGCCCCCGTGGACATACATAAACCAAAACTCTATTTCTTGGACAATTATGTGAAGGACTGAGGGTTAAACTTGAGAAGCAGGATTATGACTTGGTTTTGATTCACGATGGCATGAAAAGCCAACTTCAGCCACTAAATATTTCTGTAAAAAAGTATTTAAAGAGTGCTTAAGGTAAGAAAAAAGAAGCTTGATTGCTGTCTGAGAAGTTTTCGCTGCCAGTGTCTGTTAGGGTAAAGCGGGCAACTTCAATATTATGTTTATTTTTTCCTCTTTTTTTTCAACACAAGAAAGTTTACGTTTGAATATTGACAATTACTGCTGTAACATACTTTTTCTGAAACCTGTTACTAAACCAAGGGTGATTTTACAATGTACAATCTACTTCTGTGGAAAAATGTTACTGCATTAATGATACATCATACAACCGAGGAAACACGGTAAATCTTCTTGCCCAATAAAGAATACAACGCGCATTAACACAATCTTTCTGTGCGTGCTGTCTGCTATTCATAACAAGGAGAAACTGGGTTTCGTAAACTATTGTATTATATTCAGAAGAAAAATGACATATGCGCATGTTTTTCCCTGGGCTGTAACTTGACACTGTCATACAGCATCTCTGCTAACAGCTCAGCCCTGAGTGAGTCTTTTATTGTAGGCCTGACTCTTGTTTGAGAGTGACATTTGTACACATGTTTTATTGAGCACTGGCTGTTATTGTGTATTATAAGGAAAACAAGATAAAAAGACTGTTATTTTAACAGACCTTCACTAGGTCTTTTCTTTCCAGGAGAAAAGTGATACAAATGAAATTTGTCATGTCTTTAGACTTACTCAAACCCTTTTCAGATAATAAATTTAACTTATGTAAGTCTCGTGAGGGGCCGGGTTAGGTGTGTCTTTATGGTGACTGGGCTGTGCACTGTACTACATGCAAGTCAGTTGCCGATTTTAGACGGCAGCAAGAGATATTCTTCTTCCACACTTAGTTCCAAAGACTTTCCTATCCAGTAGGTGCTATGGGCTTTCTTCGCGGGGGTAAAGTTATCAGAACGTGACGCCGGCCGCTCACATTCATCCGTGCCAAGTTTAAGAAAGCGTGAGGGGGGTATCACTTGAGCTCCCACAACTGCGTCATGATTTGGTGCTTAATTCATCGCGGGGACAAATGCTCATTCCCGTATGGGCCGTCATGCTTTTATTAATATTAATTAATCTACTTTAGGTTAATTGTAATGTTTAAATATTTGTGTTTTTATTGTGTGTGTGTGCTTTATTGGTTTTGTAATCTTGTATGCTGAATCTTGTTTGAGTGTTTGCGTTATTTTGTGTGTTGTGTCTTATTGTACCACCACTGTCACCGGGTACAAACCCATTTGCAGTTAAAATATATAAAAATAAATAAAAAAATCCATATAACTACGGTTCATAACATTTGCGTTAAGAGTAGGCCCGACTTGACGGAAAGAGCGTCCGTCTTTTCAGCCTCACCATGCACTCGCAAAAGGGAAGCCAGCCACTCTAATTGTCATACTTTAGGAACTCGTGTTTAATACCACAAATGCCCAAGAAAGGTGTCGGATTGTTCCAGGATGTCACAGATCTTCCTTTTTATCAATATTTTTGGAAGTTGTACCGCGTAGATATCAGCTGCGTAACAGACGTTTCTGAGAACAACACCCTTTTCTACTTCAAGGTAAAGACTTCCCATCACAGACTGTACGGAGTCATCACCCCAACACAGAATTCGCACTACCCTATCGATATTTACAGCCTTCTTAGCAGTATATATGCTCTCTGTACCAGATGATTTACGACTCGAGAAACAGAGAGAGATAGCGAACGTTAAAAGAATTAGAAATCTAAGAATAGAAAGTGAACGATTGGAGACTAGAATGTGGAAATATGAGCTGTTGAACCACTGATGTATGAAGGTAGAACTGTGAGTAAGTAAACTACGTATGATGTAAACAAGTGGTTCTGAAACTCATTGTAGCTATTAAGTTTGTTTCTTAATATTAAATTTACGATCTTCCTGATAGCATAGTTGGGCCAGATTCAGAACTTCAGTTCTTCAATGAATACTTGAGTAATTTCCTGAGTGTTGTGTTTCATGAATGTGTGGAGAGGTGTGATGCATTTCAAACTTTATGGCATTTTCCACCATCTTTCATGACCTGAAATTGCATTCATGTATTTACAATTAATACACAAAAGCTTTTTTAATCTCTGAATCAAACTTGGCAACATTAAACCAGTGTCAGTGGAATTTTCACTAAAAATGAGGAGAATCCTCATCATAGTGTGAGTTTGTAAATTTATTTTTCTCTTGCCTCACATTTATGGACTAAACAGTGTAACATATAGTACGTTCATATTTAGGTCTTCTAACACGCGACTAAGTGTAGTTTGACAGAAAAATCTTAACGTTTCGGAGCAACCAGCTGCCTCAGTCTACCCAGTTTCCAAATTACAGGGCCCACCAGACCGTTGCCTTAATATTTAAGTGATTAAAACCCGAAATCTCTCATTCTATGATGTTGTCATTCTGTATGTTTTATTACTTGGCGTGGTTTCAATATTTCATTTCGTGTTCAAAGGTTTCCGAGAAGAAGCATATTTTTTTTAATCAGTTCCATAAACTTTATTGTTTGCGCTGATCTGTGATGTTTGGTTATCTTCGTGTAAAATAATAATAAACGCAGCACAAATTTTCTCTTTAGAAATTCTGGGATTTAGTGCAATTTAAATGCGAGGCAGTTAGCCTGTACTAAGGGTGAAATAGTTCCTATTCTAGATTAATCTCTCTGATTTAAAAAAAAGCCGTTAAGTCTGTGAGTACATTGCAGACACAGCAAATATCCATTGTATTTCGTGATAATGTAACAATAATAATAATAATAATAACAATAAATGAAAGGAAAAATTGGAAGCTATAGCAGGGAAATATTCAAAGCTGTTCACCAAAAAGAGTGCTGCACTGGCAATATCACACATATTACGGGAAATATTGCAGTCTGAAACTTGACTGGTGGGTATCACCGCTGGTTCTGAAGAAGATGGAGGCCTGCCAGGAACAGAAAGCCTATGAAAAGACGCAATAATAATAATAATAATAATAATAATAATAATAATAATAATAATAATAATAATAATAATTCCGTGGAGTGGGGTCCTACTTGAAAAGCTAATAGTTTCTCAGGTGGTCAAGACTTTTCTACATTTTATGGAAACCGAAGGTTCATTATCGTGTTTGTGAGAGTCCACTTCTTGTCGCTATCGCGAGCCGCATAAGCTCCGTCCGCGCTCTGCTAGCCTAGTCTTCAATGATAATAATAATGAAAACATCAGAACGGAAAAGCAAAACCCTACACAGAAGACACGCCTGTGAACTTGGAACCCCAGATGTCAGTAAACTAGCATCGAACATAGGGCTAAAGTCTGGTGAATTATTCGCAGAAACAAGTATATTTGTGACGGCCGCAAAGGACCGGGTCATTGCTGCAGTAATTATAACAAGCCTACTTTGCAGCACCCGAACACCACTGCGATACCTGCAGAAAATGCGGAGAGAAATCAGAAATCATTCAACACGTAATCGGTGCATGTCGTGCACTAGCCCAAAGTGATTGCGCGCATCGTCACAATCAAGTAACCAACACTGTCCATCAAGAATTTCTTATCACACGGGGACTGTCAAAGGAACCACCAGTGCCATATAATAAATTCGTATGAGACACAGTCGGTGTCATAGAACTCGAACTATAAACTGTATTATAAGAGGACCATCGTAACTGATTGAACTATCAGTAACAATAGCCAGGATATAGTTATACTTGACAGAACTGACAAAGAGGCACACTTAATAGCTGCAGTAATTCCTAACAATCGAAACCTCATCACTTTCACCGAGCAGCTCCTGCAGTATGCAGACTTGAAAGGAGGGCTAATAAGAATGTGACAACTGGAGACGGCCTATGTAGTACCACTAGTACAACCCGCAACGAGTATTATTCCAAACAATTTACACGAAATTTTAAAACTGCTTAATTTCCTTCCTGCTTCCTGTATTCTAATGCTGAAAGCAGTAATACTAAATACATGACGTATGGTCGGAATTTATTTCTGGCAGAAGAGTGAATAAGAACCGTTTGGCCTGTTAAATTCGCACTCTGAGAACCAGCTAAACTGCTGTGAAGTGAGGAACGTTGATGACAACAATAATGATAATAATAATTATTATATATAAAGCGTAGTAATAATTGGACTGTTATTATTCCTTTTTACATGATGCCTGAAGAGTCAAATGACCAACAACAATAAAATTACAACGAAAAACAACACCAACAAAAATCAATAACAATACCAACAAAAAAAGCAATACCAACAAAAACAATAATACCAACAAAAAACGACAAAACAACAGGAATATTGTAGTTGTTATAGTGACGAAACTGGGGCCTGACGACTGAGAAATCGGACTGCGGTTTCCGACAGAGTAAACAGACTCTTCTGTTCCCCATACAATTCAGATATTTAACCTCGGCGCAACCACCCTCCTATTTGTTGAGTGGAAAGGGTTCTTTCCCCAGAGGTGCATCAGCCTTGGCGTGAAGCTGATCTCACACACCCACGTCTAGCGTCCAGGATGTTGTACTTTCACTTCCCTATTAGTTTTTATGTTCTGTTGCTTAAAAACGCAGCGACAACTTCCAATTACTTGCCCTTTCTGCTCGCCTTAAATCTGACTTTATTTTATTGAGTTCGTAATTGTGTCTCACAGAACGATATTATTGGCATTTTTCAGCTGGCGTGAGGCTATTGCCCTGTACACTTGCAGCCCCTTATGGGGCCAATGATCTTTCCCCGTATGATAAAAAGTAATTTTTAACATGGAAAGATAATTGTGGATAAAACCAAGGTAATCAGGAAAAACCTGTCCCAGCGCCATATAGAATATTCTGGGATGGAACCCAAGCCTCTGCAGTGATAAACCGAAGACACGTGTCCTGAATTATGTCACGGCCTAAGCGACAATTACGTAGCATAAATGTACGCAATGTCTCATATCCCACTGCGCCACCCCTTCTAGAACACGCGTCGCCGGATTGGCGCCTACCAAACCACCCACAACTGCCACCCCAATGAGTACCTCTTTCATGAATTAGTTTGTATTTCAAATCCTGCACGTGCGTCCAAGCTAATTTTCAGGTTGACTAAACCTCGCAAGGAAGTTACGGTACTATTCTAGCCTCTCGTGCCAAAGAGAATTTTCCATTTATTCGTGCAAGTGTAAATATTTGCAAATCCGGCCTTTATAGTCACTGCAAAAGAACTGTATCTCTTTAGGAAAGAGCAGTTCCGTGCATACGTCATTTCGCATTTCTTATATTTTTCTAGTTCTATGTATTATTAATATTTATTTTACACTATTTTTGTGAAGAAATTTATACTAAATGCAGTGTCTCCTATTATTTTCTGTGTCCTGCATAATTCAGCGATTCGCATAGCCGCCATATTTGTATTTGTTGACCTACAGACCGTTATTGTCTAGAAAGCTGCTAACGATAATGCACCGTTTAATGTTTAACAAAAGTTGTTACAAGATTATATGAGCTCCGACATGTTTCGGTCGCGGCTACCAACCTCATCAGGGAGAGATTTAAACTGCAAACTGGAATACCGCCGTTATACAAAACAAAGTCCGTCTTGTTATGCACTCGCTGCATAAGTCTTCTTCACACTGAATAGGTACGTTGTGATGTTGAGATTAGTGGAGCGGTTTGAAAGACTATGAACTCACGGTGTGAAGTGGACTTTTGCAGCGAGTGCATAACAAGACGGATTGTGTTTTATATCGGCGGTGTTCCAGCTTGCAGCGTAAAAACTGTTGCTGATGAGGGTAGCAGCCGCAACCGAAACACGTCAGAACTGAAATTATCTTGCAACAAGTTTTGTTAAGCAATAAATGGTGCATTATATTTGGTAACTTTCTAGACAGTAACTCAATAAAAATGCACGGTGCAAACAGCTATGTGAAGTTTACAGACCGTGTTTCCTACATAATGTGTGTTTGTGTGTGTGTGTGTGTGTCTGTGTGTGTATATGTGTGTGTGTGTGTATGTGTCTGTGTGTGTGTGTCTGTGTGTGTGTCTGTGTGTCTGTGTGTGTGTATGTGTGTGTGTGTG
>BLKM01002586.1:329415-345196 GCA_013340265.1 Coptotermes formosanus
TGTGTGTGTGTTTTCATGGTCTGTCGCCGCACCATATATCACAAGCCTACCTCAACACTGCGCAGTGTTTATCGTCATCAAACGGACAGCTAAACAATTTTATGTAGCCCTTTGTTGTTATTATATATTCTACAAGAGTATTTCCCTAAACATGCATGTTTTCCAGAGCGCGTAACCTACGTCCTAATATCTGGCCCCAAAATAAGTGAAGGTAATGCCGCTCCCGACTCAGATGTTAGCGTGTTCGCCATTCTGTCTTTCTTTTTTGTAGGAAATTAAAAAGCACGTCTAACAAAATATGTAAAAAGGATGGACTTACCGTGTCCTCCAAAGACGAAACCTTAGTTACAGGCTTGGTGAAAATCTGTAATTTTTTCAGAACTTTAGCGACACACACACACACATCACATCACATCACATCTCACACACGGACGCGCGCACAGGAAGTGGTTACCTCTTAAGCCAAATGTTTTTTTGGTTTTCAGGAAGAAAAGTTTTTTGACAATGGAAATGTATAAAACGACAGTAAAGAACAGTGTTTTAACAGTTCCATAACCAGACACACAATGCCTAACAGTTAGCTGAGTGACAGAAAAAATTCTCAGAACTCACTCCGTCCTTAATTTTGCAGGGCTTTGACGATGGTGCGTTGTGTTGCAAAAGTCTCCTTCTTCGGACTTCATTCGTGTCTATTTATAACTGAAACAAGCTTTTTTTAAATGGTTACATTTAGCGGGCGCATCCAATAGGTTCGTTAGAGCATCTAAAGACGGAAGACTTCGGCTTCCAAAAAGACTTTCAATTATATTTCGACGATGGATGATCCAAAAAATAGAGATTGTTTCGCTCTTAACATCTTCACGGTTGTGATTATTTATTACTTATTGGCGCTCGGAAATACTTAACTTTTGACACACGTCAACAGATTTATTAGCTGTCTTTTTGTCAGATTCAAGACCTGCTCCTGATTTTAATTCTGAACCTGTGATTGGATCAGAGTTGCTTTTTGTCCGGGGCCCAATTGGATGCCTGGTAATTAAAAAAATCAATTTTCTGAAAATTCGTTTTATGTTTAAAAATGTCAAGTTACCAGTTATGTTTATTGCAACATGCCTGTGTCAGACACATTTCACGCTAACAGAAAAGAGCCGTAAGTAGTGACTACAATATGCATGGGAGATGTTTAAGTCGATCTCAACGCTCCTAGTGTATTCGGGGAGCCGGGTTACCTCAGGCAGTAAACTGACCAGGTTACTGGTAGGACAACCGATTAATCTGTGTCCAATTGCCGGCAGGGACAAGTGTTTTTCTCTTCTTCGAAACATACAGGCCGGCTCAATGGCCCAAGAATTCTCATACCCAGTGTGCGCCGGAGGCTTTTCCCCCGTGGTGATGCGGCCGGAGCCTGAACCTGACCACTCAATTGTGTCTAATGCTGAGGTTAAAATGCAAGGTGCTGTGTATCCTATCGCACACATACCTTCATCACTTGATGCTGAATTAAACAGAGGGGCTGTACTTTCCGACGTAACTTACGGATCTGAAGATAATTAATTGTGTGTGTGAGGCGGATATTTTAGAAAGAATTGTTCCTGAGAAATGCTTTTTATTTGCTTTGGACCCTTGAATAACTTGCGATTGATTTATTTGTTTGTTTGTTTGTTTGTGTTGCAGGCGCCGGGATGCTGGGACCCACCTACAAGCCCAGTAAGTCAGCGAACTCACGTTGCTATAACAATGTTGCCGCAATGTGTCTATGCGATTTTGAAGTTCTGAGATCTATGAGTGTGAAGTTTTCTGTCTTGTGGAATGTGAGTGCATGTAGTGTAGTGGATTGGTGCCAATGTAACGGAAGACTATATCTCGTCCTTCCTCAGCGTAGAAGGGTAAATCGAGCGCGTAAAAATGGTTCCAGTATATGGGAAAAACACAAGCACCTATCTATAGGCGAACCAGTAGCACAGAGGACAGTTGAGGGAGTGAAATGTAGGGGAAATAACATAAGGTGGGTAAGAGAGAATTTATATTGTATAAAATGTAAAATAAAATAGTGTGAATTCCGCAGGTTAAAATAAGACAAAACCACGGCTGTTTGGGAGAAGAATTTGGTAAAAGGAGGATCACTTTTTTCAACATTCCCTTTACGTTTACCCTGAAGATGGAGGCAGAATTTTCGTCCGAAACATTGGTACCTTTCTAGCAAATTACACGGCTTCACATCTCAGATAACTCTGAACTTTTTCGCTGCAGTACATTGTCGGATTTTCAGTCATAAGCCTCATGGTCTTCATTGCAAATCAAATTCTTAAAAATTTGCATCATATTGATCGCACCAACTGTGTTTGTCTGGGCCTGTACTGGGGATACTTGTCTGTGCGGTAATAGGTTTCACCTCGAAAACCGATGAACGAGTTTGTATTAAACTTGGTAAGAAGGCTAGGCCACTGGAGATTATCTCAAGCTGATAATTTTCATTCGCGTCCTGATCTCTGCTCATTGCCTGTTACGGACTGTTCATCCGTCCATCCGTCCGTCTCTTCGTGTATGTGAATAGGAAAATCGATAACCTCTGGAAGGATTTCTATCAAACTCGATGTTGGAGAGCTTTGTTGATTCATTACAGTTTTAGTTAAAATAAGGAAATGCTGACAAAGACATTATATCACTTGGACACATGTGGATGTTAATTCGCACGTTACATGATCAAAATCTATCGGAGGGCAATGTATTTCAAACAAGCATTGTAGAAGTAAGTAGGGCACACATTTTATTCCACTGCATTATTTCTGTGGTGGGCCGGCTTGGGGTAGTCGATATAGCAAGACGCCACAGGCTGGACGGTTCAGGGATCGAATCCCGATGTGGTCGAGATTTCGGCGCCCGCCCGGACCGACCCTGGGGTCCACCCAGCCTCTTGTACAATGGGTATAGTTTCATTCCCTGATGTAAAGTGGCCGAGACGTTGCCTTAAACATCCACCCACTCACCCCTAGCGTCGAGGTTAAAGAAAGAGTAGAGCTATACCACTACCCCCTTTCTGTGCCTTCATGGCAGGTTATGGAGTGAAATTTACATTTTACCTTTTCCCCGTAAAGCTTGCAGTTTTCCAGACAATTAAACAAAAGTGAAAAAGACCGCTCACATTTGTGCTGCACAGCTAGTATTTCCGGACTTATAAATTTGTTATAAACGGTCATAAAAATATTGCTGGCATTATCGACACCTCCGAAATGCAGCTAGAAGCATTCAGAATGGCAAGGCACATAGAACACCTTTACGACCAGTATAATGCGTTACCAAGTGCAGCTTACCTATTGTCACGATTTTAGGGTCCACTTTCTATAGGCAATAATGTACTGCTTCGTGTAATTTCTTTCTTATAGCTCACCTTTTTCTCGCTGTCCGCCATATCTCACAATAAACGACATTGCAGTATACCGAGTTCAGTGAGTCCGTCATTACTTTTTTCATTGCCTTCTTCCATTGTGTCAGCATTCTTTTATTCGATTCTTTACATGGGCAATGGCCCACCATCCATAGAAAAGGACTCAGGTTCTTTGACACGGGAATGACACTCAGAAGTATTTTATCTAACTACGCGAAACAGAATTCTTCTTGAAAGTCAACGGCCGCTTTGTTGATTAAGATATACCTCGCCTTTTATAGGACAGCAAGGTGTTCAAAGAACTGCCACTAGACCTTAACTTACGCCAGTCCGCACACAGTGTTGGTAAAGTCGCGGTTGATCTGCTAACGCCACGAAAGCGTATATGGGGAGTAGAGATGAGTAGCTCCACTCATGCTTAACCTTAACACTCAGTAGACGTGAGTGGTCAACTCAAAGCCCCAGCTACTTTACCCCCGGGAAAGAACAGCGATACCCATTTAATAGGAGGTTGGTTGGGCCCCAGTGTCCCTTTGGAAATTTTGGAGAAGAGAGCAACTTCTTACGCTTACCGCTGTGTTGTATTCACGGATTTTAATATCACTAATTCCTGCATTCATATGTCACCCAGACTGTCTCTCGTCTTCAGGTTTTCTGACTGGAATTCGATGTGTGTTTCTCATGTGTCTTCTGCTGGCCACATGACCCGCCCATCTGAGCTCCCTTGATATGATCACTAAGAGTATCTGGTGGATAGTAAAACTTATTAATTTTATTAATGCAGATTTTCCCCAAAATTTATTCTTCTTGCTTACCTTCTCTTATATCAAAATATCCTTATTATCAGTTCTCATATAGGGGCATGCGGGGGCCCAGTTGGTTGAGGCACTGCGCTACAAGCCTGAAGGTCGCGGGTTCGATTCCCGATGGTGTCATTGGAATGTTTCATTAACATAAATCTTTCATTCGCAACATGGCCCCGGAGTTGATTCAGACTCTAACAGAAATCAGTACCAAGGATATTTCCTGGGGGTAAAGGCGGTCGGTGTGTAGGGCTGACAATTTTGTCACATTCATACGCCAATTGTCTAGAACTCTGGGAGACTCAACCTCCTGGAACCCTGTGGGCCTGTCCAGGCCTGTAGTGGGACTACTTTACCTTTATCAATTCTCATACAACTTCTCTGTGTTCTGTATTCACTATATTCATTGAACGGAATAAACCTTCTTTCGAGTTGGAAATTCATTCCTGGCCTCGAGTTGGTGAAGTTTCGTATCTATGTATATCGTGACATTACACTTGCTCCATAAATTATTGGCTGACGTAGATTGTTTCATCCCAGATGCTGTAACAAGTGACGGCGCTAAGGACATATGCGAAATGCGGTACAGGCCCATATCATTTTCCGGAAATTCAATGTGTGTTGTAACAGTGTGTTTACAAGTTAAACGGCTTTCAAACCGAAAATAACACTCCGTAATTAGTCCGACCAATAAACTGCCACCTCCTTGAACGTGAGAAAACTCAATGTCTTTTCCATGGTGTATATACGTACCTTGTATGGGTGATAGAGATTATTTTTCTAAAGATATTAACAGCAAAATTTCACCTTCTTTCCTTTCCAAGGAGAAAAAGTGGTCTTTTAATATCAGCATGCTCTGTGTTTGTGTTCACCTGTTTTAAATTTTAAACAATTTGGTCCCTTTTCACGAAAGCTGGTATTAATATAATGCGACTGGACGACACTACAACACAGAACTTCAGTATTCTAGGATCAACAGTTGCAATACGGCGGAAGCACTAATTTGTGCGACAGAAGCGACACTAGCGACAAGTACTCGGATTCATAAATGACGTATGACAAGAGACCTTTGTAGGCTGTGACTTGAACAAATTCCTCGTCTACACGTTGCGTGCTACATCCCTCGCCAATCTAATTTTCCTTGATTTCTTTACCATAGTAATATTAGCTATGCATGTACAATTGGTAGATAGCCTATAGTTTTGGTGTTCGTCTGAAACAAATTTTGTTCAGTAGTTGCCGCTGTGCAAGTGAAATCTAATATATTGCTAATATCGGTTACATTTCACAGGTCCATGAGGCTGTTAGTATTATTTTAGTAAATGAAAACGTTATAGATTATGATGGACCCCAAATATGAAAATATGTTAACTGATTCAGAAGTTTAACAGAAACACCGCACAGCGAGCTTCGTTGTTCGTACCCACACATTTCTCTTTACTTTTCTTGCAGAAGTAAAGTAGACTAAAATTAACAATAGAGTTTGGTGTCTTCTCAAATATAACGCAGTGTAATCCGGCAGAAGAGTACAGAAATTTCAGAGGATTCTACTGCATTCATCATCAGATAGATAAATCAATTTTTTTCTTATTGTACATCCATGTCAACATGTAAAAACAGAGGCAGAAAAGGCTATGATTTTGTGGACTTATTTCTCTGCTGCACGAGACACGAAGGCCAATTTATGTGATCTGCTTTACATCTGTGTTGTCAACTTGAAC
Organism: Coptotermes formosanus; assembly: GCA_013340265.1. Taxonomy (NCBI): domain Eukaryota; kingdom Metazoa; phylum Arthropoda; class Insecta; order Blattodea; family Rhinotermitidae; genus Coptotermes; species Coptotermes formosanus. The sequence continues at coordinate 335,325 of BLKM01002586.1, forward strand.
CCTCTCGCGATGCTGAAGTCACCTACGAAGTATACCCAAAGAAATTAAATTGGTGCTTTGACCTGTGTAGTGACTAAGGGCAGACCCACGTGCTGAAGTCAACTATGGCTACGGCCAGTTCAGAATTGCCTGTTAATCTTTTTTATTTTAACCCGCTGAGGCCAGAATATTATATAAATAACATATAAAAATTGAATTATTGGATCAAATGATACGCACAGCTTTTCCATTACAAAAACTAAAAGCTTAATGCAGTTTAAGGAAAAAATTGCTCTTCGTTGTAAGAATTATACAAAACGTATATAGGCGTATACCTACACTCTGTGGGGAAAATGCAGAGCTTTTAGCGTTAAAACAGAAGGTGTATGTAGTTAGACTGGATTTAATGTAATAATAATAATAATAATAATAATAATAATAATAATAATTTAATTCAGTTATTGGTTATTAAAGTGTTGAGTCAAAAGGGAAACGGTTAAAAACATAAATAGCACAACACACGCACGAATAACAAAAGACAATAAACAGGACACATATGAAGCACACAAACAAACAGAACCATCAGAAGAATACTTAAATAACTCACTGGGTCACTTCATGATAAAAACTAATAATAATATCAAATCTTACTAAGTGACAATTTTTCTTCTGAAGATACCGGTATAGCCACTAACTGAATTTGCCACAGTGGCGACCGTGGCGAAGGCATAATTTTTTAAGTGTGGACTAACGTGAAACAAAGGAAAGTCTCGTAGACTGTGAGTGGGAACTCGAAAAAAAATAATTCCCAAGAAAGATGGACAATATTTAGTACCCTCAAAAACATTAAAAGGGTACTGCGTCAAGTTGATGTTTTCTGCCATGTAGAGGGGTTGTGGGGGTGAGTGTAACCTCCATCTCTTTATTGGAATAACAATAATCTCTCCCAACACCTCCATAATTACAAAAATACTAATCACCAAGAAATGCACAAAGAGAGTTTTATCATCAATTGTAACACACTCCTATGTGTTTCGACCCTGCTGGGTCATCTTCACGGAGAACTTTTTTGTTATCATTACACTAAGGTTGCACTTTATAGTTGAGTGAGAATGTGCTGTTGACTGTGTACTGCGTTGTTTTTTGAGGCATGAACTCTCTGCGGTCCCGGCTTGCACTGCACTGCAGTGCAGTGTATATTTAGTCTTCAAGTTTTTATTTTCCACTTTTATGCTCTGCATTACACTAACGACGTTGACTAAGGCGTGTCAAGTTATTACTCTACCCAACATATGGATTCTTAACTATAAAACTTTTACTTAATTTTTAACTCAACCTTTACATATGGGCTAGCATCATAAAAAATCGTAAAATATTACACTGATTGGCCCAACTCAGTAGCTGCATGAGCTGCTATCAGTGTCACAATTTTGTTGTAATATATACCTTGTAATATTTGATAGATCTTACAAATAACATTTTATCTTGTTTTAAATATAGTGTATATAAAAAGGCCTGATGATGATCGGTATCAATCGAAACTTGTAGCGTTAAAAATAACTTAAAGACTTGCCTGAGACGGAATACGGAGTATTTATGTAACCACGGAGTATGCTTCACTGATATAAAATCACCTCTAATTTATAGCGCAGAGTATTTTATCAAACATTTTTTCACTACCCCTCAGGTTCACATATTGCGTATTCAGTTAATATGTGATTTCGGGGTTTTCTCAACTCCTGTACATGGATAGATAGAAGAATCGAAAAGGTTTACCTGTGGAAATAAGAGTTTATAAGAGTATTAGTAAAATAAATAAGCAGTGCCTTGCGTAGCTAAGAATTTTATTTATTTGAACCTGCCGTAAGACGTTCTGTAGAGTAAGGGGTTCCTTAGTGCGCCATTTCGAGGTTTGCTCGATGCGTAGGCCAGTCAGTTCGCTGACCCTACACTATTCTGAATTCCCTGAACCCGACCTTCGTGTGTAGAAGTGTTGTCGGAAGTGCTCTCATAGAGGGAGACAACACTTGAGATCCTGCAGGCAGAGGCGGACTGTACAAACATGAAGTAAATAAATAATAAAAAATGTTTATCTCGAAAAATACTTTTCCGTAATTTAGTTACATAAAACTGATTATTTTTGCTTACTTTGCTTCCTTATGGAAATAAAGTACCTTTGTACCTTTATCATAGTGTCTGCATTTCCTTCCTATTAACTTTAAAAAAAACAGACCAATTGTACTTTTAAAATTAAACCAACAAATGCACAAACTCTTGATAAATATATTTTGTGTTATCACCATATTTAGGGGTGATAAGATAAAATATGTTTATCAACAATTTGTGTATTTTTCAGTTTATTTTAAAAGTATAATAATAAGAGTATGCACAGCGTAGAAAACATAAAACTGGCCAATATTTACGAAACTTCGTAACAGAAATATACCACTATTTGATTGCCCAGCCTCGCACATTTTGACATTCTACAAACATGACATGTTAAAAGCCTGAAATGTGGAGGTGGATGTCAAATTACCGTCGTATAAGTTATGGTTATAAAGTGATGAATAATCATTAGTTTTAGAAAGGCATGCAACAGTATTTAAAGTACATTTATAGAAAGTAAAAAGAAAACGAAACAACCGTTGTAAAATTTCCTTTAGTTTTTGGCACGATGTCGATAAGCGAGGCAAATTTTGGGACTGTACCGCAAGTTAGGCTTTGACAGCTATTGGACCTTATAAAATTCATGCAGTTGACAAAACGCCGTTAGTGGTCCATGAAAGAATCAATCAGTAAAGAGTACTCTGGGCTAGATTATGTTTTGAATCTGGTCCCTATTTTAGCTGAGGAGGATTTTAACCACATCTTGCTTGGATATTCAATTTTTTTAGGACCTTCAGCAGATTTTTCTGGCGTGATTTAAACATGGATTTGTGGTTCGAGTCTGACAGTTCCAAACTGAAGCTGCATAAACCATTCTAACTGCAGTAACTGAACCGACTTCTTCTTAAGGGTCCATTGAATTGTTTCTCAAATAGTCAAATACAGCTCTGATTTCATGAAAAATGAGGGGACATTGCCTCGTTCGAAAGACTTCGCCGCTGATCCCTCTCCTAAGGCAGACGAAGCCAGTTCACACAATCCCTTTCCTTCAGCTAATCCTACTAAAACTGTCTGTATCTTTGCTCTCTCTGTGACTTGAGTCCAGTCGAAAATTAAGTATCTCGATTTCTGCGCTTGTTTCTGGAGCAACTGATACTTGTGTTCATTCTAAAATTCCAAAGATCTTTCTTAGCTAAATTCAACAGTAGACAAACAAATGTAATGACACGCACTCATTGCGTTCAGTTGATCTTCAACTGTTCGTAGCTGCGCACGGGTAACAGCTCGCCTCGGTTGTCAGACAACTTCTCTGACAGTGCTGTTTGGCGTGTAATCAGAACATCCAGCTGCAGGCGAGACTTTATATTTACTTACCTTGCAGGTAAAGAGCTTGCTCTTTGTATAACATTAAACAGACTGCCAGCTACATCCTTTATTGGATTCGTTACTTCCCTGTCACATTAAGGGAAGAATCTGGCTGCGTTATACCTCAATCTAGTACCGCGAAGGGCCGGGTTCGTTCGTGATGGGCAAATAACTCTGGGACAGGTATATCACCGAGAAATTCCTTTCTTACTCCATTCGTGCTCCATGTTTATTTATCTGTCACTCCAGAGATGGACATTGGACTCGTTACAGGCCGCTGGTGCTCAGGGATGTGGTTTCACCCCGCAACGGGAAGAATATACAGGGAACAAAGTAGAATTGGTGTGTTTGAGAGCAGAGTATGGAAAGGATATTTGCACCTAAAATGGAGACATATGCAGGAGGGTGAAGAAGACTGCATATTGAGAATCTTCAAAATCTGTACCCTTAATTACACATTATTAGGTTGGCCTGAATGGGGAATGTAGCTTAAATGAAATATAGGAGAAATGCTCACAAACCTTGGGTAGGAAAACTTCAAGGGGGAGATCACTTGGACAACGTAGGCGTAGAAAAGTTGTTATTAATATCTATATTAAAAACATAGGATGACTTTGGGTTCCGAGGAGAGAAACTACGAACTTTTCTTTTAATCATCTGAGTTACAACCACACATTCTCTTCATACACTTCTAATGCCTGTATGATATATCCAACTGTCATTTTTAAATGTAACATCACCCCTTGTCGCAGAAATAAATGCCATTTTGTACCATTCATTTGATTTGGTAGCTCATGTCTGCCTGTAATGAAGCGATTATTCTTTTTCTGTAAACTCACAAGGTGTTAGCTCTTGTCCTGTTTCTGTAGGAAGAGTGTGTGACCTTACGGCGTCTAGACGAGTAACAGTGTTGAGCAAAGTGTTTTAGCGTGTAGGGCGAGTGCTAAGCTTTCCCATTACGCGTGAACAAACAAGTCGTGAAGTCGTGATAAACCCTACGGGATTGTTCGACTTTGGAAGACCTTTACAGCTTAACAGCCCAGCACTTCGGCCGTTTCTTGGCCTGTTGTAGTCTAGCTCAGTCTGCACAGCACTTGAGATGGACTTCACGTCTAATCTGAACGCTTTTATGCGTTCCTTAAAACGAAGCGAAATAATGCTCCATTCTTCTGTCTGTCTAACCGAGAGCGGAACTTTCAAACTTTTATCACATCAAAGCAGTTAGGAAAAGCGCACATAGCATTACTAGTCTGACGCTTTCGCTGATTACCGGTTCAAGTGCCTCTACCCTCCATATTCGCGGGTAAAGTCTGCTGGACCTAAAATATGTGATTACACTTAAAATAATCCTGACGCTGATCTACTACAGCAGCCGCAACTGGTATTCTGGATGTTTTACATCTTGTCGGGCTAACAACGCACAACGGATCGGTGACTGGATATCTTCGCCTTCAGGTGTAAAGGGGAGAGGGAGAACTTACTTTAGTGGACCCATGGTAAATATATGCCCCAGTGGCAGAGAGTAGCTAATTTTAAAACACCCAGTTGGGTACATTCTCCCCGTTTTAACCATTCAACTTGAAGACGGGACCTGATCCAGCTTCCGAAAGGCTACCAGTTTTTAGTTTAACGCGATAGACAGTGGACTAACAAATACCAACTAACGCTCTATTGGAATAGTTTATATTAAAACTTATATAAGCAGCTATATATGTTTCGACGAGCAAGTCCTCATCTTCAGGGGGTCGTTCATTGGTGTAAGGTCCACTTATGCGTCCGTATGTTGAAATCACATTAAAGGTTTAACCCACTGGGTCTTGTAACAACTGTACACAAAAGTCCTTCGAATGGTTATTAAAATATATTAAAATCGCACTAAAAGTTAAACTTTGGAACAGTGTGTATTTGTATAATTACAAATGCGTGCTTCGCTGACATAAAATCATCTCTAACTTACAGCACAGGGTATTTTATCAAACACTTTTTCGAGAACTTTCAGGTTTACATATTGAATATTCAATTAAACTGTGATTTCGGGGTTATCTCAACTCCCGTACATGGATGAGCAGAAGAATCAAAAGGTTACGTGTATAAGTAACAGCTTAACCCGTCTCTGTTAGCAAAATAAGCAAGCAGTCACTTGCGTAGCTAAGAATTTTATTTGTTTGACCCTGCTGTAAGAAGTTCTGTATATTAAGGGGGTTCCTTATTGTGTGATTTCGAGGTTTTCTCGATGGTATGTAAAAAAAAAAGTACCAGCTTCTTGGAGTGGCGCGCTGTTTTTGTCTTCAGTATAGAGAAGTTCTACCTTGAATATCTACCTTGACCATGGAGGCAGGAGTTCCTCCGAAATGTTCGTGGGGTGTACCTAGTTAAAAACCTCGTGGTGCATTTACTAGATGAACACAACATTCCTTTCGTATTTTAATCTTTCTGTTTCAAATATTAGAGCGGAAGATAAACTATTTTATACAGAATGGAATGAGTGTAATTTGCACATAAATTCTTTGAGAAAGTAATTTTGATTTCTAGATATGTTTCGAAAATATTGCAATTTTTCCTGATTTTCGATGGACTAATCACCTGCGATGTTTGAGGTTGTCACATCAGTGCTGCTGGGGATTAAAATCTTCTGGGCTGTGACGTCGTGTCTTTGAGCGTATTTGTCACTAACTTTTCGGGAGATCATACTCCATTTTCCACAGTCAAGGAGTCCGAAACTTAAATTCTTGACTTATTAGCTATTTTTAAGTAATGATTCTATCACGAATTCCGTTTTCAAAGCAAGAGTACATTCTCTTGTTGGCTGACGAAAACATGCATGAACTTCGCAGTTTTGCTGTACGTGAATTCAGACAGTTTGGCCAGTAACAGATGTTACCGTTAAAAGTATATTTGGCTTAACTGCAGTTGTGTCTTGTGCGTGGGAATTGGATCTACTAATTTCTGTTGTGTTCTGTCTGGTTACGTATCCTCTGGATTGGCCTCCCAGTAAGGACATAAAATTTAAAAAATGTTAGTTTGAAAAAAAAAGGACATAGAACTATAAGGGCTAAATTGCTAAATCCATCACCGTTCATGAGAATTTTTCGGTAGTTATGGTGTGTAACTCATCATTTTAGTTGTATTTCCCTAAAAAAAACTACTTTATGCGGAATGAAGACATGTTTTTGTGAAGAGTTTTTCATAAGGTTATCCTGGAGGCAAGGGAACCTACACACGATGTCAAGGACAATATGTTCTCGACAGCCCAGGAGAGTAATTCGTGCTCTTGTAATGTAATACAACGTAATGCAGTACCCTTGAACTCAATTATTACCGCTTCCACCTCACCTGCTGTTCGCGGTGAGTACAGACATTGCATTCTGTATGGAATCAGGTGTCTCTTATGAGCAGATGTTTTCACGTTCTCAGAAATTCGAATTTGCTAGTTCCGACCCTACATGAGGTCTTCTCAAAACGGTTTTGGACCAGTCTTCGTTACATACTACTGCGAGATATTCTCGGAACTTCATGCTGACTTTTGTGTTCAAGTTTTAAGTTTTCTGTAAAGGAATGTTTGTATTTGACCTACTTTGTTGATAGTCTCAGTAACAAATACTGGCGGCATAATAATCCACTTCAGCCAGTATTATTATAGTTATAAAATGAAGAAGAGTGACGTAGGCAGGACGCGTAGCACGTATGGCAGAGATGAGAAAAGCATATGCATTTTATGCACTTTCACAAAATTGCGAAAAACGACTATTAGCGTCATGTCTTTCCGTCTGTCCGCAGGCAATAACTCGACTTCCATTGGAAGGATTTCCATGAAATTGGATATTTGAGGATTTTTCGAAAATCTGTCGAGAAAATTAAAGTTTTATGAAAATCAGACAATAATAACAGGTGTTTTATATGAAGATGTATGTGCACTTATGATAACATCTTTCTGAAGTTTTTTTTAGAATGAGAAATATTTCGGACAAATGTTGTAGAGAAAACCAAAACACATATATTATGTTCAACAACGTTTTTTTTCTGGCAGTCGTGTCGTTTATGAGGTAATGTGGAAAAATGCGGTAGAGCCGGAGGGCTACAGAAGACAATAGGCCGCATGCGCTTTGCTTGCTGGATAAATAAGGCTACACACACTCAGAATACGTAACACTTTTTGCTTTCCACGGCAACAATGGTTACACGATTGCGCCTCCATGTTACGCTATACGTACATTGTTAATACGTAAACACGAGAGGAAGAGACAGAACTCGTGTAAGACATATGCGTTGTCGAGAATGTGATGTTTAAAAGTTATGTGAATTCTGCCACATTTTCGAAGGATTTATTAACTGCCTTCTTATTAATAACGGGCTTATTTCCGCATCTATGCTTATATTTCTCTATTGTCTGTTTTGTCCTTCAGGCTTTTTGATTCAGATTTTACTTTCATTTCTTATGCCCTTGCCTGCTGTATGCAGGAAGCGAGAGAGGAAATTCAATTCAGCTGGCTCAGAAACGAGTAAATATGCGGGCTGTTGTGACGGGAATAGTTATGATCGGGCTTCTAAAACCGGCCATCAAACTGGCTGTCAAATTTTCAAGAAGGTGTGGGTCTTTCAGTTAGATAATTCATGTATTTACAGCTGTCCTGACGAGACTCAATGAGGATAATTTGGAGTTCATATCTTGAAACAGGCAACAGGCGTCCCATGTTAGTTCTTTCTTTCTTTCTTTCTTTCTTTCTTTCTTTCTTTCTTTCTTTCGCAATCACACTAAGAACTTTCAACTTTCCTGTTAGCTTCACTTTATCTGTCCGGCACTCTGAATGCATGTAGCAACTCGAGAAGCGGAGAATCGATGATTTACATGGAATTCAATATTGGAGAGTTCTAATAAGCGTTGTTGACACGATCCAGTTCTGGTTGAAAGTCGGCTAATAATAACCGAAATGTTGCATAACGACCTATACGCGTTACGTGCAGGCATCTGGAGAATAACTTTAGTTTAAAGTACAGCATGTTCCTCAGAGCGAGAGATGTTAGGAAAAAAGTTATAACGAGAGACTGACAAACTTGGCGATTTTGAAGATGAATTACCTCAGTGAAACTTCGCTATCCTCTTTAATGTGTATTATCATGCGAAACTCCCCTGTATGTTATTTTATTTTTTAAAGAGCTCATCACTATGGCACCTTCTGATATTTCTTCCGAACGGTTCCAGTCTTGTTTGAATATTTCGCAATCCTTGCCACTTAATTTCTTCTCTGATTTACGAGATTTCTTCTGCGTTCTTTGCTTTAGGTCCGCGACTGTGCTGGGTTTAGTGGTATAAAAAGAAATCAATATGAGTGAATTCCGGCTAACACAAACTTAGGGTTTTATTAATGATAAAACTTTGTCAATGACACACTACATGTTTCGGTCGGAGGGGAACATCTTCAGGTGTGACTATACACAGAACAGGGTACCGGCCTTGATCTTTCATGTGTACTTGTGAGATCTCACTAAGTGATGAATTAACAGGTGCAGGCCATTGAAAGTTAACTTTCCTAGAAAAACGTGTCACGGAAACAAGTGGCGCACCGCATTCGTTGGTGCCCTTAATGTATGATTTAAACCCTGTCATCTCGGAAGATTTGTGGTGGGTTAGCTTGACCAAGTTCGGCGGCTAACTTGTCCCGTGACAATTTAGTAGCCAAACAAAGGATATGGGGAGGAATTTCGACGATCTTAGAAGAAATGACGCGACAAGTATTGGGAAAATTTCAGTAAAGACTGGAACAATGACAGCGTAGCGGATGGTATTAAAGTGATGTGCTTCTTAAGAAACAGAAAGTGATCATAAACATTAGATAAGTAAGTAAAATTACACCGCGTTTTTTATTTTAAGATCCGTCAGGGTTTCCTTAAGTATTATTGTTTTCTGAATACCTACAGCAGGAGAACTGAAGGTACCAAATTCAACTTACCTGTATAGTGATCCCTCGCTTTTCGCGGATTCGTACTTCGCGGTTTTGCAAATTCGTGGGGTCGAGCTAAAATTAAAAATAAAAAAGTCACAATTGTTTATGTTGAAGGAGTTTAAGAAAAAACGAAGTAGCCCTCCATCACACGGTTTCTACAAATCAAATGAACTCCGACCAACGAAATTGGACCAGTCGCAAAATAACATTAAAATTGCAAACGAGAAGTAAATTAAAATGATTTTTTATTTTTATTTTCATTATTTTATGGTTAAATGACTAAAAGATATTTAAGCATAAAATAATCATTAAAGCACATTATTATAAACAAAACAATTCAAAATATTAAAATATTGTTTTGGGGGGAGCGGTGAGTTATTCTCAGGTTTCCGCTTTTTGCAGGAGGTCTTCGAACCCAGGCCCCATGGAAATCGAGGGATGACTGTATATTTCCTGTTGTGTTAAGGCAGCCCCCCACCC
>BLKM01002586.1:345586-395328 GCA_013340265.1 Coptotermes formosanus
ACACAGTACACAGTCAACAGCACATTCTCACTCAACTATAAAGTGCAACCTTAGTGTAACGATAACAAAAAGTTCTCCCTGAAGATGACCCAGCAGGGTCGAAACATGTAGGAGTGTGTTACGATTGATGATAAAACTCTCTTTGTGCATTTGTTGGTGATTAGTGTTTTTGTGGTTTATTATTTCCAATCGCTACGTACTTCGGTAATGCGCAATGTCATAATCAGATCAAAATCACCTAAGCTCGAACTTCCTTCTGCACTGCAATCTTTTACTCTTTCCGTTTTTTTAATTTCTACCTGGCAGAACACTCCCGGTATTGATTTCAGCGTGGGCCTCAGAGTCGGCCTGAACGCTTTGATGTATTCGAGGAATTTCTCACCTAAAATCAAATTCTGGTTTCCCGAAAATTAATGTAACTGTAATGGTCTTGGAATTTCTACGAAGAGGCGACTTTAATTATATTTCTTATCTCCCAGAACATGCTTTTAGGAAAATTGCATGACGAGTCGATATTGAATGGAAGATATTAAAAATTCCATTATTGAACTAAAGATCAAGTTGGAAGAATATTACATGTTTCCTGGCAGAAGACACTTCGGTCTATAACACAGAAATAGATGATAACCATTTGTGTGTGTGTGTATGTGTATGTGTGTGTGTGTGTGGGTGGGTGGGTGGGTGCGCGCGCAACCGAATTTTGTAGTACAGTGGGCAGGAAGCCTATTACGAACTACGAGGTACCGGGCTCGAATCTTGGTTAGCCCTGAAATAAATTAGAGTCACAGACCTTTTCTGAGTCACTACTATGAATGTTAATATTTATAATAACCTTGTCCATTTTCATATTTGATTCATGATAACAACTTATTCATGAGAGCCGGGACAGCTCAGTCTGTATAGCGACTCACTACGGGCTGGAGGGTCCGGGGATCGAATCCCGGTGGTGTCGCGATTTTCCGCAGCCGTCCAGACCGGCCCTGGGGCCCACCCAGCCTCCTGTACAATGGCTACCGGGTCTGCTTCCCGGGGGCAAAGCGGCCGGGGCGTGATGCTAGCCACCCCATCCCCTTCTCGTGCTGAGGCTCACGAAAGGTTTGGGCTGTACATCTACTCCCCCTCTTGGACCCTCAGGGCCTGTTACAGGGTGAACCTTTACCTTTTTTAACAGCTTATTCATGAACTCCAGCATAAGAAACAAAAAAGCAGTTAAAATTCCCCTATGCGCTGACTGTTTTTACATGCGTGTTCCGGTCGTGTGATAACAGGCAATGTTACCGTCAACGTCTTGGTGCAATGGTATGGATGCAGAATAATGGAATCAAATATTTCGAGCAGAAGTCTTGGAGCTTACTTCCCTATCACATTGGTTAGTAACCTTATGGATCTGTTTCTGTTACTCCCCTTGTTCTTTTATGAATAACAGAGTATCCATGCCTAGCTCAGACTATTCACTAGACATCGACGTCAAATTTAAAAGCGCATAAAATATTCACAATACCGCTATGTGATCATTTTCTATACAGTGTACTACCCCTATTCAGAATCACAGGCCCCTAGCCTCTTCCAAAGCGTGTTCTCCAGATAGTGCAATCTAGTGCTTCCTCTTTCATCTTCAGTATATTCTCGTTTCCTTAACTTCATCCAGTAGCTGCTTACGTCTCCTTCCTCGTCTTCCTGTCGCCTCTATCTTTCCTTCTGTCATTTTTAAATAATGTTCTTTAGAAGGCAGTTTCTGCTAAATATGTAAACAATCCAGTGAGTCTTCTTCCGTTTTATTGTACGTATAATTTTCCTTTCCTCCTTGACTCTGTATAATACTTCATTTTTCACCCCATTACCAAATAAAAATATCGTAACAGAATTCGGATTTTTTCTGAAATCTATGAATATCAAACCCGAATTTCTAGGGACGAAGAGACAAAAGATACTGTCGAGCAAAGTTTATCAAGCCTACGTAACCTGTTGTGCAGATGCCTAATTCTATGTATCTATTAGTGTAAGAATTGCTGTTCGTTTTATTTTTGTGACGAAATTTTACTTAAGTTTAAATGCTGTACGCCTTAAATTTGTCGGTTAAATGTCAGAGTTTCATTTGGTCGCCTTTATAATTTTCATGTACAACGGATCATTTAATAAAATACTGTACATTATTAAATGATACGGCAGTCACTCTGCTTAAATCAGTAAAAGGCCATCAGGCATGTGGGGGGATCGTAGAAATCCATGCATCCGTAAACTCGGCAGTAGATGGAGACGAGTTCTTACTGTCACGCATCAGGCTGTTTTATGCCCTGGAAAAAGGCATCCAGGAACCATTCAATACAGGGTTGTATGGGCCTCGGCCGGTCTGGGCACTTCGAAGAAAACAAAATTTGTTGTACCTGTGTGGAAATCGAACCACCAGTCCTCTGACGTCAAGTCCCTAGCCTAATAACTAGGCGGACTGAGATATCCCGGCTTGCTTTTGATATCTGTCCGTCCCATATTTACTTGCCCTGCTTCAGTAGCACGTTAGTTTTTTTGTTGTGGCCTGCCAATTAAATTCAACTATTGTCTGAACAAAATATAACATTTAGGCCGTGCCATGGCTCAGGCGGTTAGCCGCCGGCCGGCCTCCCACCGCGGAGGCCCGGGTTCGATCCTGGGTCAGTCCATGTGGGATTTGTGGTGGACAAAGTGGCACTGGGACAGGTTTCTCCCCGAGTAATTCGGTTTTCCCCTGTCAGTTTCATTCTACCGGTGCTCCATTACTAGGAAAAGGACAGAAAATAATAATCATCATCGTCATCTTCATCACAGGCTTGCACAAGAAGCCTCAAGGCTGCGGTGCGTCCGTAGTGTCTGCTGCGGGGCCCTTCGCCACAAAAAAAAATATATATATAACATTTAAGAAAACGTTACAGACATAAATCGGAAATCTAAAAATAATTTTCCTATTGTGACCATATTCTTTTTATCTAAGGAAGATTACTACCTCAGCAAACAATGCATATTTTTCCAAGGTCAATCAACATACGTCATATCAGGGCTTAACAGCAAACAAGAGTCGCTCCCTACTCACAAGGCTGCGCCTATGCAATGTTCGTCTCTGGTCGTATGTAGTTAAAACTTACAGCACTGGAGTTTTGTCCAATAGCATAACGTTTGTATACGAATTTCTTTGAGAATCATTCGACTTCTTTGGTTTAATGCGGACACTCCCAAACATGCAGAGAGCAATGAGCTATCAAAACCTTATTTGGAAGGAAATTATGCTAAGTAAAAGCGACAGGACTTTTGGGTATAGCTACTGAAAGCACCAGCTTTAGATGGGCCATTAATACTGTATCGTAGTCTGGCCTCCTTTTAGCATTGAGTAACTTCCGTATGTCAGTACCGGACGGGAAGTCAGCAGTCTAAACTGTGTCCATAAATTGATTTTCAGGTGAAAGCAGTAATCGACCCGCATAGATGCAGGCCAAGGTTAGTCTTAACTGAAATACTAGTAGGATCCTTAGAGACGGGAGCTCAGAGCTACAAACAATTCGAGTGATCTGGCCGCATGTATTCCGACGGCCAAGTGCACGATTGGGAAGTTCAAGTTGACCAATGTACATAAAACGTGTCGTGTCCAACAGAACTGTGCCAGATGAGATGCTATGCGTTCTGTGTTAAGGACAATAACACCTTGAAAAGGGTACTGAAACTGGTTTTTGGCTTGTAATTGGGCCAGAAATTCACGAAAGAAGGTGATATTATAAAAATAAGCAGACGGTATTAGTGTCTGTTAACAGAACTTGCAGAAGTGTGTATGTGAGGCTGAACTCGTTTATAAGACACAACACGTCACCACTTATTGCATCTAGTTTCTACTCACACCGCTATGGATATAGAACTCAATGATTATTTGTTTTAATTCAATTCGCGGGAAAGGTACATATTTTTGTGCGCTCCAAAGCATCCAGAAGTCTGTTGGAACACAAATTAGCGCCCTTTGCTATGTTTATAGGAGTGTGTCTCGATTCTGTTCGAAAGAAGTGGTCTCAGTGCCTGAACCCACACTGCGCTGTAAGCGCGCGAAACAATTTGTTTCCGTGGCCCTCGCAACGAAAATTTGCGGAACTGACCCCGTAAATCTTGCTCGTTCTATCTATCCTTTTGTCAGGTTGAAACAACTCAATTGTTCAGCAGGTGTTCGCAAAACCTGTTACGGAGCGGTTTTGGTGCTTATAATCACCGACTATTCAGTGTAATGCAATGACTTCTGTATGGCAACAACTGGGAGCTGATTGCGTCATTCAGTTGGTCCGTTCACCGGTCATAAACAGCAGGTAGGCTGACGCAATGCATGGTGCTGCGTGAGTCATCGAAATCGAGATAAGGTTTGCCAGATCGTTGCTAAAAGCCTCTGAACGGTAAAAGCAGTGAAAAATGTAAAAATTGATACCAACCCCAGATCTTTGAAAGTCGAGCCAATTAACAATTTTAACTGACCTATCCGCGCTCACAGCCCCAAAGATTAGTGAAGATTTGCTACTTTCACTTCCGAGACATTCTGTTGACCAGTGTCATCGATGGGTTCCAATACAGAAAAACAAAAACGAAACGGTAATGGGTACTTTACATGAAGACGTACGTGCGTTTATGTGCGTTCTTCGAGGATTAAGTCTCTAAACATTCATCACAGAGAAAAATGTTGCAAACAAAAGTTACATTGAAACACACAGTTGATATTCAGTACAGATATTTCTCACTGTGCCTTAAAACTGTCACATTACATCAGGCTGCCACTTCACCTCGGGCGTGGACGGTCGGTTAAGTAGGTGACGTTAGTACGATCAACGAGACAACCGAAGTGGCGACTCACACTTGTCAGATAATACGATGACCATGCACTCTTCCGCAAGCCGTAGGGATTTAGGGATAACTTAATAGGAGTGAATAAATGCCACTGAAGTTTTCTGCAATGCGTGAGATTTCCAAAATTAGGTATTTATTTTCAGTTATCAACGTTAATTTCCCGAAGAAAATAATGCCGAATGGTATATTCTCTAGCACAATTAAACGAAGCTTTCTCCAGCCTGAATCTGTAGGTCTATATTTATATAAGTACATATATGTTTAATTAAAATGTAGTTGTACATGCTGGCACAAACGTTAAAAACACGTATGGTCCGTGTGCCTAATTAGTACCCCCTACGCCTTTTTTCTTCTCTGTTGTTCCGAAGATCTCAATGGTCTTCGTATGTATGGACTGCAGCGTGTACATTCCACATCACAGTCAACTGTGAATGTACAATGAACATTAGCCTCTAGAGACTAAACACTGAAGCAGCTTCCAGTGGTCTTTCCAGTCAGTTCTCCAGAAGCGCATGTCATGAGTTGCAGCTTAATACACGATGTAACCCTGTCAGTACTGCGACATGTGATTTCCATTTGATTATCCGTAGCGACGTCATAACGGCTGTCTGTAGACAGGCCGGAGTATTGAGTCCTTGCGAGAGCTCACACCGAACAATGCGATATTTGAGGGCACAGAGGTGTTAAATATTAAAGTCCTTTCGGATATTACGCCGTGGCTATTGGTGAATAGTCACCATTTTGGGGGGGGGGGGGTCTGCTTTCTGCTTACGTTTCCAAGGTTCAATTGTGCATACTCTTTACCAGTCGACATGGAGCCGTAACCTGTAAGGCTTGAATCTTCATTGAACACGTGTCATATCGCGCCATTTATTTCCTTCAGACTTTCCATCTATAATGCTTGTTTTTTTTGCATTTTATATTTTACCATGCATGATAATTCCCCGTTGATTTGTTCATCGTACTAATATTTAATGAAGATTACAATTTATGATACCCCTCACTAAACAACTTTTCTAACTTCCCTGCAACTTCCTCCTCCATGTGTTCAGCTCTTCTCCTCAGGGCCCTTTATAAATGTAAAGGTCACCCTTTGACATGCTTGCACAGGGACAAAGGGGAGGCGTTGGTATAACTCCAACCAATTAGTAATCTCGGCTCTTGAAGAACGAGGGTGTTCAGAACTACGCTCTGGCCACTTAAACCCCGGTAAAAACCCGGTACCCACTCTACAGGACGCTGGGTTCTCCCTGGGGTCGGTCTGGACGGCACGGAGAATCTCACCTCACAGGGATTCGATCCCCGGTGCATACAGTCCGTCGTGAATTACTGTACAGACTGCGCTATCCCAGCCGCTCCAGGGCCCTTTTGAGACAGGGTAAATGAAAAGTCCTGGTACGTATTACTTGACAGAGTAGACAGATACGATTCTGGATAGAAGTAGTGTTCAAACACACGTTCGTTCTCAATACAGATTCCGTTTCTAGCTGCCCTCCGTGCGTAATTCTGCTAATGCAGTTAAAGGCCATGTGTTTTCTCTGCATTCAGCAACAAGGGATTAACAAGACAGGCCTACACACGTAAAGTAACATTGTGGAGCTTTCGCGTAACCATTGTTACAGTGGGAAAAGCAGAAATGCATTTTATGTGCGTTGACGAGCTACGTGTCATTGTCAACTTAAAAAGGTGCTGAATGTGGCACAACAGTGTCTTTATGGCAAATAAACGTACGTAGGTCTTTATGTAACTTTCCCGATGCTGCACTGAAAGAAAAGAATGTTCGCGTGCTCACTGTTTTCTTCAGACGCACAATCTGGCTAAACAGATCGTAACGACAGAAAAATTGTTGCGTAGATTTTCAGTTTTTGTAAGTTTTGCCTCAAGACATTGTACGAGATCGACGGAATTAATCAATTATGAAGAAATAAATACTACATATTATGACTGTATGCCTGTACTCTTAGTTATCCGGCACGCAAATCGCATCCCTTCTGTACCTCATTTTGTTGTCGTCTGTGGCCTGTTTGTCTCTACCATAGTTTTCCACATTTTTTTTTATAAACGGCACGATTTGCGGAAAACAATATTGAAAATAGAGTGTGTGCTTTGATTTTATCCACAAATTTTGCCTGAGATATTTCTCATTCTAAAAATAATTCAGTAAGATATTTTCATAAATTTTTTCAGGTATTAATGTAAATGACCCGTCATTCTTGTCAGATTTTAATCAAACTTGAATTTTCTCGACAGATTTTCGAAAAAATTGTCAGATATCAGATTTCATGAAAATCCGTCCAGTGGGAGCCAAGTTGTTCCGTGCAGACAGACAGGCAGACGGACAGACAGACAGACAGACAGACAGACGGACGGACGGACGGACGAACATACACACATGACTCAGCTAACAGTCGCTTTCGCAATTTTGTGAACGAGTCTAAAAATGGAGAAGGCCTCTGCGTGGCTACGAGTTTAGTAGGGGCGTTTCTTTCTCGCATTATTTACATACAGACAATACCATATGAAGCTGAACGCTGTACATGTTCATTAGCCATAAAATAAGCAAATAAAACTGGAATCACACTGAAGTAAACAGCATCGTCTGACAGCGTGCCGTAATAAAGTCAGTTCGTTTATTTACAAAATGTCTGCAAGTGCTTGGGATTGATAGCCGATAGATCCTATGAACTTGGAAGACTGCGTGTCATTGCTGGCGCCCTGACAGCGATCCACGCAATCTGCAATACACACGTGCAGAACCCATTATTCCTTTAGAGCTAAGGAGTTACGTGACCACCAGATTAAAAACAGCATGTAAAAACTCTGAATATTCCGGACCTAATATTTTTATATGTCCCCTACGATTTTACAGTAAACAGATATATTTTCCCCCTATGCGACGTTAAACAGTTGCTCTTTCTAATGGAAGCAATCTGTGTTCTCTGTGAGGTACGAACTAAATCTGTATGTGTATATTTAATCATCATCGTTATTATCATCATCGCGCTTTTAAGGACTCAGTCTTCGCGGTCCTTTCCTTTCTCAATATTACAATAGAGAAATCTGCAGTCAGTGTCCTGTGTTCTTTCTCCTGCTGGTGTGTGTTTCATAACAGCCTGCGTGTGTCTGGATCTGTCCATTATACGAATATATTGTATCCATTTATTTTCGTAGCTGTTGCTTTTTTTAAGTTCTTTCAAAACATTTGGTATCATTTGTTTAAGGAGCGCTTATTTTACGTGGTTTCTCAAAAATTCCATCTATGCTGCTGTGATTGTAGACTTGTCTTTTTCTTTTGTTGTCAAAGTTGCACTACTGTACAGCAGGATGTGTTGCTTATGTGTTGCATATTTGTAGTCTTCTTTGCTTCTGGACTTTCGAAGGTTGCAGAACTCGGTTGACCATTACCATTATCTCTAAAAGTGCTGTTAATTTGTTTGTTACATCTTCTTCTCTTTCATGTGACAGTGTGCATCCCAACTAAATCAACGTGTTTATTTATTCTGTTGTTTTGTTATTAATTATTTTCTTGCTTTTGATGGTGTCTCTTCCTCTGAATACCATTCTTTTAGTTTTGTTGTTTGAAATCACTAGTCCGTATTTTGCTGTGTTTTCTAATTTGAGTAGAGATTTTCGTAAAATATTTTAGATTCGTCTCAAAACATGCAGCCTGAAGGATATGTGTGTGTCTGTATATATATATATATAAACACGCACGCACACACGCACAATCCGCCTTATATGAAGTAGATTAATTTTAGAGTTAAAAAGGTAAATGTGGACTGATTATGGCGGCATTAAAACTTGAAAATTAATTTGCGATATTTGTGATTTTTGTAACATTAAATATCGGCTACTCCAAGATTTTACACCAGATCTTTATATCATAATTATTACAACATGAATCACTTCCTGTAAAAATGAAAATCTCTGTATATTGTCAACGCAACTTATGTATGTGTTTAAAAATATTTTCAGAATGTACAGGGATTATTTTCCTAAACTTTATGAACCTATTATTATTCTTTGTAACTGTTACATAGGATGTTTTCTGTGTGATAAGGAATGGATTTTTAGATAACATTAAATTAAGTTCTTTAAAGTTTATTTTAAAATTATTCTTACTTCCACTGCTAGGGCCTCAAAGTAGTCTGCTCGCTTTAGGCTATCAAACGCAAATGTGTTTGCTTTTCTCATCTCTCAAATTTGTAATTTATTCCATGACAAAGGCATAAATCTTGATCTGACGATAGTAAAAATATTTGCTGAACAGTGCCCTGTATATTACAAACCCTTTAAGTGGGCAACTTTGTCTGCGCTCTAAGTGATTAGGCTTACATATGTTGCATTAACATTTCCTGTCATGTGAGATGCTGAGGAAGGTTCAAGTCTTCTGGCATGTTATGCCATGTCAACTGGCACGTAGCTGCCCACGCATGAAGGGGACTACTGCCTTCATTTTCAGAGTGAAGCAATCCAGATGTTGGAATGATTGGAACCTGAAAATGAAGGCACCATGCTCCTTCGAAACGTCGGTAACTTTAACAGTCGACACGAAGTCACATCCCAGCCGAATGAAATCTTCTTTTTATAAAAATACTGTTCGTTGCTGTGCTCGATATACAGACACCTCGCAAACTCTAAGCTGGAGGATTACTCATTTTTGGCTATCTGCAGTCGCTACCCTGCATACCTCTTAGCTATTTTCTCCGTACGCCACGGTGATAAGCGGGGCCTGCTCTGGCTTTCCTTACAAATTAACTCTAGTAACATTTCAGGCCATGTCTGTTCGAGTAGGTCGCGGCTCGCAGATTGCAAACCTGATGATGAAATTTTCCAATTACGTGAGACCACTTCAGCTGTCAAAGCGGTGCCATTACTGCTGTGCTGTCTGACGGAGTCTTTGGAGGCTATCCGTGGCTCGCTTTGTCTATTACCCCGACCGCACACTCTTCGCACTCCGCTAGAGGCGGTCAAGGTCTCTTGTGGCTGGAACCCACCCAGAGGTCGTAATGGTGTAGCAGGTGGTGGAACGCACTGGCAGCGTTGTTTAGATGCGATGGACTCTGATAAAATAACAACTTGGTTTCTGTTCTTAGCAAGGAGACTGAATTGATTCCAAAAGGCAAAACGGACTTTTAATGACAGGTATTAAATTAGCTGTCTTTGCCCAAATGGTATACTCTGATCACAGATGTATGTAAGACATACTGTTGATTATAATCGTACCTTTACGCAATTTGAGATACGTATGTTACGTCAAGAAGAATATTTTTACACTCATAAGCTTCCCAATATAATTCGTAATCAAATAAAAATCCTCACAAAAGAGAGATAAACATTGCTGTCTTAATAAACCACTACGTTTGTTTAACTATTATGTAACACATTGATACCCATAAAGTAGCTCTTTCATTAACAGGCACCACACTTCGTGTAATTTAAGCGTATTTTTTAAACGCGCCATTTTCCAGTTGTACGTACTGAAGACGGCTCAAAGGCTGCGTCCTACTGTCAAGCTTACGAATTCTGCACACTTCTCTTTCATTTGGCTCCAGGTTGTGACATCCCTCATAGAACTTGTTCCATCCTAACCCTGCAACCCGAGTGTGCCGTCAGTGTGCAAACAGCTTGGTCACGTGTATCGTACACATGGCGAGGGGGTGCGACAAATAAACCAATGATTTTTAGCAGCCTGCGCTTGTGAAAAGCAACTTCTTGATTAAAGGTCATCCATCTGTTTGTCTTCCTGTGTCATGGCGATACCCAGAGCGCCGATTTTCGTGGTTTCGATCCCGGAACAGTCCATTTGAGTTTTCTCGTAGGCTAAGTGGTACTGGGACAGGTTTCTCTCCAATTACGTCGGAGTTCCACTGCCAATATTATTCCGGCACTGCTGCATAGTCATCTTTATTTACATGCTACTCTTACTACACACAAAAGTGGACGAAACCTGGGAACCTTCGAAAATCAATGCTGTTTCGGAAATAGGGGAGCGTTAGGGAGAAAAGTATGCCTACTTTTTTCTATTATCATACTGCGTGGGGTTAATATTAGTTATGCTAGCCGGTAGCCCTTTAAAATTATATCTGTCTTGTCAAATTTCTCTTAACGAATTCAGTATGAGCCCACTTTACAAAATACCAAACGGGAACAGAGTCCTTCTTATACAGCTTTTTGTGTAGTGACTGTAATGCTCTGTCGTTAATTGTTTTTAACTTTTGATATTTCGTGTGGGCTTCCGCCATATGCTACAGGATTTCGTTCAAATGATCGCGTGCGTTCACATAACGTTAACTCGCCTCTCAGATCGAAGCTGGAAGCAGTTAAAATTATGCCGCAAATCTTAATACACGGAAGCCCAGTGGCAGATTAACCCTCTGAAGCATGAGGTTTACGTAAATATTACTTCTCTTGTAACTTCCTCCCTCTATATGAACAGGATAAGAGCTGGACAACCCAGAAACTGTGATTTGATTGCCGGCAGAAGGAAGAGGGTTTTCCCCTGTCCAGATTGGACAGACACATTGTGGGGCCCATTCAGCTTTGTATTCAGTGCCGGAGAAGGAGGCGGGCTAGCTGGGCAGCTGCCTGGGGAGCCAACCCATAAGGGGTGGTAAGACGTCACTGGAGTAATTGCAAATACGGTGCTGGCAAACTTAGGTTTCCACATGTGAGAGAATATATCCGAAAGTTATCCGCAGTTTGAAGACGCGCTATCGAAAGCTTTCCCAGTCTTTCCTAGGCCGAAATAGTTTAAAGAACATCGAGTTGTGTTAAGGGACACTAGATTCTTAACGCGGGCCGGGATAGCGCAGTCGGTATAGCGAGTCGCTACGGGCTGGACGGTCCGGGGATCGAATCTCGGTGGGAGGAAAATTTTCCGCACGTGTCTAGACCGGACTTGGGGCCCACACAGCCTCCTACATAATGGGTACCGGATCTTTTTCCCGGGGGGAAGGCGGCCGGGGCGTGGATTGGACCACCCACCCTCATCTAGTGCCGAGGTTAAAGAAAGAGTACAGCTATATTTCTGCTTCCCATCTGGGCCTTCATAGCTTGTTATAGGATTAATTTCACCTTTAATTTAACCAAATTATTAACCTGCCCCGGAGTGCCCACATGTCTCGGGTCTGCACTTTTCGTATTGAATGGGTACGGTTGGGGCTCCAACCAGTGCCGACGATCAGAATCAGTGGATTTATACTTTCTCTTCCCCACAGGTTACCATGGCGTGCGGAGGGACAACTTTGCTTTCACAACACAGAAAATACACTGCAACGTGACAAGCCTTTTAATGCCTTTCGCAGAAGCAGTGCTTAATGTGTCTGCATCTGATAGGCCTACATATAATTGGCGCTGTACTTCAAAATTTTGTAACAGAACAGGGGGCAACCCTCTTAAAATTAATCTTACAACTATGCTAGAAATTGGAAGGTTTAGAGTCCTTCTACAAAAAATGTTTAACAAAATTTCAACTTAAATAATTCTAATGTATTCTGATAAATCTAGTCTATATTACACTATAAAAATTTAAAGACCCATTTGTACCTCTAATTACTTAAGTTCCACGGCATGAAAGGTTATGTGGAACTGGAAGCATAGATCCATCATTTCTTACATTGGACATTAGAAGGAAATACGCAACTTCATACACCGGCAGTTATATCCTGCGAAAAGGCCCCCGGTGCCTATCGGATAGAAGGCTGAGTGAGGAGCAGACTCGCTCTGGATGCCTTGCACAAGAGAAAAACCTGTTTTCCCTGCTAGAAATTGAAGCCCTATTTCTCAGTCATATAGGCCGCAGCCAAGCCATTATGTCGACTGAAATACCCCGGCCTTCTGCATTACTGAGTTTCTGAATAGTTTCGCAGGCCAAACTATGGTGTAAAGCTCCGTGTGAACATCACGTGGGGTCACTGGAGGACAGGTACGTGACATCCGCTGAAATGGACTGTCCATGTCTTATATCGCAAATAACCATGTCGATAGGAGAAGGGAGATGAATTTCTTACGGACAAGACGAATGGACTGTAGTTGGTCACGGTTTGATGCAAATGGCTTCTGGTTTACTCAGCCCTGAATGCGGATTGTGGCGACATGTGGTGGAACAGAAATTCTTACTACTCCATAACAGTACCAAGCCGCTGGTCGGTAACGTTAATAGCAAAGGTGTACTCAGACGGTACTGGACGTTCATTGCCTTTCGTAAAAATGTGGGCCCAATACTTAACGGAAACCAGGTTAACTGCCTCTGCGTAGTGCCTAGGTTATCGGCTGGATAACAGGGGACAAGGAATTCAATTTCAGGTTGAAACAAGAAATTTCCCTATCTCTGCATCTTCAAGACCACCTGTGGGCCCACCCAGACTATCCGAAACATATCCGAAACACTTTCCCCTCGATGGAGCTGCTGGAATTTGAAACAGACCACTGGTTTTTTAAATGCCATGGTGAAGCATACGTGGGGATAGGATTGTACTTCTTAGCATCTTTTCAAGTAATGACGATTTATTAGACATGGGGCAGTCTTAGCTTTGCCGTACTTTACTGTATTATAGTCGTATTGTAGTACTTGTAACTTAAGATATAATGATTATGATATTCAAAACCACTACGACTTTATAATTGTCGCGATTAAAACCGCTACCTCCCACATACAAAGTAGGAATGTTGACTTTTCGCACATACAAGTATATTTGGTTGCATGTTGTACGTTTTTAGAGATTATTAGCAGTAAATTATACAGCCATTCGCGGCGGACGTTACTCATGTCATACTGTTCTGCTCTCCTAAAACCGTGTAGGATAAGTTTGTTCGGACGTTTCCGAGGAAGGTGCTGCCTCCATCTTCAGTGTGACTGAATTTTCTTCAGTCGGATTCAGAAGTGATTGTGAGAGATGAAACTGTGAGTTAGATAGGATTGTGGCCAAATATAACTACGGAAAGGGAAGAAGGTTATGACTTTTAAACACGCATATGAAATTGAAAATTGCAGGTGAAATAAAAGTGTCTCTCACTTCTAAGATGGAGCAAAGAAGTTCTTCTGAAATGTTTAATGAACGTATTATGCTACAAGGAATAAAACCCCAGAAGCAGTGTTAGAAGAATATTAAAAGTGATATTCTTATGGTTTTACTAATCTCAAGCACAAAGAAATTACAGCTGTAAATTCTGAGAATTCTTCTTAAGAAATTCCTGATGTCAGTAACCGGAAACGTTCAAGAAAGAAAGGAGCATTTAAAGGCTAACTTTTATAAGTAACAATTTGCTCTTAGTGTTTCCTGCATATCGATTCCGAAGAACACGTTTCTCTAGAGGTGAAAACTGTTATATCGACTAAAGCACTTTGTCTAATGCTGCCGTATTCTCCTCTCACCAATTTTTCCTAACGTGCATAATGAGAGAAATGTAGGACTTGGGTTTATTGCACTGATATGCAAAGTCCTCTTGTAAGATTTTAGAGACCAGTGAGTGAAAAATATCAAAAGAGGAAGCATCTTGGATCCGTACCTCCATACTTAAAACCTGGTTCAATAATTCAGGCACAAAGAGACTTTAAAAGGATTTACAGCACCAACAAATGTCACCCCAGATACACAATTCTCTCGCGCGACAAAGAAAATAAATCTTCAAAGAGGCAGTGCACAAGTCGCACGTCTGCCAACGATCCACGGTGTCAGTTTTGTATCTTTGCGTAAGAGTCTCCAGCATGTGTAATGTTACAGGGATCAACTTACGGAACACTGAAGCTCTTATAGGCAATAGGCACCGTATAATCCTTTTGGGCGATCAGCAGCATGAAAGTTGGAAGGTTAAACCACCGTCCGAGACCTTCTCTCTGTCCAGCACCAGAGTGCATTAACTTATGATTGGACAGTCACTAAGGATGATTTACATTTGTCGTTCAGATGACTTATTTAGTTGACCCCTACTCATTACATTAAGTAGGTCTACTCCGCCAGCCATGCACAGTGAAGACACACTTTGCATCTACATATACGTACCATCCTCCAAGAAACACACGTTGATGCCTATAGAAATAGGACATGTGTAAATTAATATTAAAGTCCAGGAATCTTCAACTAAATATTGCGCAAGAAGCACGTAACGTGAACACGGGAAGCCGCTTCACAGATTTAGTGTTAAAACGTTTTACATGGCAAAGGCAGCATAAAATTTTACAAGCATTTCAAAACATTTTAACACACTCAGCTTGAAGACGAGACTACTAACTGCCATTTGTAAAAAGACGCTTTATGAACTTTTATGAAAAGTCAAAACGTTACAAGATGCGTTACCTCAGAAAATATGTCATCTTTTAAAAATGTTACTTTTTCATCGTAAAGAATTAAATTTCATTCTACTGACGACTTTAACGTTGGACTTAATTTTCCTGAAAGTGTTATATAATTGTAATACGTGATGATGGCAAAGTAGGCCGAAATGTGTTAAATACTGAATAAGTGAGATATTGAGACGGGACTGATGGGTTTTTATTGTTGCAATATGTGAATGTCCCAAGGGGATATATAAATTAAGGAAACTTAATTTAGGATTCATTTATTTAATTATGACCACTTAATGACACTGTCGGTAATTCAGACAACACGGCGTCGAATGTAAGTTTACTAGTGACAGGATAATAGGGCCCACCGAAACGTTGGTACAAAACTATACGACATCTTATACCAGGACACTGTAATTGTAAAATTAAAATGGTTTTAGAGCAAACAGATTATGATGTTGTGCACAGAAGAGAAATGATTCTGGTTCTGTGGTATCGTGGGCGGGATTTCCTCAGTTCTTTCTTAGTCCTTCCCTCTCCTACCTATTTCTTTAGAGTAGGTGTCCAGGGTTTTTGTGATTTCACTTGATGACACTCAAACACACATCACAGTCGGTAGGACTCCTCTGGAAGAGGGATCGGCCCGTCGCAGAGACCTCTACCTGACAACACAAACACTGTACAAGACAAACACCCATGCCTAAGGTGGGATTCGAACCCACGATCCCAGCAAGCGCTCGGCCGCAAACCTACGCCTTAGACCGCGCGGCCACTGGGATCGGCCTTCTTCAATACTGCTGCTTGTATAAATAACGGGTCCTTGGCAATGCAGTGAACAAAACACTTCATTTACGTCACGAGTAAAAAGCATCTGGTCTTGTTACAACGCCGTGCTCTTTTCATATTTCTGAGCTTCCCGTTCGCGTGGATGTTAACCCTCAACCGTCATATTGGGCTCTAGAGACCCTTCAATAAGCCCATATCCCTGTGACGTAAATCACAGGATCCTGTTTGCAATATGAGTTGGCTGGTAGAGTTGCCGTCCGCCTGCCATAAAAATTCATATTTTCTTGGGCACTTTCCTGAACAACAAGCAGCACGCTGCTCTGCTGTGAATACTCAATACCTTGTTGCGCTTCTCAAGTTCCTGGGTCATTCAAGGTAAAAAGATGAGATTGTTTCGTTAATCATCATGTCCTGAAGAAGTATAAAGTAAACAGGGCTAAACTACGCATTTGTAACACTGACACTAGAGTACTCTAAGGATTCATCGTCCATATTATATGATTTAAGGAAAGTATAAGAGACCGTTAAGGAATTATAACTTTATTATTTGGAATAATATTCCAAAAGTAGTCTTAGAAGCTAATTTCATGAAAATTCAATGTCCACTGAGACAGACGAATTATGTCTCATTCTTTGAAATCCAAATTCATTTACAATCTTCACAAAAGCCCGCCCCTCGACCCTAGCAAGTAATACATACTTCCAAATCGCAACACCTAACTCTACCTGCTACAGGTGCATTTTGATACTGTCTCACCTACCCGAGGGTCTGAGTGGTGGTCTCTTCCGTTCAGGTCCTCAGACGGAAGTCTTGGATTTATAAAATTCTTCATCGTGAAATTCTGCTGAGCTTTATGCCCCTTTCTGTATCTTAACTTCCAGATAATTTCATCACAACCTATTCTCGAACATTCTCAATTCGTTTGTCCCGTAGACCCATAACCTATGGAAGTAAATTAAAAGTAATCTCAACAAAATTTTAATTTTTACTTGGTATAGAGGCTAGGATACAGGTTGGAGTACCGAGGAATCAATGTTCAACTGCTGGCGGGACTGTACATTTTTCCCTTCTCTTAACCGTTCACAACTTCTGTAGTAACTAATCATTCTTTTGCTGAATAGGTATCGGAATTTCTTTCCTTGGGTGTAAAGCGGCCGGGGCGTAAAGCTCAAAACTTATCTCCGTCTAATGCTAAGGTCAAGGTCGAGTGAAGCTATACCTACATTTTCTGTTATACCTACATTGCACAGTTCTTAATTAAGTAGAATTACGAATTTGTCCTCATTCTTTGAGACATTATTTTGACAGAGGCACGTCTTGTTTCAGTGTCGGAAGAAGAGAAAGCCGAGTCCAGTGGAGACACCGCTCGGGCATTGCAGGCAACAGCCCTAATCGTGCTCTCTGTCGTGTGCTCAGGAGCAAACATCCTGGTCGCCATCGTGTTCTACCGTCGCCCTGCTCTCAGGTCACCTTCAAACAGGTCAGACAGCCTTGTGACAACCATCCTGAAGAATTACATCTAGAATCCCTTGAACACTTTCGAGTCCAGTGATCGAGAAAATCGGAGGGTGTGTGCGGAAAGGACAGACCAGGCCTGCGGTTTTATGCTTCAGTTTCATGCATGGTGTTTAGCGAGAGTCTGAGTGATACTACCCTGTAGGTTGACGGAAATGTTCTGTTAATACACGTTGCTTCGAATGTTTCTGTGAGTGTCTGTAGCAGAGAAAGCCTCCAAGGAGACAGGTAGTGACTTAAGACAAGTGCTCGGGATTCTCATGTTATGGCAAAATGTCAAATTTGGAAAGATAATATTACGCCCTTTTCCAGGTAGGGTTTCATTTTGACGATGAGAAAGGAAGTGAAAGTGTTTTTAACCAATGCTCCGCGATCTGCCGAAAGAACATTGTTTTTTGGAAGGTTCCCAGGTTTAGTCTTTTGTCCTGGTCAGAGCAACAAATAGATGAAAATGAATACGGAGCACTGGTGAAATGATATTGCCAGGGGAAAACTGAAATTCTCACTGAAAAATCTGGCCCAGTGCCTCTTTGTCCACCACAAACCTCACATGGAATAATCTGAGCCATGTCACGGCCGAGAAATAAAAAATAGCACTAAATATTATTTAAACAATCAGTTCATACCTCACATTAAACACTCACAGTCTCTATTATACAGAATAAACGTTTAACATACAAAATCTTCAATTCCTTGAAGGAAATCAGGTACGACCAACCTTGTTTTCTTCTCTTTATTTTAAGACTATTGGGCTGCCAGTTTCGGCCAAATACAGCCATTATCAGGCTCCACAAGAAACATGAATACGTGAAACTCTACTTTAAACTGAGTGACTCTACTCTAAACTGAGTAGAATTTCATGTATTCATGTTTCTGGTGGAGCCTCATGATTGCTGCATTTGGCCGAAACCGGTAGCCCAGTAGTCTTAAAATAAAGAGACGAAAACAAGGCTGGTCGTGACTGATTTTCTTCAAGGAAGTGAAGGCTTTGTATATTTTATGCGTACGCCAATGGGGATGTTCAATATTGAATTTATAAACGTTTAATGCTGTTTAGGGAAATAGTCTGTGGTTACTGAGATAACCGTACGAAATACATGAATATACAATGTGGACAAAATGTAGACTGGCTGTTAAAGCAGGCGGTACGTATGGTAACAACTGTGACTGAAGTGGTTAGAATCTTTTTTGCTTAAGCCATCCGTATATCTGCCCCTTCCTTCTTGCACTATAATTCAGAGCAGCGTGGCTTTAGTAGCCCTACTGTCGATTCAGACTTGTATTTTGAAGTATCCAAGTTCGAATCTCTGCCGTAACACTTACGAACGTAACTGCGATTTTCTTGCATTCTCGATTCTTGTCCTGTTGTCGTCTGAACGTCAAATGTATAGGGAAATATATCTTATTATTGTCTTATATATTTCTATTTTATTTTCCAGCTTTCTGTGTTTGGGCCGGTCTTTCGTGTAAATGTTATTAATTTATTCTCTTTTTTCTTACTTGCGTGTCCTTGTAAGTACGTAGTACCTGCTATCTGAAATACATAAAACAATTGATGTATTCTAGTTCTTAATCCTTAATCCTTACGTTATTGAGACCTTTGTCTAAATAGGAAGGTGATATTAAACCAAATATTAGCGAAATATTTTCGGGGGCTGCTGGCTGCGTAGTGTTCGCGTTAGCTGTCCCTCACCAGATAATGCTGTGCGCCAGACAGTCCCTCTTCCTACACTTTCAAGTTGGTTTTGTCCATATTTATTATTACACAGCCTTCCGTGCATTTGTTTTACATTTTTTCATTTATCACCGACTACTGCACTTTGTTTATCCAACCTCCAACATGTTTCGTCTGAGTTATCCAGTCGTCATCAGGGAGTCAGTTAGTGTAGACAATAAGCAGCCCGTGGTAAATCACAGAATGGTAATTATACATATGCTGCAGTTTGGGATGGTTTTGTCCATTCCGTCTTGGTATTAATCCTCCCACCTACCGTAGATCTAACAAGATTTCTTCTTCAAATTCGCCACTTAAGATTTTCTATGTATATCTTTCTCATGCACACTGCATATTAATTATACCTACCAGATAAAAGGCACAGTAGTTGCACAGTGTAGCGTAAGAACTGCCCGGGAATTTCAGTTGTTTTGCTACTTGTTATAGGTTCGTACTCAGCCTGGTGCTAGCGAATCTCACGACATCTTTCATTGTCGCGCCTGTCCTATTGGTGCAAGTGTTGCACCGTGATGTGGCAGCACTGTGGTGGTTGAGACAGCTCAGCTCTGGCCTCACCACGCTCGCTGTTACGGCAGCCATCTTTTCGGTGCTGGCCATTGCTGTTGACCGCTACAACGCTGTGCTGAGTCCTCTCCACTACACCATGACGATTACCAGAGGTCGGAGCCGGGCAATGATCGCCGGTGCCTGGGGAGTGGCAGGTCTGCTGGCCACCCCGCCGTTCCTAGGCGCCCTTGTCTCGCCAGTTCCTGCCACACTAGTAGTACATTACTCAAACTGCACTGCCGGAGCTGAAAGTGAAGTGTTTCGCCTCACGTACGCACTGGTGCTGGTCACCCTCGGCTTCACGTTACCTTTATTTGCTCTTTGTTGGATCTACGCCCGGATGTACAATGCGGCGCACCGGAACAGTGAACGCACGCGTCGGCACAGTATCTCGGCGAATCCCGGCGAAGTGGTTGGCAGCAGAGGAGGCTCGTTAGACCTACCAATTCCGCCGACATCAAACGGAACACCGGAAAATTGTCGACGAACGTGGAAGAACCCGCCTTTGGCAATGGGAATGCCAAAAAGGCGTTCTTCAAATGCCAGTTTCTCTGCCCTACTCTTCCGTGAAGAAGGACGAGCCGTCAAAACTGCTGCCATGGTTATAGCATCGTACTTATTCTGTTGGACGCCATACTTTGTGACGCTCTTAATCGACACTTGGGGTGGGGTTGGTGCTGCCGTAGACAAATACATGATACACACTAACCTCGTTCCTGAGCCATTTCGTTCCCTCGCTTTGCTCACTGCTCTCTCCAGCGGGTGCATTACACCTTTCATTTATGTGTATCGTAACGAAGCGGCTCGCAGCGAGGCTATTAAAGTGCTGCTTTGGTGGCGTCCAGGTGGTGGTAAATACGGCGGTAACGTTGCTCGGTTCAGTCGGGACCTTGAATCTTACAACACCAATGGAAAGCCTGTCGCCGGTGGGAATGGTTTTGGCCCCGCAGCGGTTCAACAAGACAATTTTTCTCTTCGACGTCAGTCTGTTTCTTGCTGCGACAGTATTTCCGTTCAAAGCTTCCATATTCCAACCACAAATTTGACGTCTTCCTCTGAATGTCGTCATTGTACAAATGCAACTGCGACCACTAAGGGACCAGGTACAGCTGATTTTGTAGCTACATATGAAATAATCGACAGTCCTAACGGTGATGAAACTCAGCAGAACCCTACAGACAGTGGTGGAGAAGACCAGTCTGTGACAAAATCTGTAACAAGAACAAGACGTGAAAGTGTAACATTCCGTCTGGCGTTCCTTCCTCAGCGGCGTTGTCAGACTTGTATTCGTCAGAACTCAGATTCATCCTCCGGAAGTGGACGCCCACTAGTGCGACACTCTGACGGCACAGATCGTAGTGGAACACCTCCTATCACGAAACCAACCACCATCAATCCAGTGTCCTCTCTTGTGAAAATGACTGTGTCACAGCGGAGGCAGCAGTTTTTAATAGGGCGACAGGGCAGTTCAGGAGAGGAACTAACACCTGGCAGTGAGCCCGAGACCCCACGTCACGTGATGAAGTTGAGTCGACGGTTGATGGATCATGAAGAGGAAGAGATTTCACGTGACATTCCTCAAAAGATATTTGCGCAAAATAATAATAATGACCCTTCCCGCAAGAACGAAGCAGTCATACTAGAACTGGAGGAGCAGCTGAGTGTCGGTGGCTGCGCGGAAAACAGATCAGCTTCAGTGTTTCAGGTATGGAATATATTTATACCAGTTGGGGGCGACAACTCTGTTTGATGTTTAGGTCCCTATTACATTTTTATCCATGGACATAAAGAGCGATTACATAGAGGAGTAAAGATCAGTATTCTGGTAGGAGATAGTCTCGGTCGTTGTAAGAAAGAAAGTTCATATGGACATGTTTCTGAATGGTTATGGAGAAGGGCTGTTTGAATCCATCAACACAAAAGCACTCTGAATGGCAATACAGAAAGAGAAATTAGTTAGTGTTAATTGATTTTAATTTAAATTTAATATTAATATTGCATTTTTATAGTCCACAATAGATGTTCAAATGTCCCACCGTCAACTTCAATGGGCTTTGCAAATCGTGTGAGAAGATTGCATGTTGTTCGTCTGAGTTGATCTTTACTCTTCTTTATGCGGGCAACAGCACCCAAAAGGCGAGCGAGCAATTCGTCTCGTGTATCCACCTCTTTCGTAAACTTCTCGCTTCATCTAACCCCACAAACAAAATCTAACAGAATTAGGTCTGGAAATTCAAACCGCTCTGTCTCGGTAACCATTCAGACTCAGACACAATCGTATGAATTTTTTTTTCACAATAACCTAAAGTATCCACCTCCCAAAATATTGACCTTTTCTCCTAAATCAACCTGTATTTGTACTTGTGGACAGATGGGATACAAGCTCTTAAAATTGTTGCTTCCATTCAAAATAATTCTCATAAACTGTGGATTTTATGAAGGTTCATATTTTTGTTTTACTTCCAAGTATCATGTTCCAAAGAGATAAGGGTTCCTGGGTTATGACACCGTGTAGTCTGGTAAGTGTTTCGGAAGAATTTGCCGCCTCCCCAGCTATGAAGGCAGTGTGTTACAGTCAGAAGTTCGAAACTACCTACCAAACAGCACGGTGTCATATTCCAGAAATTTGCGATCTATAATTCCACTGCGAGAAAACCTGACATGTTACTTAGTTTCAGGAGACGTCATTGGAGCGATTTTCCCCTCTGTCAGCCTCCCAGGAGAACTGTATGCCGGTTGACCAGGAAGTGATGGTGGACCGTCAGTACTCGGGTCACAGCGACACAACGGTACGTCAAGACTCCGGCTTCAGCGATGTGACGGTGGACAGTGGAGTTGTACCTGATATGGCGCCCTTCAATCGCAGCCATTCCAGTAGCAGCAGCATCAGCACCACAAGCTACAGCGCCCCACCCAGACCAAAGCGGCAGCGACACAAGTTGCAGAGACTGGCAGCAGTAGAAGACGAAGAAGTGACACCGCCCCCAGAGGAACCCACCCCAGCCCCGGCTCGAAAAACAGTTAAAAGTAAACTCAAAACTAGTTTCAAATCCAGGTTTTATAGACCAGCATTTCGGATACCAAAATGCGAATTTTAGCGCTCGAAACATATGCTAAAATACTCGCGTGTCATGACGAAGAACAGCTTAAATGTTTCGATGAATGTGCTTGATCAGTGTTCATATGATAAACATGAATTTCGCAGTTATTTTATGTTAAGGCCAGGTGGCTAAGTACTCAGAATTTTGATTCCTACGTCTTTCGTCCTTCCTGACATAAGGCTAGTCAATTTCGTCACAGATCCGTGACTTTACAGAATAGTGATTTGCGTCACAAAATATCACTTTTATGTGAAGGGGAAAAAGAAATTTAGGCGTCCATAAGCAGTGTGCTTTCCTCACACCTCATTATGTCACTGCGCTTTCGTCATGTATCGTGATTCCGCCTTCACTTGATTCCCTTAGTAAGGAAATTTCGTAAAGCATTTATTTAACTTTGACCGATAGTTGAGTTGTGATATTTGAGGCTCCCACAGCGTTCAGTTTCAACATATTATCTGGGATGTGACGCCATGTAGATTAATAGGTGCCAAATTTGGAACAACGTACTGCCTACATATTTATCATAGATCCTTTACGTTTTCGAGCAACATCCTTCCCCCATCTTCGAGTTAAACTTTACTCTGCAGCTGGTGGCAGCTGGTTCTTCCAAGACGTTGTTACGTATCTACCAAACGACAGGACATCCTGCCGCAAAGGACTGTCGTCTTGAAATCTTGTGGCTGATGTATAGTTTACATGAGTGAAACAGGGCGTATTTTAAAATTCACTGCACTCGCCCTCTCAGAAACTGTTAGCGATATTGATGTGCATGAGTAATACAGGTCAACGTTGTCGGAAAAACGGCTGTACCACTGAACATATTTCAAGAGTCAAAGCTCTGAATTACCTATTAGCATGTATCAAATATGACCTCACATCCCCATATATAATTTTATGAGTTTTCGTTTTCTCATGGCTGTGACGTTGAATATTACCGTTTTCATCGATATGACGCCGAGCAGTCTGTTAGAAACTTACCAAATTTCCCCCCATTTCTACCGTGAAGACAGAGGTGGTACGTATCTTCGAAGACGCTGTCACATTTGTACCTGACTATAAGATGTCGCATCCGAAAAGAAAGTACATATTTAGTTTGTTATTTGTTTCGCCTTTAGAGTTGATTCTGTTTATAACTCTAGATTGTTTTTATCTGCGATTTGACCTGTTTTATCATCATCCTTCTCAGCATTAATCCCACTCAGACCTGCTGACAGTGCAAAAGCAGAACTCTGATACGTCACACTTACAAGCAGTCAGGTGTCCCAGTGCCAGGGATGATAGTATTAAGTCGATGGAAAGGCAATGGGTACCATTTCCTGTGGTACAAATGCAAAAAAGCACCCAGCTATAGCCTATAATTCAGAGCCCCTTCGGTTAAACGGGGAAGGCTCCGGGAAGATGAGGCTGGCAGCAGAATAACAGCGGCGATACGAGATGTACCCTACTGCTTGTACAAGTAGTTTCATGTATTTTCTGGGTGAAATCGTGTATTAGACGTGAAATAGCGTTCTTCTACCAGGCAGAGCATTTACAACATGAATTAAAATAAGTGTACTGTTTAATGATGTGTATGTTTCGTAACGGATAAATGTCCTCGGTTGGAACGGGATGAATTATGCTCTTTTTGTGTGTGAGTGTGCATCTGCGCGTACGTGTGGGTTTTCGCGCACGCGCTGCTGTGCAGATTTGCAGCGTCATACTGTGGGCTGCACGTTCCTCAGAATACATTCGTGTTCGCAGAAAAGTTAACATTCATTTCACATATTCCAGGGATGAACTTAATTCATTTGCATTTGTATGTTGTTTCCTCGAAAACGTTGTGCCACCCCCACAACCACCAGACACAACCAGCCACCGGTGTCTCAAAGAACGTGGAATAACATAACGTAATGTAATCTAACACAAACTACGCTCTCCTAACATAGCCAAAGCTAACACATTTTAACGCAACTTAAAATTAAATTGTCCCGAAACTAATTAAACTAATATAAATTAACTTTTTTTAATTAAAGCCACCGATAAGAAATCCTACGTTAAACTATCTAAACAGCCTAACATTGTGTGGTGATGGGTTTATGGACTTTATCCATCGTCTGAAAAGTAAAATATTAGAAATATTAAAAAATTAAAATCACAACGTTTCGGAAGCTGGCTATGCTTCCGTCCTCAGGTGAATGGAGGGCGAAGCAGGGCCAGCTTCCGAAATGTTGTGATTTTAATTTTTTAATATTTTTAATATTTTACTCTTCGGACGATGGATAAAGTCTATAAACCAGTCACCACACAATACTATACATCATCGTCAAAACCTTTCAGAATTTAGCCTAACATTGTCTAACCACACTTAACATAATGTAAAGTAACCAGATATAACCGAATCTGGCAAGACCTAATCTATAACCTTTCCTTGCAATTATAGAATAATTGAAAATTTTCACATTAATAAAGTGGGTCTTACTTTCTAGTTCCTAATTCCTACTTCCTATATTGTGTGCACTTCGTGCGTATGTGTCTGAAACGGAATCTGAATCGGCCAAAAATGTGAAATCTCTTGGTTTAAATTTCAAGCAATTACTCAACATGTGTACGAAGTTGCATTCCTTTCGTTGGCAATGAGTTGTAAGTCGTGGTAGGTGACGCCAGTGGCCCGAAACGAAGCTACAGTCGTCGATACAGTGGTAGATTCGGAGAGTCGATCTTAGGATTTAACTGCGAAAGAAGTTTCTGTTTGTTGTGTCATGTAACCATTTCTTTCAGTGCTTTTAATTATGTTATAACACCAGCACCCACATTATAATAATGCAAAATATTCCTATAAAACACGGAATTGTGGCACCATTTAAATTGCCCTAGATCGAAAGGGGAAGCAGAAGGCAGCCTAACCACAACTAAATAATAAGTTATCTACTAAACACAATTGCATGTAGTATAAATCGAGGTTCTCATGGCGGTATCCAGTTAATTAACCACGAAGTGTAGAATGTACTACCTCCATCTTCAGGGTAAAAAAGGGTGCTTTCTATCATTTATATTTAGGCATCATTTTTCTCCCAAACTTTAGTAATCTAAAAATATACCAATTCAACGGCATCCTAGGCTATTACAGAATATGCAGTCTTTAATATTACAGTGTGAGGCTTGGAATTTTGTACTGTAAAACTCACCTTTTTCTGAGATGTTACTCCGTACAGTTTATTAGATGGAAAAAACGTTTCGAAGGAACCTGCTGCCTTCCGCTACATGATAAAAATTCAAACCTTTACCTCGGTAATAAAGGCAACAGACTTCTCCGAAACTTTATTACCTACGTACCAAGGTACGGGGCGTTGCGTGACAGAAGCACAAACTTGAAGGTTACACGTCGGCAATTTTATGTCTTCAGCATAACCATATAGCTTGAGGTGCTTAAAATATCAACCACGTAACTTATAATTGTATTTAGCTTCAGGCCACTAGGACCCTGAACTTTGCTTATCGTCTACAACATATTCTCAACAAAACACAAGGTTTTGGAAAAGGAAAATCTTTTCATTCTCAGGCGAAGAGAAAAAAAAGAACATTTTACGAAGTTAATGTGGTGTCCAAATTAACTTATCAGCGCCTTCTGGGTAGAGCCCACTGCACAAAAATAACTAACAGCACTTTTCGGAAATAGTCTGTCGCCCAAACAACAGAACGTCGCCCCACATTGAGAAGTATATCTGCTCCTTAGCTGGGACGACCAGTGTTCAAATTTATTTCCAGATACTGGCGACGTTGTAATGTTTTTCCTAAATATTTTCCGGTACAGTACTTCAAATTACTCAACTCTAATTTATGCCTAGTTCTTTCCAATTAATCATTCACTTCTTACTCTATCCTTCAACCGTACATGAGCTGGGCGCCATTAAATAAATAAGAAGAAAAAATTGCACAAGCAGTCTTGAAGTTCTAAAATCTATTTTCATATTGGACCTTTTAAAAACTGTGAAACGTGAACAGTTCTATCTGCTCAGTAAACATTACGCCCTTAACGGATATGGGTGCTCGAGTAGATGTGTCCCCACGCATTTTTAACTTCGCAGTTAAATGAAGACGAGCGAGGAGTTTGACACCCAGACACACTGACTTGCAGGGAAGGAGCCCCCGATACCCTATGGGGAGGAGGCTGGGTGGGCTGCAGTGCAGTTTGGATTCTCTGTTGCTTTCCCCCTGCCGGCAATCAAGTCCGATTGCTCGGCTGTCCAACTCACGTATATCACTCTGTTACTGGCTATGCTATCCACTATAAACGTAATTTAGTATTTTTTGGATGTATCATCATTCGTTTTAGTCGACAGGCACAAACGGTTCGGGGAAGACTGTTGCCCCCGTCGTCGGGGTGGATAAGACTCGCACCGTAAAGGTGCAGGCATCATGTTTCCCCGACACAATAATACGTATGTCCCAAACTATATGGTGTAATATACCACATGGAGCAGTTATCCGAATATACAACCGCCATGAGGACGTCAAATCTGTGAATTCTCAAGCAGCGATGCAAAAAAATATTCTTATGTACAATAAAGGGAACGTAAGATTGAACCGGTTCTTCTCTGGTACGTTTTTTGATGAAGCCATAGCAACACTTTAGTTTCCATGTCTTGTCGCTTGGTCTAATTCACAATCGAGGGACGACGTAGGAAAGGCCTTCAGAATATCAATTCGGAAGGGAGCGTACTGAAAGTATTCGCTTCGAATAAAATATCTTACAACCTGTTTTATGGTCTAGAGCAGCGATCTCTAAATTTTTCACATTTGGTCCAGCTGGTCAATAAATTCTACGCTTGCAGGCCAAACTGCCAAGGTTGATTATTTTCTTAATACAAGAGCCCAACGCAAAAAGGATCCAGGCCATTTTCTTATTAAAATATATCGTACAGTATTAATTGGAAATTATTTATTCCGTGCCCATTGATTTAATTAAATTGTTCATTTATGACGCCAACAAATTCAACTCTGATACATACAAATACAGTCTTATAAGACTGTATTTGTATAAATCAAAGTTTCATTTATTGGTGTTATGAACGAACAAAATATTGTATTAAATTCGCTTGGCACGAGAAGCAAAAGAGACTTTCCTCCACAGCGATTTCAAACACGCAGCCAGCCAGATTATTTTGTACAGTCAGCTCACTGATGTTATTTCCGTTATAGAATGTGGTCCGGCTCATTGCCGACGATTTTTTACTTAAAACGTCTTTAGTCGTACGACTGAAGGGTCAAAAGTTTGCTATTCCTGGATGGTCACTTACAAACTACATCGACAAAGCAATACAAAAATAAAATAAAATTTTGAATTTGGTAGTAATTATAATACATTTTAACGTTTGTTACAGCTACAGATTATTCTTAACCATGTGTTCCTTCTTAATGAAAATTCTTAATTTTTTTCTTGCTTAAGATGATGTAGGGGCCGAATTAAGTTTAGAAATAATTTCTTTGGCTCGCTTATTATTTGACTGGTCCAGACGGTCTCTGGAGCCCTCACAGCATTTTATTTAAAGGGTGCCCCATGACCTTCCCTGTGGCTAAAGAGGTAAAGGTAAGGGTAAATTTCGTCCTAGAACAAGCCATGAAGGGCCCGGAGGGGAGGAGAAGTATAGCTGTACTACTTAAGTACCCTCGGCGCTAGATGGGGCTGGGTGGTCAAGGCCACGTCCCAGCCGCTTGACCCCAAGTAAAAAGAAACCCCACTATCCATTTTACAGAAAGATGGGTGAGCCAAAGGGCCGGTGTGGATGAGTGCCGAAAATCTTACTCCCACCGGGAATTTTTTAATCCTTCTTGCCTTTCCACCATATCGCCATGCATTTGACATCTCTTTGATTAAAAAAAAACACACGCTTTTACTCTGTCGTTTTCTGCTGCCAGCTGCCAGCTGCCCACACTAACACTTGCTATCGAAAACCCCAACCCGACATTTACAACAGTACACATTTTGCTACTTTGACACCTTGACCGCCTAGAAAACCTCCAAATAATTCCCAAAATATTGCATCCTTTTACCTCCCTGATAAGTCTTCCACCTTGTCCGACGCATGAAGTCGCTGTAATCAGATACCGACAAAGCCTTGTGCCGACTTATCACGTAGAATACTATATTCGCCAAGAACCACAAAGTTGCCTGATGTTTCGGTTGGCGCCAAAGTTTAAAACAAGGGCAAATAAGTAGTTCCTTGAGTGTTATGTCCCGGGTCAATCCTCTGTATCAGGGCTATCCGCAAACGGGTACATTCCCAAATCTCCTGCCTCTCACCGCCTTCGGTGAGAAGATGTAGAAGCGTCTCCTGCTTCCTGCACTGCCTACATTCCTCCGTGTCCAACAGTCGTATTCTGTGCAGCTTTTCATTAGTTAGTACAATACCGTGGATCACTATATGCCATGTTGATCTAATTCCATCGCTCAGTATTTCTTTATGGAGACTGCACCACATTAGGGACCATTCCTCGGCCGGCTGAAGCTTTATAATGCGTATCTCCCACGACTCCTGCGCTCCTGTATACATTGTTCGCGAGGTGTCGCACACCGTCCGTTTAAAATTCCGCCCATTCTCCGTCAATCCTTGGGGTGCAATATATGCCGATTCTTTAAAATAGAGACGCAAGTAGAGTGCCATTAAAATGACATGGCACACGGAGACGCGTGTGGAGGGGGGGGGGGGAATGAAGGGGCAACAGGAGAATGGAGTAGGTATGCAACATGCCTCCCAAGACCGCGTAGCATAGTCTATCCAGCACAGTAAAAATTCTACCACCTGACCCGCACACCTCGGCTGCCAGTAGTCGAATGAACTGCCGCCCCGGCCGAGTCACATGGACTCGTCGGTTTTGCAGAAAGACGAAGTCTGGTCTCTGCGCGTGTGCCATCTAATCTTAAGTGTACTCCACTTCAGAGTCCGCGGGATTGCCATGATATACGGCGGAATCGCCATGGGACAGAACGAGTTACGAACATCTGCGTGCCATATCTGCGACATATCATGAGCATACTGTATGCCTTGCTTGAGACATAAGTCTCGACAGTACGTGTCTCTTGCTAAAGCTTTGGACTTTGCTGCAGCCATTATCCAGGTAAGATGACTTGATCGGGCTACGGTGCTAACAAAACGAACCCCAAGTATGGTTATGGCCTGATGATAAGGAATGACCGTAACGCCCTCCGATGTATTCCACGAATCTACTGCGAAAACTTCGGATTTACTGGAGTTGAAACGAGCTCCCGTTGCCCTTCCATAGGTCGATGGGAGCTCCATAACTTTTTGAATGTATGCTTTGGTCGTCACAAATATCGTGATGTCGTTGGCCTATGCCATCAGAGACGTATTCTGTGGCCGGTGTCCAATTTTAATGATTTAAGGTGTCGAGCCAGCAAGCATATCAGCGGATTTAACGCTAACGTGAGAAATAACATGCTCATCGGCAAGCCTTGTCTAATGCAGCATTGTATAAGAAACGGTCCGGTGTCGCACCCACGTGTGAAGTGCCCGGCTCGTAAGTTAACTTATTACCGTCATCTAGTGCCGAGGTTAAGAATGCTTACAAGTGCACCTCCAATCCCACTTAAGTCTTCAAGGCATCATATTTAATTAAGCACAGGCGCAACTTTGTTCTACCTCTACCGGGAGAGAAGTGGTCAGAGAGAAACGCGCAAGTGGTCAGCACCGCAGACAAGTACCGAAGCTGAACTTTGTATTTTGTTGAGTCTGTATGACTGGAGCAAATTTCAAAGCCAATTCACCTTCTCTGCCCTTCACAGATGTGCACTGAAAGCATTGTGCACGCTTGAAAGAACAAATGTACGGGAACATAGTTTTCACCATGTAACAATGCAAAGGCCTCTTCGCTTTGAAGACAGAAGAGGAGAGAACAAAGTTGGGGAGGGGGGGGGAGGGGGCGAGGGGCAAACTAATGTCAGGCCGATGACTTGAAACCGCAGTGTGATATGTGGAAGTCATCCAGGTCGTAAATTTTTATTCATTATTTACGTGAGTTTTAGTCTTGAAAATGGAAGGCTTCTGGGATATTACAACGTCTCGGCTGGTGAATATTAAGAGACACTTCGTATGAACTTAATTCTGTGTTCATAGTCAATCTTCTTTGAGCGTTTGACTCTGAAGATGAATGCAGAACGTTTAAACGAAACGTCGGTAACGATTTATCAGTCCACTCGGCATGGTAGTTCAGAAGAATTGTATCTTCATCAAAACCATTGTGAAAACTTTATACCTCTCAATTTCACACTTCCTAGAGCCTGAACCATACGATTCATTTCAACACTACATAAACATGTAATTCATCCTTTACAAGAAAAACAGCCTTTCTCCTGTAAAAAGCAGAGGGGTTAATGCTGTTAAGGAAATAATGGCTATTTATTGTAAGAAGCTGATGAAATGCAAGGACCCTAAGTATACCGCAGGACTTTTACAATGCCAGATCACACGTGGAGCAGTCACTGTGTTTTGATGGATTGATGTTTTTCGCCATTCAAGATGAAGCGGTAGCTACAGTTCTGGGGAGTAAGTCAGAAGTAAAAACCGATATATTATTGTTGTTATGAAATTTTCGTAGAAAATTTTTATTAGTCTAAGGATTTCTTAGTTTTTTCTCTTTAATATTTCTTCTAACCAGTTTCCTGCGTTGGATTTTCAGATCTGAGTGCAGAGCTTTGGTAAATAAATGAAATCGGAGTTCAATTATACTCCAGTTAGGAGGAAATGTGTATAATGTAGTCGTGGCAAGAATGGTTTGTAATTTCAATCCAATCGCTGACGTAGAAACATAAGCTTAGTATGATATTAGGCAATAAATCACATCCGTATCTGTTACTGGAAATGTAAGTGAAATAATAATGGAATTAAACCAGACCCTAGTTTCTCGTAATTAGCTCGGGCTTTGTTAGTCATATTCTGTTCAAGTTTTTAAGTATGAAATTCATCTGAAAATATCTGAAAGTTAAGTTGCTACGTCACATGGAATGCACTCCTTCTCCATTATAAAATAATGGCCCCTTGTCCCTGTAATCACACGAGGCACATAAATTTACTGTGCCACTAAAACGCAGAGAGGTTTAAAATGATAATACAGGTGCATCTTATAGTAAAACCACTGTGCTTTAAGGGGGCAGTCCTCTATCAAATTAACACTCTGTATAATGCAAGCTAGTATGAATGTAGGCCCTATGCTGTGTGATAAATTTTAAATTCTTTAATGTTAAGTAAGAATCCACATTAAAATTTCTAAATTTTTGTTTGTGCCCTTTTTCTCTCGGGTAACATACCGGTTGGTGTAAAGGTATAGCGCAAAATTTGTTCTCGGGTATTTCATTTTTGCTGCTCAGCCACAATACCGACTATTGTGGCATCCTTATAGTGGTTTTCCTCAGCACCTCTAAAAAATTTGCGACTGTGTCTCTATTAGGCCACGACAGCCTTACAGAGAAGTTTGCATGGTCTCGGAAGCGCCTGTTAGCTTCATGTCAGTCCGTCTGTCAATCCATTTATCTACCCGTTTCGGCGTTGTAACCACTGAATGGATTTCCGTGAAGTTTCATATTTGTGACGTTTATGAAAATTTTTTTCGAATTTCCAAATTCGGTTAAATTCGGGCAGAATTATTGAGAACTTTACATGGAGAAGTAAGTAAGTACGACTTTAAATCGCCACAAGGGCACTCTCTTTGAGTGAAGTGACATCAGGCTGTTAGGGTAGCTGAGGAGGTGTAAATATTAGGCGATAGCGCCACGTGTTACGTCGTAGGTACACTGTTTAGCTGGTTTCCATATGCTTTCTTCTTTATCACTTACCAGTCATCTTTAGTATCTGACAATACATAGTTTAAGATAGCCTACTGACAGCGTCATAAAATTTGCTACGTATTATCCTAGTTCTTACACAGTGAGAGCTACTAGCACTGACCTAGACCTTAACTCTTAACTCTAACTGCTGGCTATCAATATCATTACTCAAATGGCCCGCTTTTTAATCATTTTTCCCACTTAAAGCTTTCCATTCGGCACTGAAAGCCTCCTGGCATCATTAAAAAGCTCTTTATGTTCAGTTTACCTGCTTGCTTTTTTATGATTTCAAAACTTCAATATTCATACATGCTATTAAAGACGGCTCTTTTTTCATAACATTTCTGTGTAACCCGTGAAAAAACTTTCGTTTTATTTTCCTCTCCTACAACAGTCTCTTATTTCACCCGGCAGGTCCTGCATGTCGAGATATTGAGAAAGCAAACATGTTCTAACAACAAACCGTACGACGAACGGTCTTTACATCTCCACCTCCATTTGCCGTGCCATGAGAAGGGCATAAACGTACTTTGTGGCTAGTATGACCTAAGCATACACACGATTCGAAAGGAAATGTTTAAACAGAGACCTGCGTTGCGTCCGGAATGGATTGAGAAGCAACAACGTAATAAAAAACATGTGACGAAATGATTTAATGATTCAAAATAAGAGGAACATTATTATATTAAAAAATCACAAAAAAATACTTGGTCTAAACAACCAATCATGTTTTGGTGTGGTCCTTCTTTATTAGCTGCAACTGTCTTTACACTGAATTGCATTCGTCCTATATAAATTAGTTTACTAGAACAACCATAAAAATACCACAGAATTTATGTTAGGGAAGTACTGTATTTTGACGGTTGTTTTAATGCAGTTCTTCTCGTAACATAACAGTATGGGATAAGATGTAAAGAAAAGAGCAAAATCCTTCTCCGAAACACTGGTAAACTGATACCAGACTTAAAGACAAAATACCTCAGAAAACAATATTCTTTCGCCAACACTGCCGAACCAAAGATCTCACACAGAATAGAACACTGATTTGCAACACACGACCCGCATTCCTCCGTACTCTTTTATTGCCTGCAAATGTTTTGGAATAAAGTTTGTTCTTCTCCACCAAATTCTTCCAGATATTGGTGAATTTTGTACGCAGAATTAGATTTAGTAAACAATATTAAAGTTTAACATATTGCTTTGGAAAGTACTCTTTTGAAAATATTAATATATATGACAATTGCAAGAGTGATAAAGTAACAAGTGATAAGTATCAAAATTTCCCTCCTGTTTCAGTTTAAATGTTCTTATAATAATTAATCCAAGTGTATCTGAGTCGTAATATTATATAAGTCTGTGTATTTCTCAGTCTTTTTCAGTCACAAAGAAACAGGGACAAGCTGCTCAATTGTCTTCTTGCACTCTTAAAACATAAGTCGACAAATGAAATAAGTGTTTACTGTAGTAAACGTTTATTGGAACAACAACAATTAATTAATAATATTATTATTCCCCTAATATATAATATTTAAATAAAATTTGGTTGAAAAATGTGTTACTGGTAACAATTGGTTTGAGGCCAGCGCAAGGTCTAGAGATTTTCGAATAGCCTTTGTGTTTCAAAAAGCTCCTCTACTCAGGTTTGGAGCTGTTACAATTTGTATGCTGAACTTAGAAATACCTGAAAACATCATGATGTTTTTTGGCGATGAATAGAGGTGGGACCGTGCATGAATTTTAAAGGAACCATACGGCAGGATTTGCAGTCACAGATTCTCAGACGTGAAAGTAAAGTCTTATCGCATAAACCATAACTGCTTACCTAATTATTTACCAATGTCCACGGAGGTTTATTCAAAAGCCTGATATCTTCTTCAGTATCGCCGTACGAACCTCCGATATAACATACTAACAAGTACGCAAACTGTGGTGTGTAGCAGGACAGGTGTTACGAACTCCGAATTTATAATATTTCTTCCTAGGTGGGAGATTTATTTTCGTAATAAGAGAGTAATTATTACTGCATTACTCTTATTATTATTATTATTATTATTATTATTCTAGCCAAAATTGTAAGTGTGATTAATATTACAGCTGATGTGTAACGTAAGTTACTTATTAAAAACTGAAACATTTTTAATATTTGTGTTTAGTGGAAAATCTTAGCAAGATATCTTTTGAGTTTTGCTCTGATCGGGGGACGCTTGTAATCACTGAAGCCTGAAATTTATTTACGACACACAAGCAGAAAAATAAATGGGGGGAGTAACGGAGTGCTACGTTTTCTGATGGTAAAAATCTACCTAAGATAAGAGCTTATTCAAACATTCAGATTCAAAGTCGCAAAAAACAATGGTTATGCATTATAAAATCCAAAGGTTAATT
Source organism: Coptotermes formosanus (assembly GCA_013340265.1). Classification (NCBI taxonomy): domain Eukaryota; kingdom Metazoa; phylum Arthropoda; class Insecta; order Blattodea; family Rhinotermitidae; genus Coptotermes; species Coptotermes formosanus. Next base: position 380,600 of record BLKM01002586.1, read on the forward strand.
ACGTTTAAAGAAATAATCGCCGTTTTCTTGAGAATCATACGAAACACACTCAGATGCATTTGTGTGACCTCTAATTTCTAGGATTTTTGTTGCTTTACAATCCATTTTTCACTACCATTGTGAATTTTTTGTGTGTGTGTGTGATGTTGGGTATTTCCTTTCAAACACTAATATACAGCCAGTTTGACTTATTCAATTACGGTCAGATTGTCTAATTAATTCTTTGTATGTCTGTGCACGCATAAATGCTGAAATCTGTTTTGAAATAATGATTCTTTCGCCTGGTGATGCGACGTTCCAAAGGCGTGTGTATGCATTATTATGCAAATCAGATTTGGTGCTTGGTTGTAAATCAATATTCTATAAGCGATACGACCTGAAACTACGTTAGCGGGCTAAAAATTTATATATAAGCCACAAAATTAATACTAGTACCTATTAAGTTCCCAAAGTTCCGTGACAGAAGTGAGTGCAACGATATTGTTGCAGGTAGCTTGGAGCCCATTTGTGAATCTGTTATATTAACTGGCGTGATAGGTCCCACACGAGAGACATGTTTCGACACGGGGAAAATAATAGCTTTGAGCAGATGTCTAATATGAAAGTTTGCCGGCAAGTTTAATAACCAGTAACGGAAACACAGCACATATTTCAGAACTTGTGTGACCATTTTTGATGCAGTCATAGAGTTGAAAATTATGTTAATTGGTTTCACAATGCCTGTCTGTCTACCTCTCTCCAGGAACTCAAGTACCTCCGAAGGGGTGTTCATGAAATTTGTTGTACATGGTTTTCCAAAAACTTGTCAAAATTTTCCAGTTTTTGGTTAAAGTCAGCCAGCAGCAGCTAGTACGCACGACACATGAAGAACTACATGCTCTCGCCCCCCCCCCCTGCCCCCGAATATCGAGCATAAAAAAGCATTTGAACAAAAACTGTACAGAAGAATAAGACGCAGGTCGTACGTTTTACGTCCAGTAGACGTTTCCCTTATTTTTTTATTTTTGAGATGATAAAATAGAAGTAAGGAAGTGCGCCACAATTGTTACGGGGTACCTGCGTTTCCTAACATAGATAGTAACTATCTTCTTTGACGTGACGCTTTGTAGTCTGCTTGACATTTGCAAACGTTTCTGGAAACAAGTTTGTCTCCTTTTTCAGGGTCGAATATATAACTTTATCCTTCTACACTGAAGATCGAGTATTATTTTCTTCCTGAAAGTTGGTGTATCTGCCCCATGCTAAGCGGTATCGCACAGTGTGTAACAACATTCCTTTATTATCGTCGTCGTAAAAAACCTAAACCTCATGTTACCTAGCTTGTAACGTTCTTTTCTTGGAAGAGGTAGGCCTACTGTCACTATAAAGATTCTGTCGAATTTTAAGGGTCGTATTGCGCCTCGTGTGTTGGCTTACAGCTGCATTCTAACGGCAGCTGCGTCTAATGTCCGTTAGTGCCACTTAATTCAGACATGTGGCTTTTGTTTCTGAACCTTTCGAAATTAAGATGTAAAACAAACGGTCAGAGGCCTGCGTGTAATCTTGCGCATTGAAGGCTGCCAAATTATCATTTCCGTACACGATGCAGTATTTATAGGTGTGAAACTATACAGGTTGTTTCTGAAATACGTGGCCGTGTTTCCGGTACGTGCTCTGTGGACCAAAAATAAAGAAAGGACTTCGTAAAACACGTGTCCTAGAGCGCGTGGTTGCTTCATTATGACCGCCTTAGACATTAATAACAATGAAAATAACTCACATGTCAGATACAAGGGTAAATCGTCCTAGGATGATACTAATTGTATTGCCACTTTCAAATTCATACAGCGTATATTCAAACCTTTCACAACAGTTTCTAGAACTTTCCGCCTTGCCCTGTGAAACATGATGCTGTCGTTCTCATATTTAAAGTGGTCATACTATGAAATCAAAGCGCCCTGTGACATATATTTGTATGTAGTTCCTTCTTTGTTTTTATCCGTAGAACACCTACATAAAATATGGTGGCCTGTTTCAGGAAATCTCTGTATGGAAAGTTGTATCGATATATCAGAGTATATATTGATATATTACGCGATGCATATCTTCAGGTAATGCCACGCCTGAAGCAAATATAGTCAGATTACTGTGCACTGACACTTGTTGAGTTTAGGTGCTCAAAGAAGCTATTTTCTCTGCTTACGACAGCGATCTTCTTCGGAAAACTGGAGGCAGCATGCTCTTCTGAAAAATTCTTAAACATCTGCCTTACCACACGCACATGGCTTCACGTTCCAGTAGATCGGCCTTAATTTGCACTGCCTTCAAAACCTCAAATCATATTTTCTATAATGTTCACGATCCCTTATTACAAATAAGATACAAATTTTTTAATTATATTCAAGTAGCAATTATTTATACAATATTGTAATTTACCAAAATATCTCCCAGAAAGCTGAAGTTCATGAGGATAACGTTAAGATTTCATTTCCTATCATGTACAAAACTGTGTTTCCATTACAAAGAACAACCTCTTAACATTCATAAAGGGAGTAAAGACTGTTTATTTTTATAATAATACAATACGAAACATAGGCTAAAACTTGGGGGAAGACGCAGAAAGTTCCTATTCTCATGGCAGGAGTACACAAATCCCATGATTCAAGGTGCTGTGGTAACTAAATAAATTTTGCACGTTTCCGCCTGATGCTTTTGGGTCATCAATGTGGAAACTGCTTCATACCACCTTCTGAAGGCTAGAATTTTGAGGTGGCTGATAGATTTCTGGCAAGATTGTGCTCCCTCTGTTAAAACAAGTGGTTTGAAGGGTTACATCTCAGGAAGTAAACCACTATTGAGCACTGCTTCATGTTTAAATGAAAAAATAGTGCTGGGAAATAAAGAGAATTTGGATGTATTTCTTTATACCTTGAACAGATTAAATTCTAAAACATTTATGAAGCGTGTGGAAATTTTATTCATAAAAAATTGCTCCATTTTATCACCGGAACTGAAGGGCAACATTCAGTTGGCTAATAACACTGCAATTATTTTCTATTTTTACCTTTTCTTTCTCATTCTGACCTCTTTCTGCCTATTCACTGTATGTGCAGAGGGTTTACCTATAAGAGAACCGTGAGAAGGTTAATAAACACGCCAAGGTATGTTTGAAAAAAAAAGACACGCCTCTTTTCTCTCATCACGGAGTTCTTCAGCCAAAGAGATCACTCCCACAGCAGCAAAATTTCTGGTTTCAATACCACACATCCAACTAGCCAAAATCCCCCGCCCCGCCTCCCCCCCGCCAAAAAAAAAGGATTAATTGCCAAATGGAATATTCTCCCACCAGCAATATACAGCTTATCCGCAACACTAAATACGTCAGCATAAGCTTACTTGTTCTTAGAGCCTACAAAGCGCTGTTTTCGTATTTCTGGTATGCGTTTCCTAAGCAGATTTTTTATGCGTAGCGAGGATCGTCGAAATTGCGCATCTGTACTTAGTTTGGTTTTTGACTTCTTTCGGTTGGTTGGGTTAACCTAAAAACCCCTTCCCTTACCAGAAATAAAAGCAGATCACACAGTCCTTTGTGAATCACTGTGCCGACTAAGCTTTTCCGACCACCTATGCCTTTCCTACGCAGAAATGGTTTGGTTGGTTGGTTGGTTGGTTGGTTGGTTGGTTGGTTGGTTGGTTGGTTGGTTGGTTGGTTGGTTGGCCCGTTGGTTGGTTGGTTGGTTGGTTGGTTGGTTGGTTGGTTGGTAGACTTATTGTTTGGAGACAGAGCGTTCCTCGGAAACGGCAGTATCTATGAATCAAATACGAGGCGTCACATTCCAGAAGAGAGAAACCTTCAGAGTGTATTCCTGTTTCTTTCAGCGGTATCTGGCCAGGATCTGGGCTGCCAGATCTCTGAATATCTCTGATATTGCATTTACCACACTATTACAGAAAGCAGCCAGACACCTTGTCTTTCTGTCTTTCAGAAGCATATGTCAGGAAGTGAACAGGATAAAGTGGATCGTTAAATAATCTAGTTTGGGTTAAATCGAATCTTGTTTTAAGCACACATTAGATTTATGCCAATAAATCATGTAGTTTCAAGAATGTACTTTTTCGAAATAATGTATGTGTATATTCTTGCAGCCATTATAATTTTGTGTATAACAGATGACAGCTTGTCAGTTTTTAAGGCTGCTGACTTTGGTATATTATTACAGTCACGATCTTTTGGTGTTCGGGCTTTGTCCGTCGTCTAGTGTTCGGAACATAACTATGTTTCGGACATTGCATCTGGTTCCGTCCTCAGGTCAAACATATGGATCAACACGCGCTTTACTGGCTTCGATATAAAGAGGAATTATCAGGCTCTGTCAACGTGCTGACAAAACCCAAGTTTAGAACGCACATATTTAGCACGCGGTGGTTACAAACCTGAAGGATGCGGGTTCGATTCCCGATGGCGTCACTGTAATTTTTCATTGACTTAATCCTTCCGGCCGCAATATGGCTCTGTTCTCGGCTCAGCCTCTAACAGAAATTAGTACCAGTAATACTTCCTGAGGGTAAAGGCGGCCGGTGCATACTGCTGACAACATTACCACATTTATGTGCCGATTGTCTGGAAACATGGGAGTCTCAGACTCCTGGAACCGTCACGACCTGTCCAGGATTGCTTTACCTTTCAATTTTTCTTAACCTTAACAACAAGAATCCATATATAAGTGTACTGTTATCCTAGTACTTTTTCACAGCTGAGGCATTTATCACATTCAGTGAAAATCTTTCCTGTTCGTTATTGGTACAATACTTTGACCTGCGCACAGTCTTTATGTCACAAATGTTTCCACCTGGCACTCGCTTTGAACTTTGTGACCGCAAAGTTTTGCATCAACGCTGGAAACAGATGGAAAACTGCCTGGCGGAGAGCTCCCCTCATATAATCAACTAAGGCTCTTTAGTTAAAAAATTTTATGACTTATTAACCTATTTTCTGCCAGATCCTTATTTGTCCAATGATTGATTCTATCTGGATAAGTGCTGCTCCACTTCTTACCTGAGGACAGAAATAGAATTTGCGAAACGTTGCTAGTTATTTTTCTAAATGTTTCCTGTTACGTCATTTGACATTAGAAAGAAAATTTCCCTTCCTATTCATAATACACAACCTTCATTACTAAGGCTAAAGAACTTAATTTAGAGAAACTTTATATTTGTGGGTTTGTTCTATGTTGGTGTTGCAAAAGTATTTTCGTGTAACTGTGAAGACATTCCACTGTTATTTATTAGAAAATCATAATTGCTGTATTAAACTAAAGAAATATCTAATTATTTGTGTCGCTTCATAAATATGGAAAAAGGACCCACATATCAAAACAACTATTTTTCTACTCGAAATTTGCTGCCATAAGGAGAAATAACTAATTTGGAAATGTTGTAACATGTAAGTAATAATATAAATAAATTTATGCTGTTTAACTAAAATATTTGTTCTACCATTTATTAGTACACTACATTTTGTATATGGGAGTCGGACGGCAGTGATGCCGGATAGCTTCTGAACTTCCAAACTTTCGTACTTTAAAATCCTCAAAGGCATATTTTGCATCTACTTTATTAGTTACTCTAAAGTGTAACACATAAGCTTGCGTCATGTAAGATGTGGTAGTATAATCTGCTTACCTTCACATATATTCTATTGAGTCACAAGTTTTTTGAAAAGCAAAGGGTCTTCTGGGTTTTCGAGGATTTTTCTACTTCTATGGGGCCTGAAGATCCATTACTGCCTTCACAAGCCCGTGCAACAGTCCTGCATGCCGAGCCAGACGAAACGCTTGCGTCTCGTTTCTTGAAGGAAAATTTAATATTATCCTCCCACCCACACCTCAGAATAGGCTTTTCCCTCCAGCTATGTTATGTTACGTTTCTTATGTCTCCAATACGCGTTTTTTTAACAGCTGAACATTCTTACATATCGTTGGCTTTATTGAAGTCATGCATGTGCGTGGATCTTTCCGGGAGAAATTAAAACGTTTATACACGTTTATATTCACTATTTTTACTTATTTGTGTGGTTGAGAAGAGACCTACCCTCATCGCAGATCTACAGTTACGTGTTATTTAAACACAGGTACTGGTTATTTGTTGCTCGGAAATAAATGATAAGAATCGGATGGGCGAAAATTATAAAGAAATAAAATTGTGTATAATATTGTAACAGATAAGCCCGTGGGTTTAAAAATTAATAATATTTATTTGACACTATTCTTCAGAGAATTAACACATATGTCTTCCGTGTTCCTGTCTCCACCCTTCAACTGCAGCCAACGGAAGGTGGAATGGGGCTGATCGACGTGGAGATGCAAAGCTTAACACTGTTCCTTGTGCGATACTGGCGGCAATACAAGGCCGTGGGGTCCTTAACAAGTAAATGTTTTGACACGTGGACGGACTTCATGGAGACGGCGAGTCCTCCCAACCTGGAGCTAACACCCCGAAAATCCAAATACGTGCGTGTTTTCCTTGGCGCGTGGAACCATGTGCTAAAGCCACAACCAGATGAGACCCCCAGAGCGGTTAAGAGAAGGGTGTATAATACACTGTGACTTATGAAGCGAGCTACCAGGAAACAGCCATGGATGAGGATTATAATAAAAATGCCGTCCACCGATTGGCCCCAGGTATAGGAAAATATCAATAAATCCTTCCTATCGGATAACACGTTCGATGTGTTACGGGATAGTGCAAGACATCATTCCAACCCAGACTCGTCTACGTAAGGTACATCTACAGGCGTCGGACACATGTGTGCAGTGTACCCAAACGGATAAGCTGATCCATCGAAAGACATCTTGTGGGGCTACAGCAATGATATGGCACTGGACAAGAGCGCGGGTGGCACTTCTGTTGCGAACAGATCCTCTACACGTACCCAAATCCTGCCTCGTTTTCCCGAACTTTTTCGTCTGGTTTAGGTCAAAACACAATGCTGTACTCTGGCTCTTAGCCCATATGGTACACTACACCATCACCATCCGGAAAGTGACATCGTTTTTAGACTACATGGACTTCATGCGAAGTGCCCGGAAGAAAACTTACAGGTGGCGAAACGGCACAGTGATCTATGGGAATTATTTTGATGTTTGGACCTAGGATTGAAGTGGGCCCGGACGGCTAGCTTCCCACACAACGTGGATAGATTGGCAACAATAGGGAGGCGGCAATCAGACACGAGAATTTTCGTCGTCTAAGTGTGTAGCCATGACGATATGTGTTGGTACATGTAACATGTACCAAAGAACCTTTGTCGAATAAAAGGATATGTGATGCAAGGAAACAAAGTAATTGAAAAGGAATATGACAAGAATTAAGAGAACTTTTTACAAGGCATCAAACTGTACGTATTTTTGAACTCAGTTCTCCGGGCCCAGATGCCCTTTTTAAAATTCCTTACTGTCTTCCACCAAGTCTATATTATTTTTCCCATTTACACTGTTTTCCTTCACTTAGTTCTCTGGTTTTCTAACCTGCCGCAACACTGCAATACGCAGACCATCCACACTTCACCTGTGTTCTTTCTCAGTCACCTAACACCTTTTTGCTGTCAACCAGGTTACATGTTGACACTCCACTACATCGCACAGCCCGCAGGTTAAACCAAACACTCGGCAACTTGCCGCAACTCATTGCATTGCGCCTGGCTCGCTGTCTTTTATGCCACTTCTCCACTTCCAGAAATTTCTCTCTCTCTCTCTCTGTCTGTCTTCCTGAGAGACGTTTCCAGATTCTCTGCCTCTGTCACGAAGTGTCTCGTACTGGCCGCATGACGTTAGAAAGACGTGTGGGAGATTTGGCTTTCCAGAGGCCGTTTCTGCGTCCGTTGCTACATTACGCTTACACAATCGAAAGACTCTTAAACGACTGTCGCATGGTAAACGACTTGCCGGTAAGTAGATATTATAATCGATAATTTATATGCTTACTTAGTTATCCAAATGTAACATAACGCACTCGTGCTCCATTGATAAAATGCTATCTCACAATCAACTTAAATTTATGCTCACTTTTGTGCAGTTAAGTAAGTGCTGAGCGAAGAGAAGAACATTTACATATCTTTAAATAAACTTTTTCTGTGAATCATACAAGCGACAAAGCAATTTTTAAATATCCGTAACATTAATAATTCCTGTGTTTTAATGTACAGTGTAAAATATGTAACAGATGTAAGTGGTTCCAGAAACATCGTGTTATTGGCTCTGTGTGTGCCACAGGACCTGCCATGCGGGCGGTCACCGACGAAATTTGTGATCCTCTGTGTCTGATGGCAAGTAAATTTCGAATAATTCCTGTATAACGTTATTTTCCTTGTATCAGTAAGAAGCACAGTGCTTTTTTTCCTCATAGTTAAATCCTACCTGACAGAGAATACAGTGCGCGTCCATTAGATAGACCAGTAAGGTAATGATGTTTAGGGAAATAATTGAAGCTTGATTTAAGAATTATACGAATCAAATATCCTGCCTGGACGAAACGCGGAATTTTTGGTGTTAAAGCATGTGGTACATATACTACGTATACTCATCCCTCGCTTTTCGCAAAATCATACTTCGCGGTTACGCAAATTCGCGAGATGTTCCGAAGAGTAAAAGTATATCACTCGGAACCTTCATGAGACGGAAACATCAAAATTGTCCGACAATTCGAAAAGATCTTCGGAAAACATCGCATGATGTTCAAGGAGTTAAAGGAAAAAAGAAGGAGCTGCCATCACAATGATTCTGTCAAGAAAATAAAAATACCAACAACAATAAATATTGTTTTCTGGAGGGGGGTGTGTAGTGGGAGGCAGTCAAGTATTCATGGATTTTCGCTTTTCGCGTGGAGTCTGGGAAACAAGCCACAGCGAGAAGCAAGGAGTGAACGTAGTTACCACTACACTTCAAGGGGTTAAACATAGAATAGCAATGGCACTGATATCGGCGTGCTAATTACGGTTTCTGAAATTTGTTATTAGCAGTCAGTACATACTTATGAAGCTCTATTGATCTACTTGTGCTTCGCAGACTTTTGACAACTTGCAGCGTCATTTGACCATTACACAAATTGACTACGGTTAGAAAATTTTATTTCTGCAAGCGTAAACTGAGTTGTAAATATTGCTGCTTTACAAGCAGAGGTTTTATTTTTGTCTTACCCCTCATTCTAAAGCAAAAGTACGTCACGTTTGGACGTTGTGTCTGTTAGTCTGTCTGTGACGTAATTTATGTACTACGATCAATTTAAAGTTGATGTGCCAGACCTAATAAAGTGAGAATCAATATTTCAATATTTCGTGCTATTACTAACTAACTAACTAACTCCATGGAGCAGAGGCCTTCTTGAGAAGCTAACAGTTTCTCAGCTAGTCAAGAAATTCCCGGCATTTTATGGAACCCGAAAGTTCATTACCGCATTCACAAGACCCCGCCACCTGTCCCTATCCTGAGTCAGCTCAATCCAGTTTATGTCCTTCTATCCCACTTCCCGAATATCCATCTTAATATTATCCTCCCATCTACGCCTGGGTCTTCCAAGTGGTCGCCTTCCCTCGGGTCTCCCCACCAAAATCTTGTATGCACCTCTCTCCTCCCCCATACGTGCCACATGCCCCGCCCATCTCAGTCTTCTCGATTTGATTACCCGAATAATATTTGGTGATGAGTACAGGTCATTAAGTTCCTCGTTATGTAGTCTTCTCCAATCCCCTGTCGCCTCGTCCCTCTTAGGCCCAAATATCCTCCTCAGCACCCTATTCTCGAACACGCTCAGTCTTTGTTCCTCCCTCAGTGTGAGAGACCAAGTTTCGCATCCATACAGAACAACAGGTAAAATTATAGTTCTGTATACCCTAATCTTTGTGTTTTTGGATAGTAACCTGGAAGACAAAAGATTCTGCACCGAATGATAGCAAGCATTCCCCGACTTCAATCTGCTCTTAATTTCTTCATGAAGGGAGTTTCCATTCGTTAGGGTTGCTCCCAAATATTTGAATTCTTCCACCCTTTCCAAGGATTTATTATCTATATTTTTGTTGTGGTTGTGTCGTGCATTCTGATTTCGAGACATGACCATGTACTTAGTTTTCTCAGCATTTACTTCTAGACCAATCTCCTTACTAGCAATAATTAAATCTTCTGCATTTTTCTTTATGCTATGTACGCTTCCGCCCAATATATTAACATCATCAGCATAAACCAGAAGCTGATGTGTACCATTCAATTTCAAGCCCTCCTGGTTTGCCTGAACCCTCCTAATGGCATATTCTAAAGAAAAGTTGAAAAGCAATGGCGACAGAGCATCTCCTTTTTTCAAGCCATTCTTAATAGGAAACGTGTCAGACAGATGTTTGCCTACCCGAACTCTGCTATACGTTTCACTTAGGCACACTTTTATTAACCTTACTAGTTTCCTGGGGATACCGAACTCAATGAGAGTATTATACAAGACCTCCCTCCTAACTGAATCATAGGCTTTCTTGAAGTCTATAAATAGCTGATGCATTGCCTCATTTTATTCCCATTTTTTCTCAAGTATTTGACGAATGCTGAATATATGATCAGTAGTTGACCTGTTACGTCGAAATCCACACTGATGATCCCCAATAATTTCCTCTGCATATGGAGTTAACCTTGACAAAAGGATGTTGGATAGAATTTTGTACGTAGTCGACAAAAGTGATATGCCTCGATAGTTACTGCAATCTGTCTTATCACCCTTCTTATAAATAGGCACAATGACCGACTCCTTCCATTCCTCAGGCAATTCCTCCTTATTCCAAATAGAAATAATAAGTTTATGGATTTCAGACCGAATAATCCTACCCCCTGCTTTAATGAATTCTGCTGGAATCTGATCAGTACCTGGTGATTTGTGACTTTTTAGTTTTTCAATAGCCATCTCAACCTCAAAGGCACTGGGCTCAGGCACTAGTGGCTCTGCTGTGTGTACTTCAATCTGCCTAACATCATTAACCCCGTGTATATTCAACAGCTGGGAGAAATGATTCCTCCACCTAGCCAAAATACTGTGGGAGTCTGCAACCAGGTCACCCTTCTCATCATTTACTACATTAATTCTAGGCTGGTAGCCCCTCTTAAACTCATTAATACCCCTATATAAGTCTCTTATATTCTTGTTCTTACTGTATGTTTCAATTTCATTAATTTTAGCTTTCAGATATTCCTTCTTTTTGTGCCCGAAATGTCTACTAGCTTCACGTCTTACGTTGTGCAGATTATCTCCATTATTTTGGTTTGGATTCTGTAACCACTGAATTTTAGCCTGCTTCCTTTTATCTAAAAATTCTGCACATTCTGCATCAAACCATGGTTTATGCTGCTTCCGTTCGTGTAGACCTAGACTCTCTTGAGCCGAGATTTTGATATTATCTTTAATGTTTTCCCAAGCCCTATTCATGTCCTCACTAACATTTAAGTTTTCCAGAGCTGCAAACCTGTTTGAGATCTTAAGCTGATACTGTTTCCTAGCCTCTAGTTCACTTAGCTTCTTGAGATGAAATCTCTCTTCATCAAACTTCTGTGCTGCTTGTTTACTTACTGCCAGTCTTTCCCTAACTTTCGCAACCACCAGATAGTGATCAGTATCACAGTCAGCTCCCCTGAAAGATCGCACATCGAGTATACTGGAATGCCGTCTCCTATCTATCAATATGTGATCGATTTGATTGTGAGTCTTCCCATCAGGAGAGGTCCAGGTGTATTTATGAATGTTTCGGTGCGGAAACATACTGCTCTTAACAACTAGATTCTTTGATGTGGCAAAGTTTACTACTCTAACACCATTATCGTTACTATCCTGATGTAAACTCTCATTCCCAATAGTCGGTTTGAAAATATCCTCTCTCCCCACTTTTGCATTAAAATCTCCTAACAGAATTTTCATATGGTACTTAGGAAAATGATCAAAAACCCCTTCTAATTCCTCATAGACTCCGTCCTTTGAATCATCACCCTTCTCTTCCGTTGGTGCATGCGCATTCAGAACAATGATGTTACACCAGCGGCCTCTCAGCACTATGTATGACATCCTAGCGCTAACAAACTCCACTCTCTTTATTGCTGATACCATTCTCTGGTGCACAAAAAAACCTGTTCCCAATTGATGATTTTTCTGCCCTTTGCCATAGAAAAAAGTATACTCCCCGGCTCTTACAGTCCCTTCTTTGTCCCACCTAACCTCCTGTACACCCACTAAATCTAACCTAACTTGTACTTAGCTAATTCCCTGGCCACTGTCATAAGTGACCCTGGCCTATACATGCTCCTCACATTCCATGTTCCAAAACTCATATCCTTTTTCCGTAGCTGGGGTCGTACCAAAGAATCGGTCCAGGTCCGAGGCTTTGTGGGCTGTTTCGTAACATCATAATTTTTTACGGTGAGGAGTTGCTAGCACCTCGCCCAACCCCGAAGCTGGAGGGCCAGCCCTTTTCGGCTGTCCGCTACTGCTTATTCAATGTATTCGCAGCTACCTTCCATACCTGGAGGCCGTTCCTCCATCCGCAACCCGAGGACGCGCCACGCCGTGGTGACAGGGACCCACTTAACATGGTTCGTGCTATTACTCCATGTTATTTTTTATTTTTTCTTTCTTAGTTTGACCTCTCTGTACCTACCTTTTGCAGGTGTAGAGGATTATTGTTGCACTTGGTCACACTCAGTGACGCACACCCGGTAGGACTCCTCTGGACAAGGGTTGGCCCGTCGCAAGAACCTGTGTATCTCAACACACATCGCTCACAAGAGACAAATATCCATGGCCCCAGCGGGATTGGAACCCGCAATTCCAGCAAAGTGAGCGCCCAAAGACCCACGCCTTAGACCGCAAGGTCACCGGGATCGGACCCCCCGTTACTTAAATCCACACGTTAATAAACAGGCTGCAAACAAGTTTAATAAACAACAAAGAAGGCCATTAGGAATGGCGGGTGTTTAATTTCGTACTGCATACGACCCCTACAATTTTCGTCTTACTTTTTTTTTAATATAGCAACTATATATTCATAGTTTGTGCTGAAAGTTAATACAGCTTTGGGCGAATTTTCTTTGTTCTTAATAATGCAGCTTAACATTCGGGAAGAAATCAACTTTATAAACACAGTCTTAGGGAACTGACAGGAGAGGAAGTGCCGAAAGAAAATTAGCAGTTCCATGTTATAACCTTGATCTCTTTGCAGTATATGTGCCTATATGTGTTGGGATAGTAGTAAAATGGATCTTAAAAGACGAGCGAGATTATGTAGACTAGATTCATATCGATCGGGGCTGGAAAAGTTGGCGGTTTCCTGTCAAAACGGTAAAGAACCTTCGGTTTCCATAGACTGCTGGGAATTTCTTGACTATCTGAGAACCTGTTAGCGTCTCGAGAATGACTGTACTGCTTGGACATATACAGAGGGTTATCTTTTAAGACGGAACTGAGTACTGCAGAGCGAGGATTGTCATCGCTCTCTACACAACATCTGATGTCGTCAAATCTGCGGCATGCAATCCAGCAAATACCGCCAGACTCGCGGGTGTGAGCACTGCGGAGTGGGCGGCCTCTTCTCTAGCAGAGCAGCTGTGAGCGGGTTCCGCATTCAGCTGGACATTTTATAGTACAGGCAGGCCTATGTGTGGGATATACCTACCTTTCCAAAATCGTTATCAACACACGCTTCAACCTGTATTTTTTGCAGTATGTTACTGCATGTACGAGCAGCATATTTCACTTCTCCTTGTCCACTGCGTAGGTGCGTTTGGGACACAGCATCACCATAAGTTATTTGGTAGTGAATACCGCGTAGGTGACACATTGTATAAAGTACGTAGACGTCAGACTGACGGCGTTAAAATGGCCCCCACCGGAACTTAGAATGGAATATCAGACAGAGTGATTTACATTACGCAAAAACCTTGGCTGCACAGAAATCACGAAAACAGCCATAACTGCTTACTTTATTATAGGCAATAAAATGTTATGCCTGGGACCAATGGGCACATGTTGGCTTTCAGTTTTCCTATCAACTTCGTGTAAGGAAGCGGAGTAAAGCAGTCCCCTCCGCACACACTCCTGCAGACTGCCTGATCAAAACTCCACAGTGCATATTTATTCTTGAGAAGTTAAATGGAGTTTCAACCTTATTTTGATGTTTGTCATCTCCGTTGGCTTATATAATACTTGAATGAGTAAGGTCTATCTTATAGCCAACAAAATTCTTTATTAAAATAAAGGTTAAAAAAGTTAAAAGTCGTATATGCTACCGGTTTCGGCACTAATGTGCCATCATCGGGCTTTTTCAAGTAACACAATTATACAAGTTACATTGGTTGTTATAAATGTATATGCAAGCTAATCTCTTTTTTCTCAGAGAAGGCCTTCTCTATACGTTAAAATTTCATAAGATTTATTAATGTATTGTATTTAATTATTAAGTTGTGGGGTTTTTTTTGGGTCTTCGGATGTTATTGTGAAGGTTATGGTGATCTTACTTCTTTGGTGTCCTGTAGATTTCCATGGATGTGGGCTGTTTATATTGATTGGTTTTTCTCCGTCTGCATGGTTGGACTCCTTTTTGCTAGTTCTTTGGTGTCTTGTAGATCTCCGTGGATGTGGACTGTTTATGTTGATTGGTTTTTTTCGTCTTCCTGGTTGGAATCCTTTTTGCTACGGTGGATACTTGGTTTCTTCTTATATTTTGTTTCTTCATATAT